>VXBT01013590.1:0-378924 GCA_013400235.1 Oriolus oriolus | reverse complement strand
GGGAGTGCCCAGGTACCTCCCCTTGTGGAGGGGCAAGTTTGACACAGTCTCTTGCAATAGACTCTGGATCTGTTGCATCACTTTGCATCACGTGCAGTCATCTGGTGGAAGGCCTCAGGAATCAGTCTCAGGGGTGGTTTGGGGGTCTTTGATGGTTTGTGACACCTCCTCAGCTGCCTACCACGTGACTGTCTCATGGATGTGGCCTTCCTGGGGTGTGGGGGGGTTTACACCTGAGCCAGTTTGTGTAAGGGAGGATGGGGGGTCACTGCCTCTGACCAGAGGTTACACCACACACCCAAAACTCTCCTCCTCCCCCTTGACTTGGGGGGGGCAGTGTGTGCAAACCTGGCCTCAGCAGATGAGTCTATGGGCTGTGGCCTTCCCACCCTGAACGCAGCCAGAGCTGATTTTCAGGACAGCCGCTGGGTTTGGCTTTCCTTGTGGATGCATTCCTCTCCCTCAGCCCTGTTTACTTCTCCCTAGACCTGAGATAATTGGACTCTAGTGTCTGCTTCATCTTATCTCAAGATCCCTTAGGTAGATTAACTCACAGTCCAAAGTTCCAGTAAGGAGGCATATTCAGAGAAGGGTGGGCTTAAGTGGTCACAGCTTCTTTATACAGTTTTGCCATAATGGGCAAAAAGTCCTTCATAACCACGTTTAAGCCATTAGCCATAACATTTCAGTCTCTCACACTTGTTCAGTAATGCTCTTCTGACAAACAACAAACTCCTGACGTGTTACTGAATCCTTTTCAGAACTGTGGTACTCCAAAGGGTTACCTGCTGTCATGGATCAGACAAATCTGGGAGGCAGGAGTTTCTCAAACCTAATTTTGACGTTAATTTATATTTTCCTTATGTTCATCTGCATCTCAATTTACCACAACTTAAAGGTAAAGAGCTGTGGCCTTGAAAACATGTTACTATTGTAAAAGGGAGCTGTTCTTAAAAGCAAATCAGAAAGAGGTAAAGGCATCTCCTTCAGTGAGACTACCACTCACCAGGTCACAGGGGCACTACTTGAATTACTCAAACTGCTCTAAAAGTTGTTAAGTACCACCTACAGTACATTGCTATTAGGCTAAAAACACACTAATAAATTGTGAAAAAAATACTCTTTCTTAATTTATGAGGATTAGGGGAGAGTTTTATTTTCACTCACAAGAATACTAATAGTCATATTAACTCAGAAGATCATAGCTAAACAGAAGATATATTTAGAAATAATATATGTACTTTCTGCATTGTGTATTTCAAATCCACAGAGAAAAACTACCAAATGAGGCATTGAGTACCAACAGCGGAACATAGTACAATTTGACAGCTCAGAGATTACCTCCAATGGACTTGATATACTGAGTTACTCACTTGCAAGATTACACCAAAGGTAAAAGAGGAGAAGTATAAATATCACAAGACGATCACTTACACAGTTGAAATAGAGAACATCACAGCAACAGCAATGGTCTAAACCCCACAGGAGAGTGAAAAATGCAATGTGATACCTCTACTTTCTGCAATAGCTTTATTATTACTATTTCCTAGCAGAATCCTCCAGTGGAAAAAATATGTTACCCACTTGTGCAGGCTAGCAGTCTAGCTCATTTCTCCTCTTCAGCAGCCTGGTTTATATGGATTAAAAATCACTGAGCTGCTTTGTGACTGAGAAATAGCATTCTTCATACATTATGATTGAATAATTGAACACATAATTAAAAGACTACCATACCCTACTGTAAAAGTAAGACTGCTTTTGTGAGTTAGTGTCTTTCAAATCTTAATATTTTGGAAAGTAGCTGACCTCAGGAACTGTAGCAAAATGTTTCAGCTTTGGCTTTGGTCCTCCATATTTTGCTAAGTTGTTCTCCTTATTTGTTGTCATTTTTATTCAGGGAGAAGCATATAAAAATAATGCATTATCCTATGCACCAGTGATTCATGGTATACAGACAGTTTCAGCATCCGGCTCTCTAAGGCTTCATGTTTCATTCTATAAACAAACAAACTCAGTGATGCATCCTGCCCTTCAGGTCCCGTGTAGACTTCTTAAATCCATCTATATTTTAAAATGTTAAAATATATTATATATATTTCCCCAAAACAAAAATGTGGGACCTTTGCAACAATATGCCCAGTGAATTTGTCCATTTCTTCCTTTTCTCTCCATCTTCAAGGACGATCTCCCTCTCTTAGAATAGAATTGTTACCAGCCAAAAAAGGTTAAAAACCTTTTTCTGTGAAGCCATATATAAAATTCCTCTGAAATGTCATTCTGTTTGAATGGGATGTACTTATTTTAATTTTTTTTTTTTGACTTTATATGTTGGGTATAAAAGTGGGGTACTTTCACTTTACAGTGTTAGTATCACTTTGGATTGTATAAGATGACATAGAAAACAGGTTTGTTATCACCTATCACCTGGCAGACTTAGTGGTCTGAATTGCTGAATTGGTACAAAGATTTCCTGGCAGCAATTTACTATCAGTGCTTTCCCTTCAGAGTTAATGTGGCTTCCACACATGGAAAAGAATAAACACAACTTACATTTATTAAAATGCATATGAAATTGAATCTAGCTAGGTAACACCACCACTCTTCTCCCCTGATAATGTATCTGATATAGTTTTGCTTAACACAATAAAAGCATATCTGATCTGATCTGATTTATCCTGTAATTATGTAAATTTTCCATTATAAATTGTCTCTGTCAGCAAAAAAAATATAAAACAACTCCCCTTGAATATAATCAGAATTAGCACTAGAAGGTTTAAAATTCAAGAAAAGACGTATTGGAACCATGGATCTTTCCCTCATTATTTTAATTAATAGCCGGTAAGAACTAATTTTTGATTTATCTAAGTGAACTACATGAAAACAGGCTTAAATCACAGGAAAGTTTTAAACAGAAAGGATGATAAAACACTGCAGTGAAAGTGGGAGGGCTAGGGATGAAAGACCTATTTAGCTGTGGTGTACAATGCGTTGTTAAGAGTTGGGATTTCTTCTGGTGATATATAGTTCCGCTACAGATTACCACATCTGCAAAATTCCAGTATAAATTTTCCATACACAGCATTCTTGTAAAGGAGGTAGAGCGTCTATGTGACTGCTGTTTAGCTCAAATTTCACACTGGCGTAATTCCATATGGGCGTTATGGGATAGAATAGAAGGAAAGCAACTATGAATGAAAGGATGGAGCTAATTTAGAGAGAAAAACTTTAAGCTTGAATGCAATAAACAGGTAGAACCAGTTTGAAACCAGATACAGACATGAGGAGAGAACAAATCAGGGAAAAGGCACAAGAAAAAAGCACTGGTTTTAGTCCTACATCTGTAGTCTCCTTTTAAGTGTTTAAGACAATAGTTTTCATCATGTTCACAAATGTGATTTAAATAATGAAGCATTAGTAATATGAAACTCCCTACTGCCTTGATCTGCTATTAAATCTTTGCAAGGAAGCAAAGTGACACAGGTTGGCAAATCAGTGATGTGAAAATTAATGAGTTTTCTCTATGCTGATCAACAGTTGGCCTCCCTCTACCAGTGGCTGATTTATGTTCACCTTAAACACTTCAGGTGTTTAGTCTAAGCAAACCAAATGACATTTCTGTATACAGGGGAGTCTTACAACATTTGGTCAGTTGCATAGGATATGTTTTAAATTAATATCGCCTCCTTTCTTTCAAATTTTTTTGGTTCAATACTCAAAAGTAGAAAATAAACATTAGTCCGAGTTCCTAAATGATTAATGTTTGGTGCACTTCAGCAGCCAAGTAAATGAGACAGTCTGGTGATAATTCAATATTGTCTTGATTAGGTGTGGCTAAAGTAGACAGATAAACTCAGGCTGAGAATGCACAGTAAATTCAACGTCATTCAATAAAGTCTGTATGGGCAAATATTTTTACTAGAAGTTAGATACCCTGCTGAACAAAACACCTCCAATTAGTTGTTTCAACAGGAAATACAGACTTCTGGAAATAAAATCTTTTATTCAAGCAAGCTACTTTTAATGTAGCTGTAGTTAGGAGAAATTTCTTAGATCCAAGATTTGAAAAAAATAAAAAAATGATAAAGCACTGAACTACATCCTGAAGCTAACCACGTAAAGTAACCAGGTAAATGTTTAGGCAAAGCATATTAGTAGGCATAATACTTTTTTCTTTTTTCATCTTTCTCTCTCACTCACTGATACACACTTATATCAGTGGAATAATTTTTCCAAAGAATAGTTCAATTGAGGAGACTTACAACAAGCCTTCTTTACACCTAATTCTAAAGGAAGTCTACTGGCATTAAGGAAACAAAGTCCAGTTCCCGGTTTTGAATGACCTCTAATGATCAGGAGAAGAAGAAGGATGTGATCAGGCCACCACAGGTGAAATCCAAATCCCCACTTCATACAGAGATGAGAAATGTCGGTGTGTCTATGTGTGCACATATATAAGCATATTAATTTGTTTCCTTTTTAAATGAGCAATGTTCATAAGGGTTGGGTTTTTTCCAAGAAAGCAATGAAAGCTGGGTACCTATCTGCACTAATATTTGATACAGAATTCACTTTGTAATATTTCCATTGTGTATTGTGTTCTTGATTAACCAAACTAGTATCTTATCAATTTCTAGTTATATCTAACTTGCCTTTCCCATATTGCTTCAATAAATGGTACGAGAGACAGAATTAAGGTTCTATTAAACATACAGGAATTAAAAAAGGAAAATCTAATAAAATAAATTTACTTCTTTCATGTTTCTTGCAGCTTAATTAAAATTCTTAGTTATCCGGACAGGAATTCAGTTTCTGAATCCCAAGGCATTAAAATTTTATCATTAGCATTTCTGACAGATCAAAAATATAAATATCACCTGTGTTTTACTTATCCTCTATAATCTCCAACTTTTATTATAATGAGCAATATTTTATGATGATAGAATGCAATAGCAATATGATTTCAATTACTAGCAGAATAATAAGAAAACCTAACTCTGTTCAATGTGAGAATTTTAAATTGTGTAAAACTGATTTTGGCTAGAACTGTAGATAGAACATACTGCTTCAAGACTAAGTTTCAATGAAATCTTCAGAAATAATGTATAATTACAAGTACTGCATATCAAGTGTTTTGCAGTAGGAATGTAGTGTGAGACAGGAAAAGAAAGTTCTCCAAAGGAAAAAAACCTGAAAACCTGAAAAAATTCAGACCTGAAATTAGGTGAAATGTATGTAACAGCACTGGTAGTTAATCATCTGAACAATTTATGAGGGATCTAGGAAGTATGGGCTGCACACTTTCTACCTCTTCCCCTGGGTGCACTCCCTCCACATCCCCAATTTGCTGGAGTTAATGAAAAGCATGCACTTAAACTGCTCAAAAATCTGGCTGGAATTTCTCTCTTAATACAAAATCTCCCATTTGCTTGAAATATATGAAACTACCAGGTAGAAATTTGATTATAATACAAATGTTTTCAACTGACTCAGAAATAAATTATGAAAAAGAATCTGAACAAATAAAATATTTTATTTTATAACATAATAAATTTGTAGAATTAAAAAAAAAACAAAACCCAAAAATCACAATGGCATTCAGGTAACTAAACCTGGACATCTGCCGCGTAGGTGCCTGCAGCTGAGCAAATTTCCTTGTGGTCAGAGAAATCAAGTAGACTTCTATACAATTAACTTCATCCCTTCTTAAAATAAATTTCTAAATTAGGTGTGATAGGCTGGATTCTTACAGTGTTTCTTCCTCTGTGCTGATGATAAAAGAGCTCTAGATATCTAAATGATCTAGACACCTGTGAAGAAGATCTCTTCGGCATCACTTTGCATATTGTAAACACATGAAAGCAGTTCAGTACAGTTTTCTTTCATTTTTTTATGGAGTATTTCAGAACATCTTAAACTCAAATTACTGTCTTTGTTGGATAAGTCTTCCTTGAGTGTGTTAGGTAATGAGAAGTACAATACATTGCAGTGGTGTCATGTTTGCTACAGTACTGATTTTTTTGTTTTCTCTTGTCCCAGTAGACCACTACAGAAATTTCAGTTTCTCACAATAATTATACAATATGCAAGGATGTCTGACAAGTTTTGGAATTCTATTAATACATCTAATATATCTGTTGATTTATTTATTCTCTGTTTAATAGTACTGTCTTGCGTCTTGTAGGGTATGATTCTTTTTCCCTGAATCCAGACCTCAAATATGATATGTATCTATTTTCTCTGTTGTTCAGATATGAGGTACCATGTTCCATGTAATAGCACAAATCTAGGAGATATATACATACCAATATATACTGACTTCAAAAGAAGCAAGTGTAGGTTTTCTATCAGAAGCTTTATGAGTCCAATACTAAAGCCATTTTTATAATGCCAGACTATGTATTGTGAAAGAGCCTCAGAGGTGGCTAATGCATAGCTGAGGTATTTCATATCAACCCATTTAATAGTGCTTTATGAAACAGAAAAACCAAACCAATGCCAAACCAAAGGGGAAAAGAAAAGAAAAGGCACCAAAAAACGAGAGAAAAATCAAACTATGAGTTTCATGCTTAGAAATAGAATTTTCCATTCTCCAGACTTTTAGCACAACTAAATAAATATCAGACTCAATATTCATCTGTAAACTGTGTAGTCACTATGTAGTAGGTTTTTTTCCTGTAGACCGTTGCACAGCTACATAAATGATCTCTCTCCTGGTGCCTGCTGTATGCATTTTCTAAAGGCAGCTGTCTTTATTCTCAATATACACAACTTGTTTTTTGCCAGTTCTGCAATGCAAAGACACCATTGCTCAATAACTGAATCTTTATGTGATAGGAACTTGGTATTAAATGCTTAAGAAATGCTTAGGACAAACAATGCTGCCATATTTAGCATGAGGTAAGAGTGGTAAAAGACATCTCTAGTCAGATAAGTGAGAAAATCATAGACAACAGACTAAGAGATTTGTATTCCCTGCAATGCATAAGCAATTGCTCATGGCTAGTGATCTATTTCAAGCAGTTTGGAGTTCTGCCAAGAAAATCAAATCTAATTGACTTCAGTTTATTATCAAAATCACAAAAAAATACATTGAAAATATCTTCAGAAACATTGAAAAGGTCATGTTGAAAATGAGTGAGGATTATGTCCAGTTACTGCTGCCAAAATGGGCATTGTACCTCAGTTCCAAAATTAGATGAGCATTTTGCGTCAACAATTCAAAAAGAGTGACCAAAGAGGGCACGGAAAGCTGATATATGCCTAGAGGTGGATGGCAGATAGAGCATTTGTGTGATAATGGGAAAAACTTCAGAGCATAAAATCAAGGATTCGTGAAATAAAAGAGGGAAATGTTATTTTGCTTTCTTTTTATAAGTGACCAGCATTTAACAGTATAACTTAAACCTATACAGAACATTTCACAGTCCTTTAAAATTACACATATTCTAATTATGTCTTAAAAGATGATAGGTCTTGTCTTTTGGAAAGTTTCTTTTTAGACATCTCCCTCACTTTTGATCTTGGCACTGTCTTCTTTGGATACATTTCTAAATTTTTACTTCATAAAATGTCTTTCAGACTGGAAATGAATAAACTGTCCTTCTCCAGTTCATACCCAAAGTTTAGAAATGTTTTCATCTGTCTTTAAAGGTACAGCATGCTCTAAATTCCTTCACTCATGGAACCTCCCAATGTTCTCTGAGAAATGACTATGCTCGTGTCCAGTTTCTTACACAAAAGGAAAACTGTATCTGAATCATTGTAAATTCTGAAACTAATGACTCTTTTCTTGTTTCATAAAAGGTATAATAGTCCCTTTGAGCTTCTTTCATTTTCTTTCTTGATTATTTTACTTCAACATGGAATCCTCATCAGAAAATGCCTTGTTAGAAAAAATGCTATAAAAATAAAAATCTCCTTTCAACCCACCATGGTTAGACTGACCCTAAAACTCAAATGTCATATTAAAGTGTTTACACACACAGAAACTTTCTTTGCATTAATACATCATAATTAATTTGCTTCTGTCCCTCATTTGTTTCAGAAACATTCAATCTCATTCTCATACTTTCCCTTTAAAACAATAGTACTGACAACAAAATTATGTTAGGTGTGTGTTCCTGGTCTAGCCTCCTTCACCCCTAATCTTTTCTGTCTATAAAATTATATTTACCTGTAAAGATAATTTCTGCAAAAACCAAAAAGGTAATGCATTAGAAGTTTGATTATAGTTCAAATCAATCTAAAAGTATTTAAAAGTTCCACATACTATTTTTGTCTAAGATTCTACTCCCCAAAACCAAATTACATGTGAACTCAATAATGTTCCTTTTCTCTGAAACATCCCTTCTTCATAAAATCTAGCAGCGAACTCACACTGACTTCACTTCAAAGGGCTAGATTACATGATCATGGAATGGAACGAAGTTATGGAGTCCTTTAGTATCCAAAGACCACTCAGACAGAACATGATTCAAAAGCCTTGCTCTTTAGTTGCTGCACCTTAAATCAATGCAGAGGAAAGAGAAATGTGTCCACATAGGCACAGAGTCTTAAGTTTGAAAGGTATGGATCACTAAGCCCTCTTACGCTCCCAGAAATTGTCCCTTAGAACTTAGATGCTGCTCACTTGCTCTATAAAATAAAATCACTCAAGGCTGCAGACAAGCTGGTCAGCAAGCCATGCAAATTCCTTAAAACTATCTCTAAAAGGAAGGAAATAACATTTTTCTGATAAGGATTTTATATGAATATTGATGTGACAATATCAGACAGAATAGAGCTTGTATTCTTGCTTGTCATTCTTCTAGAATTCCTTACTTATTGCTGCTTTGTTTTGAGATATATAATTACAGTGAGCACAAGTCTAAACTGAATACTTTTAGAACTGCTAAATACTTGACAAAAACAAGTAATTATTGATATGAAATTCAGTACAGAAATAAAATATTCTTATGAATACATATAAAAATTTACACAAAAATATTGTCAGGATTATTTGTTGTCATAAAATATTACAGAATGCATTTAGTGATTTTGATAAGGTTTTTCTGTTGGATATTACAAAGAAATCTTGATTTCAGTTTCTAGTTACAGACATGCAATTATATCTGACTGCACTCATTTGTTGTTTTGTTTTCAGGTGAACCAAACAAAATCTCAATGAGGATGAGTTATAGAAATTACCACACCTTTACTCATCCTGCTGGAAGTTGCTCAACACTTGGTAGTTTTCAAAAGACAAGGTAAATGTAGATAGTATTAATAAAACCGCTGAAACCAGACCAGAATTTATTCATCATGTCAGTTGCATAAATATATTTTACATGTGCTCTAGGATGTAAATTAGTTTGCTCAACATTTGCCACATTAAAAAAAAAAAGTGCAAAATAAGCGCAATAAGTCCCCTCATTTAAAAATGTCCAAGTGATACAATTCTAGAGATGCTGAGGTGTCTCCACAAATTAAAGAGGAACTCAGATGACAAGATGTGACTAAACACCTAATTTGTAAACACAAACACCATCTTCCCTGGGAAAGACGAATTCTACCCCTTGAAAACTACTACCCTCCCATCTTAGAAGGTATACAGAAAAACTAGACAATGACCAAGAACAGTAACTCAAAATGTATTTCCATATAGGAAAAACTGAATAGATTAGGTGTCCTTATTGGATAAGAGACAATTGAGACAGGACATCACTGTCCCATGGGTGGGTAAGAGAGAGGAATGGGGTATGATTATTCACTACTTCCTATGCTACAGAAAACTGGTCATAACCAGTGAAATTATTTGATAACAGGCTCGATTCAGACAAAAGAATGTCACAAAATGCTTTGTTGAATTGAAAAAGGGATTAGTTTGGTATATGGGGAAAAGTCCGTCAGTAGCTATTAAAAATGAGTCTTGTGCCTAACCTGCAGCTCAGAAGTTCTTAATCCTCATGATTGTCAGAAACTGATAGGATATAAAAGGAAAATTGCTTTATAATATTTTCCATTTTCCCTTAATCTTTCTGTAAGATTTTTCTGGTTGCTACTGCTACAGACCAGCTATTGGACTAGACAAACCTGTGGTCTGACCCTGTGCAGCTGCAGAGTTGCACTGGTTTTCAGAACAGGGAAAGGCAGAAAGAAGTCTGCTGGTATTAATCATACAATCTTTACATAATAAATAATAATAAGTAAGGATTGGTTTATTCATGTAAATGGATTTTCTTTGTTTTCATACTACAGTATTATTTATATTTATTCAGTAATTTTGATTTCTAACTTGGGATATTTAAAATTATTTTCAGTATCAGTACTCCTGTTGCAGAACATTTCATGCTAAATTTAGTTCACATTTATGGAACTTAACTGTACTCCCATTTTATTCCTCCAAACACAATACAAATCAGTGTAGAAAGTTTGGTGTTGAAAAGCAGAGTCGTACTACTGAATTTCTAAGCTGCTGGGGATTTTACATAAGGCAGAAAATCGTTCTTTTCAATCCCTTTTTTGAATCCCTGGTTTAGAGACTTGATCCATTCCACCCATGTTGTCTTAAATTACACATGCTGAACAAGTATAAAATATTCAAGAAATAAGATCCCAGACGGTTGTAGTCAGTCACACAGAGTTTAGTCTGAGACACTGGTGGTGTCCCCCAAGGTTCGGTACCGTGCCCAGTATTGGAGTTCTGTGTCCAGTTCTGGGCTCCTCAGTACAATAGAGACAAGAAGCTCCTGGAGCAGGTCCAGCAGAGGGTGCCACAGATGATTAAGGGACTGGACCATCTATTTTTACAAGGAAAGGCTGAGAGATATGGGCCTGTTCAGCCTTGAGAAGGGATGACTGAGAGGGAACCTTATCAATGTATCTAAGTATCTGAAGAGAGAGCATCGCTAGTGGGATTCACCAAGGGACCAGTCCTGTTTAATGTCTTCACTGATGATCTGGATGAGGGGTTCTAGTGCACCCTCAGTCAATTTTGAAATTACAACAAGCTGGGTGAGAGAGTTGATCTGCTGGGGGCAAGAAGGCTCTGCAGAGGGATTCGGACAGGCTGGATAGATGGGTGGAGGTCAGTGGTACGAGGTTGAACAAGACCAAATGCCAGGTCCTGCACTTGGGTCACAACAACCACCTGCAGCACTAAAGGCTGTGAACAGAGTAGATGGAAAGCTGCCCAGTGGAAAAGGACCAGGAGTGCTGGCTGACAGCAGAAGAACATGAGCCAGTGAGTGCCCAGGTGGCCAAGAAGGCCATTGGCATTCTGGCTTGGATCAGAAATAGTGTGCCCAGGAGGACAATGGAAGTGATTGTTCCCCTGTACTTGATGTTGGTGAAGCTGGAACTGGAGCATTGTGTCCAGTTCTGGGCCACTCATGACAAGACATTGAGGTGCTGGAGTGTGTCCGGAGAAGGGCAACAGAGCTGGTGAAAGATCCAGAGGGAGAGTCCTGTGAGGAGCAGCTGAAGGAGCTGGGACTGTTCATCCTGGAGTAAAGGAGGTTCAGGGGAGACCTTATTGCTCTCCACATCTCCCTGAAAGGAGGCTGTAGCCAGGTGGGGGTCCATCTCTTTTCCCAGGCAGCTGGTGACAGGACAAGAGCAAATGGCCTCAAGCTGCAACAGGTGAGGTTTATGTTGGACATCAGGAAGAATTTTTTCACTGAAAGAGTGGTTAAGCATCGGAATGGACTGCTCAGGTGGTGATGGAGTCACCATCCCTGGAAGTGCTCAAGAAACAACTGGACACGGCACTTAGTGCTGTGGTCCAGTTGACAAGGTGGTGAAGGTTTAAAAGCGTGACTCAATGATCTCAGTGGTTTTTTCCAAACTCAGTGATTCTGTGATTCTGTCAAAAGGATGGAGCCAGGTTTTTAGTGATGCTAAGCAATAGGACAAGAGGCAGAAATAAGACAATGGGCAGAAACTGATGCACAGGATGTTCTATCTGAAAATGAGGAAGAACATCCTTACAGAAACAGCTTGCCCAGAGAGGGTGTGGAGTCTCCCTCACTGGAGATATTCAAGAACCAAACCATCTGGATGCAATCCTGTAATATGTGCTATAGGCTGACCCTGCTTGAGTGGGGAGACTGGAACAGATGACAACCCACTGTTGCAACCTTACTCATTCTGTGTTTCTGTGATTCTGTGTTTAAAGGGACAGCTTCACTTCCAGTTCTGTTAGACTTTGATTCTCAATTGATAAAGACCAAGAAAAATTGTATTGCAGCACTGCCTATACCCTTTGTGCCTTCCTCTGGGGTTTTTATGAGGGACTTTGGGGCTGAGGGAAGAGGGGAGGATTTGAGAATCAAATTAATTTAGATTGTGTTTTTTGTTTTGTTTTGTTTTGTTTTTTTAAAGAAATGGATTATGTCTATTTTGAAAACAACCTGCTTGATTTCTTTAAGCCTTTTTCCTTAGAGAAAAAGAAAAAAAAGTAAAGGAGAAACAAAGAATTACATTGGCTTTCCATTTAATTTCACTGTTCAGTAATATAATCCCAAGGTAAATACTCAGAGAATATTCATTTCATAGAAAAAAACCAGCATTTTTGTCTGAATCAGCTCAGAATTTGCAGTGACATCCTGCTGATTTTTTAATAGAGAAGGAAACTGAAATCACTACTCATGAATTAAAAAAAACACACTAAGATAAGCATTTACTTTTCAGAAAAATGAATAAAAAAAGAAAAATAAGTAGGTGGTTTGCAGGACTTTTCATTTGTAATGGTCTGTCTTCTGCAATAGATCAAAAAGCTCAAACAGCATCAAGTCTCATCAGAGATTAGCAGATACTTTGCTGAAATCATGTACGCTTAAGTCTTTCAACTTCTTCCAAACTTACCCTGCTGCCTTTGAAATCCAAAGCTGATTTTCTAGTAACTTCAGTTGGAGTAGGTTCTTCTGATTTGAAGCTATCCTAGAGCAAGTTTGGAACATTTTATCGTGCAGCAGCTGCCAATGAGGAACAGAAAGCAAAAGTCTGTGTGTTTTACTGCATGTAAAGCAGTGTCTGCAGGAGGCTCCGAGTACACAGAAAGGTTCTGCCTGGGCAATTATCTGCATTTTACATCCAGTTAGAAGAGCTGCACATGCAATCACAAGCATAATTTCTTCAATGTTTTTACTTCTACTTGTCAACTGCTATTTTATTTCTGTATTTGTCCCTCAGGTTCTTGTAGGCAGATCATTCTTAATGCTGGTCCTAGAATTGGTTTTGCATGTATCATAGTGGGAAATACATAACTGTTAGAGGTGTTCTCTCCAGGTTTGTTCAGATACTGCCCCTGTACGCACAGCCTGTCACCAGCAGGGACTTCCTTCATCTAACACCAAGGCTGCACATTAGGCAAAATGCTGTTCATTGCATTCATCTCACTACTGCGTTGTGTTTCATATTCATGTCAAAGGGACACTTGAGAACAGGAGGTTTTACCAGGATCTTTCAGGAAAGAGATATTGTCTTCATTTTATATTGATACTTGAACACAAACCAGACGTAAAAAAATAAACAAAATATGGGCAAGAAGGTACACTGCCTGATGCACATAAAAGTATACTGGACTAAGTCTGGAAAATACAGCAGTGTACCCTGGGGGGTGTTTCAGTGCTAGCAGAGAAACAGCCTAGAAAATTTATTAAATTTTATCCAGCCCTAGCTGGACTGACTCAGAAAGGCTTATTGCTATTTAAACCTTACTGCCTGGCTAAGGAACTTGTCCTGGCAGTGCATATACTATATTGCTACCAGGTCAGTTCTTGGTGAGGCTTTCTACCTGTGATGAGCACAGAGCAGGGCTGTGGGGAAAAATGGCACCTGCATCTTCCCAGGGACTGTGAGGGGATACCCACACGGCATGCCAGGAGGGGATAGGGAGAGCAGCATGCCTATAATGACCCCTGTGATGTGCATGGATGTGTGGATGGACATGTATATGTACTAGAACCATTCAGTGTTAGTTACAAAAGCACATTCAAGTAATTATGCCTGTTTATTAACATTTCTGATTCATAATTTGGGTCTATCTGTTGTATTACTGATACTGATCCTGAACCTCAAGTTCACTGATTGTCAGCTATTTGTGTGTGACTTATAAATCTATAAAGCACTTTGATGCTGATTTGTTTTAAACTACATAAATGGATGTAATCTTTCTCTGCAGCAAGGACAATAAACAGAAGCATATGATGATTTCCTGAAGTGTCTGAGTTGATTGTTAGGTAAGATGAAGTGAGGTCTGTTCAACACACCTGGCATGTGCTGAGTTTGACTCTGTCCAGTCACTCTGAAATGACTGCAGGAAGCTGTAAGTTTACTTCAGCAGAATCTGATAAAATACACTATGATCATCTATAGATAGTATTGAAATAAAGTACTTTCACAGAATAAAATCTGTCAGAAGCTTACTGTCTGGTTCCATGCTCAAACCTTCATTTGGCCCAGTTAAGAAGACATCCTGGCCTCAAAAATACCATCTTCTGAAGTATTGTCCTTCTAATATGCTTGTTAAATCTGTGAGGTTTTTAATTTACACTTCAATTTTCCATTCATTTTCAAATAATATTTGTTAATGTTTTGATGAATGTCTTTCCTTACTGACTAAACAAAAGATTCACTTAAATATACTCCAGCTTTACAGCATCTTCACCATGGTGGTGTTCTTATTGCAATTTAATGTTAGAGACTGTTAACCAAAACAGCTGATTCCAAAATAATGCTAATATCCAGTCCAAAAGTTCCAACCAAAGCTATTACTGTATTTTATGTGTATTCCCCAATTAACCAGACTGTCTTTTGCTTAAAAATCAGCACCATAAACTACATATCAGTAATGTGTTTATGCTGAACAAACTACTGAGGCCTAAATTCTTTCTGCCTACATTTCTGCAAAGCTAAATATTCAGCAGAGTTAATAGAACTCATCCTTTTCCCTGTACTTGCATTCTAGTGATAAGAATATCATTGGTTCTACACCAAAGCAATCTTTTTTTCTGTAGAAAGTTGTAGACTTTCAGTATTTAATACTACATTAAGCTATTTAAATTACAATTTCAAGTCATCTTACAAACCATAATTTATTTAGCATCTAACAGTATAATGATGTAAGTGTAGATGCAGTCTTGACCTCTGCACTGGGGAAGGTGTGTGCATGACCACTAGCTACAATAAACCTCTTACCTGCTTTGGTTTAGTTCACTTCCAGTGAATAACATTCCATATTTTTTAACATTTAGTTCCATACTTTAAAATTTCTATCAATATTTAGCCTAACTAATTTTGTCAGAAAGGTATGTAGGTCTCTTCCAGTATCTCTTTCACATGGTGGGTTAACATTTCTCTTTAGTCTTCTTTTTTAAGGACGAACAAACCCATTCTTTCAACTCATCTTGAGATTTCTTATTATATTTTTTACCTTCTGTGTCCTTTCCAAATTATATCTTTCTCTAAATGTGTTTCCTCCCACCAAAAAACCACTTCAAAAATCTTTTTCAATCTAGAACCATATATATCTTCAATAACCTACCCGTGCTAAGATATACTAAATAAATCCCTTTCAATTTTGAAAAAAATCACATTTTTGTGTCAGACTGCAACACCCAGATCACTTTTTGTAATACTGCTGCTTAGTCAGTTTGTCTCAAAATTCTAATTCAGCTTCTCTAAATTCATATTTCATCTCTTTGTCTTGAGTCTCATCTTCTTTCAATGAAATCATCCCTTCAGTTTATTAAGACTGTTTTGAATTCTCATCCCTCTCCACAGAGCAACAACTCTAAGCCTGACTTATCAGCAGAATGCATCCTATTCCTCACTCCATCACCTGATTCATTAATGAAAACATCAAATAAATTCAGATGCAGAACAGATTTCTGCAAGATTTCTCCTGATTTCTTTGTGGCAAGAAGTAAACAAGTGACACTTCCTCCAGAAGCAGTTTACCACCACTACATGTGTTCACCTAGCAATGTTTTTACGCAAAACATATTTGTCCACTTTGTTTATGAAAATGTCACTTGGAGGTGTGTTGCAAACTTTGCTAAAAGTCAGGCTGTATCACATTCAGTGCTCCATCTGTCAGGCCAGTTAATTTATGATGGCAATGTATTTGATGCCCTTTCTCCACATTATTGCTCTTATGCTCATAATCTGTAGTCTCCATGCCTTCTGCTGTAACTTGTTCAAGATGCACAGAGCACCTCAGGACTCATTAGGGTACCAAGGGAAGCAGGAGAAATAAGGAAGCAGGGTGATCCCAGAACATACTGTAGTATGAGTTCTGTTCAAGGACACTCTGAAATAAATGCGTACAAGACATCTTTGATCCTCTGTGATCCAGCCTGTGTCCCACTCTCACTCCTGAAGACTCTTCCTGGACCTGTTAGTACTTTGATTCCACTTTGAATGTGGACAGATTTCACAGAAGAGCTGAGTAACAAACTAGTCTTGAAGTAGTGAAAGAATGACATATGCATGAAGGTCAATATTATGGGTTTTGATCACTCCAGGCTGAGGCAGAACTTAAATTCAGGGCCTTTGTTTACTGATTTGTGCTTTAATTGCTAAGTTACTTTTAAAATTGAGCTGGCAGCTCTTTGGTCAATTTTGGGAAGGAAATAGTGGTAGCAATCTGATGCAAGGAAACTGACTGAATTGGACCTTTAGGGTAATAAAACTAGATGAACTCACAAATCCTGAATACCTGCAGTGGTACTGACCTGTCCACCATGATTAAGACTGAGGGCAGATTTTTAGAAGCCTGTGGAACTAGTGTAAAAAAAAACCCAAACCCACCAAACTCAAAAAGCTAACCACCACTACACTTTAGACAAGGGTGCCTTTGGAAAGCAGCTGAGATTTAATTCTTTTCTAATGCAGTAATTTGTTTTTCTTATTTCTGTTTAAGAGCTACTTTAGCACCTAAATCCCTTTACTGAGCCCAGCCTGAAGTTATGGAGGTTAATACATAAAGCAAAAAATATAAATCATCTTAAGGGGTCCCCCATTGAACTGAACTGAAAGGGCAGTTAGTTGTTACATGTGAAACCCCTGTCACTGAGCTCAGGCCTGTCAGTCCAGCGAGATCAAAAGGAGTCTCCCAGAAATGGATGGTGAGTTTGCACTTTCCATTAACACCTCTCAAAATCAATGACAGAACCCTTAAGGAGTAACAAGCTCAAGTCATAATCTAAGCTTGTGTTATTCCTGTTGAAATAGTTTTATTCATAAATAATTTTAAGATTTTATTCACTCTGAAAAGCCTGATAATTATTTAATGCATGAAGCTCATAATCATCTATATGTACCCTGCTTCAGCAGTTACATTAATCAGAAAATAACAGTTGTGCAGCAGCTCAAATGACTTAGTAAATTGTACAAGCAGTCCATTTTTTCTTTTCTCTCCTAAGTTCTGGAAAACAATTATGGTTTACTGCATGAACAGGGCTATGCAGCAGGTAACAAAACCTTAAACACTTTGATAAACACTTCTAATCATCTTTTCCTTAATTTTGCCTGCTGTGTGGAAAACTCTAGTATATTTGCAGAATGATTGTGCTGATTTGCTAAATCACAACCTAACTCTGAAATGGAGGGAATGGTCATGATCAAGAGGACAAATTTTAAAAGATATGGAAAAAGAAAGCAAATACAAGATGCTTGACCAATTGCAATTGTTAGGTTAGATCAGATCACTATAATAAATAGATTATTACTTGTTCTCAAATTACCAAATCATACTTTCTCTATTCCCAGCGCTTCAGAGTACTGTGAAGTTTAAATCTCCTAACTGAATAAAAAGTTTTGATATTAAAGTTATCCTCATGGTTCCCCACTTCATTGTACCTGGAACACTGATGGTATGTAGAAAAGCAAGAACCAAAATTGGGAAGGCAGAACTCGAAACAAACAGGTGATGTTCATGATTTGGAGATCAGCTTGCATCAAATATTCTCTAAATTTTACAGGTTTACCAGTTCTTTAAAACAGAAACAGCTTGTTATTCAGTGTTATTCTATTTCATTAAAGCAGCAATGCCTACTGATAAGATTTTTCCTTCAATTGTACTCATATGATGGTACTATTAGTATTTAGATGCCCATCACATTGAAAAACTGCAGTACTGCATGGAAACTCACAATAAGTAGACAAGTTTGCAAAGTGCTGTCTAATTCAGATTTCAAGGTCCCTGCTGCACAGCACAAAAACTAGGCATTTAGGGTCCCTTCTCTTGCCAGTAACAGTTTAGGCAGTTCTGAAAATGCAGCAGAAAGTTTTCCAGTTTAACACTTTTGTACTTCTCTGGAGCTTAGACATTCAAGGCTCCCCATAACAGTAATCAAACATTGCTCAGATCTGTATATCCATATCTGAGTTAGTCACAGGGACTGTTTTTACAGCTAAAGAAGTGAAAATTACACTAATTTTCACATGGATGTAACTCACCCATGACAAATTGCTCTCTGAAAGTGTGGGGTTTTTTCCTCACTGTTTGCAAAGAAGCTTGGGAAAATGCCCTTAGACGTAATCCTCTGAATTTAGGTTCAGCAGAATTTGAGATGAAACACATACTGCATGTTTTCTTCTCCTTGACCTGAGATCCCTATTTAGTGTACTGACCTGATGGGCAAGGCCTTTTTTTTTTTTAAGAGATCATAGAGTCACAGAATGGTTTGGGTGGGAAGGGACCTCAAATATCACCCAGTTCCAATGCCCCTGCCATGAGAATGAACACCATCTACTAGACCAGGTTGCTCAAAGACCCATCCAGCCTGGTTTTGAACAATTCTCGGGATGGGAAATTCCCACCCTCTCTGGACAGCCTGTTCCAGTTACGTAGTCAGGAGTGCAAGAAACGTGTTTGAAAAGGATATCATTATTTAGCCTACCGATAAGACACACAAGAGCGCAAGAACAAGAAATATGAATTCAATCTGCTGATTTGGTATCCATCAGGGAGAATCTTATATCCTGGTCCCCCCTCCCTTGATTATTGATATTTTAATTCTATTTTCTAAGTAAAAACATTTTAAAAGTTCTGGAAGCAACATATAGCCAATGCCTGTAAGTTGTTGAGGCCTGTATAGGTCTCAGCTCACTTCCACACAGCTTGGAGCTCAACTAAATGAGTTCCCCTGTTCATAGCAGTGATTTTCATTATAATTATGCTAAGGTTTTACAGTAATCATACTGCAGCAACACAAACTTCTAAAAATACCCTTGTGATTTTTCACAAGTTCAGCCAGATATTTTCAAGGCATTGAGTATTTATTGTTTCTTCAAAATATATTCAGATTCATTTAACATAGCCAATTATGAGCTGCCTGAGGGGTTTACATAAACGCTTCATCAACTCTTCTGAAGTTAGTCTCATTAAATATGAATAAGTCCAAGCTGGACTTGTTATGTTGATAGTTTGTGAACTTTCCCAGTGGGCACTTAAAAAAATATTCAACTATAATGCATTAAGAAGTGTCTTCCTTTGTGCAAATCTGTTCCATTCTTTCTATTTTAATTTTTTTCCCTATTTTTCTTTTTTTTTTTTTCAGTATAGAATAAAAAAAGCCAAAGCACAGAGCCCAAACAGATTTTACTGAAATCTCTGGCTTATTTTGTATTTTCTATTCCAGTAGTGTAAAAATCCTGTTCAAGGAAAAGACACAAAAGGAGTCAAAGTGCCTTTTGTAGCCAGTAGAACTACAATACAAATAAAGAATGCCAGCAACAAGAAATCCTCCAAGAGTTTGAAAAGTGTTTTGAAGCAAAGGAAACAATGTTCTAGCTCAACTTCCCATTAAAAAATGTCTATTGCAATTTGAACATGTCAACTACAGCCACAAATCTCATGTGATTTCCTCCACTTAGCAGCGTGAAACCCAGCAAGTAGAATTCCAGCACTTGAGCATATGCTTATATTCACCTCTAGACAACAACAGACTAATGAAAAATTGAAATTAAATCTCTGCCTAGGAGCTTCCATTAATCCAATGATGAAGAGTTTAAGTAAAACCCGACTCTTAAAGAATATTTATACAAAATACAATCTTCACTGTTATAGAGAAGGAAGAAAATAATGTTATGGATCTTCCTTAATTTACTATAAGCAATGGGGATTTTATCCACCATTATTTTACTACATTAATAAATGACAGCTGACAAGTACCTAGTGGTTTTTTAGTGAAATTTTATAATAATAGACAACATAAAAAACAGTTGGAAGATAAAAAGTCAAGCCCTCTAGCAGGGAAAAGTTTGCAAAAAAAGAAGAGAAATGTTAACTATTGTTTTCTCATTTTCATTGCTCTTGGCATTATATCAGGGGTTTAAATATGTGTTACTTTTCTGAAAAATATTCTTAAATTCCCATGAGATATATGTATACTTCTCCTCAAAAATTACTATATTTTAAATGAATACTTTAATATTTATTAAGCCAAAAAACTTAACGTGGAATGCTTTAAAAAAAGGACTAAATCTGCCATGAAGCAGTAGTTGGAAATTGCAAAGAATCTCACAATATTGCACTTACGGCAGATAAAAGGAAATGTAATACAAATGAGCTTTTTTTGTTCTTAATGTTGCAGCTGCCACATTTTTTCTCTTCTCTGCCACCATTCAACAAGCTGTCTCAAAAAATCCTAATAGACTTTGGCAATGAGACATATTTCATATATGCCTAATTGAAAATCTTGGCCTAGTCATTTGCTATGCCATACATATGCATTTTAAGTGAAGTGTAAGTAACTGGGATTCTTACTAACTACAGAAGAAATGCAAATGGATTACGTAATCTATTTCTGTAATACATGTATTTTGAGCCAATGAAATGACCTTTGAAAATTACTGAGATGCATGAAAATGCCATTAACTGTAATAGGAATCAGCAAAAAAAGGTGAACTGTAGGTGAGGCTTAACACTTCTTAAAGTCTCAGAATCTAGACAAGATTTAAAGTGTGTGCTGTGAATATTTAATCATTTTTAGGAAACACATAACAGTACACGTGTATCATGCAAAAGTGTTAAGCTTTGTTGCCTTCACATTTAAAGCAGCTTGGTTTTACATTTTAACACTTTCTTATTAATTCTACTCTCATTTCTAATCAGAAATGGAAGTAAATGCATGGTAGTAGAAGAGATCTGGGGAATTATAGTTTATTAACACTACCCAAATACTAACAGTTTAGAAAGTCACTGACTCAAATATTTTACAGTTTAAAGCACAATGCAAATAGAGACTCTGTGGCCATTTTCTGATAGAGGTTTCACTAAATTGTAAAATTACAATTAATTTTTCAAGTAAGTATAGATTCAAGGTGTTGGAAAACAGCATTTTCTCCTGTCACACTTTCTACTTCTCTGGAGAACCTGATGAACTTTACAAGGGTCAAATTTTGCAGCTAAGGGGTTTTAGAAGTGAAGTTGTTGTTAATTAGGTTGTTGGTGAAATTTATTACCCAAGCCCCTTTTATTTCCACAAATTATTACAATAGAAGGCATTCTCCCAATCTCACTTAGAGCTAATTATGAAATCCTGCTCAGTAAGTGTTAATTAGGTGAGCAACTGGATTTTTTAAAATTCTCATAACTGTATATCCCACTAGAAGAAGAAAAAAATCAAAAGTATAGAGCAGAAATTGCAGAGTGAAAATATTAAGGAATCATCGCATCATCTTCAAAGTGAGCATATCCAAAGTTATCAACTGAATCTTAAGAATCTAGCTGAAAGGAATCAAAACTTTTCTCATACAGAAGGTGAATGAGCAGAAATGCACACAAGTAAGTATTGAAGGCAACCAGCCTTCTGTTAGTTTGACCTATCATTACATGATGACAGTAAGACTTGACAAGGAAAATTAAGCCATTTTTAAAGATCAGCTTCACTGGAGGACAATAAATAGTAGTGTTTTTAACTGTAGCAACAGGATTCTATGCAATCTCAACGAAAAGTCAAGATCTATTCCTACTCATGACTGCCTTAGGAATTAACCATGGTCTGCATTTCACCACCGTATCAATTAAGGCCAAAAGATGAGCATTTTGATCTGCTTTACCTTCCAGGGAGCCACTTTTACATTATTTAATATGCCTTCATATGTCTGTGTGTTGAGTGCCTTCAAATTTCAAATCACTATGAGATTGTCAGTGGAAGTTTCACAGATTTTAAGCCTAGAAAGGACCATATTAATAATTTTGTCTGACTCTCTGCATAAGGGAGGACATTATTTTTACCAAGCAATTTCCAAATGAAGGACATGACTTCAGGGTGAACTAGACAATATCTTCTGGAAAATAATTCAGTTGTTATTTCAAGTGTGAAAGATTCTACCTTTATTCCCAGGAAAATGCCTTCATTTTTAGCTCCCATCACCAATCATTTCTAATGACAGCTTGTTTTTATTTTTAGCTGTTATGTTACATTATGTTATATTACTTTACACCATGAGACATTACAAGGTTGTTTTATCTACTTAAGAGCCCTGAGGAAAGGCTGAGATGTTTGGGATGTTTTTTAATATTTTCATAGGCACTCATCTGTAAGGATTCAGTCTCTTTTTAATCTTCTTACCACTAGCATTCTTTACACAGAACTCATTTGATGGCAATTCATTCTTCTCTCCATTACTGCTTCTTTCTTGCCTTTGGAAAAACTTTCAATTTTTAAAAAATTTTTATTATTATCTTGGATAATATTAACATCTCTCTAACAAAGTGCTTCCAGAAATGGCTCAAAAAGCCCTTTTAATAAAATAAAAAAATGTTAGTAATGAAAGAAATTGTGTGACAATACTAGATTTTGGTGATATTCTTTGCACTTACTCACAGTTCACACACATGCTTAAAATTACTCATACTTAGATCAACATCATGAAAAACTAGTTTGGTCCAAGTTTTTCAGAGCAAATGAAGCCAACTGAGTGACCCTAGAATGACAACAACGGAAGAACAAAAGGTATTAGAGAGCTGTAGAGTGGAGTCTTAGCCTTTTAAACAGCATGATGTTATTAATGACACTACTGCTGTTATTCAAAAACAAAGAAAGAAGCCCAATGCAGAAGTTTGTTCAAAATCAGGATGTAACAAACAGATGACGGAGACACTGATTTGATCATTGTGTTGATGACACCATATACACGTCAATCTAACAGCTGTTTTGTTTTGGAAAGTTCTGTTGCAATATCTGTGACGCGTTTGGAAATTTTTTTTTGCCATCAAAGCACTACTGTAAAAACCTGCACTACAGTACAATATTGTTCACAAATAGAAGCCTTTTTACATTTGTATAAACTTCATTTCAGTTTGGAGATCTTTTCTATTTTACAGAGGGCAAAATAGGCAAATCCTTGCTATGACAGACTAAGGCTAAGATTCACTGAGAAAATAACACAGTAGGCTGCCGAGTATAGGCCCATGGCCACAAAAGCATGACAAAGAAATGCAAACAGATTCTAGAAATGCTTCTAAATCAGCCAAAATAATACATATTTTCAATGCCATTTCTTGAGCTGCACTGAAATGTACATTCTCTTTTGAAAGCAAAACTGAGACCTGGCAAATTGAATTCCTTAATCAATGGATCTGTAAAAAGCTATTCGTTAATGTAATGTTTGGATGTGGCATGATAGATATTTAAAGGGGTGATTGGGATGGCAAGAGCACCAGATCTTGTATTGACTTTCTGAACAAAGGCAATCTCATTGAGAAATCATAATTATTCAAAAAGTATAATTTCTATCAGAGTAAATCTGGACATCAAAGTTTAAATAAAAGAGGAAATAAATGATTCAGATACCAAAATCACTAAAAACTGCAGAGTAACAACTACAGTACAATAAAAAAGGCCATCAAACAATATCCACAGTAGTGCTCCATGCTCAAATATAAACAAATGTTGCATGTTCCTTAGGCCAGTAAAAACCCAAAAACAATGTCCATCTTATTGTCAGTGTCGCAAATTAGGTAACTAACTAACACAATTTCTAACTTACCCATTAATTTTTATATACTGTGGATATTGACAGAGTTGTCAGATGAATTCTGGTGCTGTTCTTCACATCAGAGTACTAATGCTGTTTTATGGGACTTTCTCAAGAGAGTTGCAAATGCTGGAAGGAAAACAAAATCTGAAAGTTACTTAAGTCAATGTCTCAGAAAAAAAGGAAAGAAGAGCAGGTTAGAGGAAGTGAATGAGACCTCATATTTCAGTCTCCACCCTAGGACTATCTCTTTCTTTTCCAGACACATTTTCCCATAAATATGCACTGTGCTGTCTTTTTCATTCTGTCCAAATGAGATGTCTTCTTCCAGGTCTCCTTGCTCCAACCCAGAGTCCTCACTGCACCGCTCAAAATACCATGTGATTTAAGTGTGGTTAGGGGGATCAAGCCTCCTCAAGATGAGGAGCCTTGAACTTAGCTTGGTATCCCAAAAGCCTGAACTTAGGCTTTTGGGATACCATTGGCATCATAGTGTGCTGGAAAAAGTGATTCCTTTTCTCCATTAGGCATGTAACCACAGCAGAAGGAAGGCTGGGCAGCCTGAGTCTCACATGAAGCGTCCTTTGTTTCTGCTCTCAATTTCCCATACAGACAACAGAGATGTGAGGTACAGCTTGAGTTCCTGTGGAGGCTTCCAGGTGTCTTCACAGATTCCTTCTTTCCATTGTCTGCCAGCGAATATGCCAGGTCTGCTGAGGTGTGAGCACAGTGTCATTATTTCATTGCAGATAATATTTGGATGGATTTTAATGACAATTGCCTTCTTTTGAGAGGATAAATTCAAAAAGCTTAAAGAATAAAAGTAATTGACTAAATAGCCTGTTTTTCTGTCTGAGCATAATGGCACTGAGAATGTGGCCCATATGGCCACACCACATTTTTTTCCCCCGGAGACCACAATGACTGTTTAATAAGATTGAAACTATTTTTCAAACAAACTGTTATTACTTTTGTTACTGTAAAAATGTCATTATATAGTAAAGGTAATAAAAAAATACTTGCACTCAACAGAAAAAAACACTAAAGAAGTAATTTTGTTACTAAAGGTTAAGTAGGCTTCTCACTAGCAACTATGAAGGTTTTCAGCTCAGTGTGTACATGTCTGCTTAAGCTGTTGGACAATAATTCTGAGATTTTTCAGTATATTGAGCTAGCTGAATTCTCTGTGAATTCCAGGGGAATCATCTGCTCATTTCAGATGATAGAACAGTTTTCAAAAACTGAGGTTTTTCTGCAGAAATAGGAGCTTTTTATTTCTCTGCTTATGAAATGCTGTAGTTGCACTTTACACTAAAATTGGGGATTTTATTCTCAAAGAGCTTGTCAGGATGCTTCTGTTTGCAGTCTCTCTGATCTATTTGCAATACTCATTATCATTTTTTCTTGGTATTGAAAAGATGTTGAACAATGTTTTGCATGCACAAGTCAAAGAAGGGTAATTATTTATCAGCCAATGTATCGTAAATTGTTTCATTTATGCCATGAGACAGAACATTTGCAATATAACAATTATTATGCCTTGTTGAAAGGTGTAACTATAATTTATCCTGTGTTTAAAATATTGCTTTCATCCCTAATAAATGCAAAATTGGAAATAAAAATAGTGCTTCAAGAAGCTGCCTTTCCTTTCAGGAAATTGGGTCAAATTTCCTCTAACTAAAGCATTTTATTACATCAACTATTGCCTCACACATGCTATTCGTCGACATACAGCCTGAAAATTCAACAACTTATAAATTCTTCGCAAAGCTTATATTTAAAACAGGTGTCCAGTGATTTGGAAAATATACTTTATTATAGATAAATTTCAGTAGCCATGGGCAACATGGCTTGGGGGAAATCTGCTTGATGGTATCTTTCTTTACTGAGCTGTCTCAACTTTGATCTAATAAGTCTCGTATTAACCTCCTACAAATTCTATAAACCTCAGTTTCCTACAAAGTGTCTGAGGATGAGCTAAGGTTTCATGGGTTGTCGTTTGCATTTGCTTGTTTGTTTTACTTTTAGTGATTTATTAACACATTTACTCATATGCCACACAGGGATCTGAATTTTTATCCAATGTACGTTAAAAAAATTGGATTGCTTAAAAGAAAGGAAGAATCAAAATTATTGAACTGAAGGAGACAAACATAATGGAAAGCTCTCCAAATTTTCTGAAGGAGACAGCAAATACATGGTAATTTCACATTCAAGGAAACATGGAATTTCTTGTTCACTAAGAGACATTTTAGCATTTTCCTGGCTACATTTCAGACAACAGAATGCCTTTGGGACAGTCAGTCTGTATGCAGACAGATGTCTGCTACGGGTATTACCAGCTTTTCAGATAAAATCCAGAGATAACATTCACAATGCCAGAATGAGCAAAATTAATTTGTGTCTCTTATAAGATGGTAAAACCCTCCACCCTCTCAACTACAACTTAAATAATACCACCATTGTGAACAGTAGATAATTGCCTCCGTTTTTAACTAGCAAAACCAACCTCCACAAATCCTAGATCCCTGAGACCAAGGGGAAAAGTCTGGAGCTGCTGATTTATTGATTCTTCCACTGATGGAAGAGTTAGGGACTTCTGTCTAATGGCAGGGAAGCAAATGGTACACACTGATAAATCTTTTAAGATTTCTTACTATTTAAAATTATAAAATTAACATATACACAAATGTCAAACTACTGATAATATTATTGAAGATTAATTGTTAATTAATTGTCTTTTTCATTTAGCTTCCCTTAGAATCAAATCCACATTAACAGTAGTTAGTAAAGATAGAAATAAAATTTTCACACAGTAAAATTTCACCACTTCTTCTCACCCTCTTAAACTGTCTTCTCACGACATTTTCACCACATCATGCCTCTTGTTCCTCTTGGTCATAGCCTGATATAAGTCCATGGAGTTTCAGACAGTTAATGGAATTTATATCATAAATGGAAAAAAACTTTGAGATTTAATCAGATCATTACAACTTATCAAGACATTTTTACAGTAGATCAAGTCTGACATCAATAAAGGTTTAAAAGATAATACCACAAAAACGCTTTCAGGATATATTCAAACTTTTAGCAAAACTGAATGCTTTTTTTCCCCAGTATTTTCAGCAGTGTCTGTTGTGTGTGAAAATACTCTCTTATTTCTGTTTCCAAAATTGTAGACAGCGGCATTAAGTTTGACTCATGAGAATCTCCTAAGGTTGCAGAAGAAATTCTTGTCTACTGTATTTGTTTGCAATTAGATCCTTCCTTTTCATTTCACTAAACTTAAGCCTCCATACTGGCATTATGTTGCTTCAGATTATTGTACTATTAATAAATCAGTGTCAAGAGTTCCTTGTGCCTACACCTATTTCTGTAAAGAAATGCTTCCATATATCAACTACATATTAAGTTTTACTGAAGAACCTCACTTCATAAAGGAACATTCCTATGAAATAAAAATTCCAAGAATGTTCCTTTATTGTGCAATATAGTCATTGCATCATGCAAAAATTAGATTAAGTGGCACTATCAAGACCTGCCACACAACAAGGTCATCTGTATGTGCCAGTCCTGGCAGATGGTCTATGTTTAAGATGTGAGTGGAACTCCACAGCCTTCCTTGCACTAAGATTCCTATGCTTTAATCTTGCTGATCATTAGAATTTTCCCCTCTATGTTTAACTCAGTCTTGCTTGCTTCATCTGAAGACACTGTTCACATGGAGTGCAAGTATTTTCTCTTTTCAACATTACTTAAAATACCTAAATACAGTTATGATTTTCCTTTTATGTCTTTGCTGCAGTTTAAATAGATATTCCCATTCATTCAATCTTTTCTCTTGCATAATTTTTTTCAGTAGTCATCATTCTCTTTGTTTGCCACTATAATCTCTCCAAATGGTATACAATTTAACCCTCGTGCAACATACAAATATTAACATAAAATCTTTGCCCTGTTTTTGCCCTTTACCTCCCAGGCTTCTTTTGAAACTTATTTGTGAGCCAGCTGTTCCCATACTGGTTTCATCTTGCAGATTATTTCTGCCTAAGTGCTGTACCTTGTATATCATCCAATTTTTAGGCCCTTTCTCCCATTTGTCAAGATAATTTTGAACTTTAATCCTGCCTCTATCCTTGTGATGTCTCTCAGTTTCATGACATCTGCAGATTTAATAAGCATCCTTTCCATTTCAATTCAATTTCAGTTCAATTTGTTAATAAAAACACTGAACAGAACTAGACCCTTGACAGAACCCTGTATATTCCCACCTGACCCTTCCTTCTTTTTTGACAGTGAAGTATTGCCAAGGACTCCATGGGTACTGTTAGCAAAGCTGTCTAACACCCACCTGGTAGTTTTCATCTGGACTATGACTCCAAAATTTGCTTATGAGATTGTCACAAGAGATAATTTCAAATGCCCTACAAAAGTCATTATATGACATCTATTGCTTTTCCCTTTTTCACAGTTCCTGCAGTTCTGTCATGGAAGGAAATTAGGCAGGTTTGACATGATTTACTGTTGACAATTCAGTGCTGTCTGTTATTTATCTACTTGCTATGTTCTACATGCTTAGAGATAGGTTTGATTCCTTGGTAAAGTCTTTTTCTGGGAATTGATATTAGACTAGAAGTTGTATGATTCAGTGACTTCTGTGTTTCTTATGAGTAGTCACAAAACATATTCTTCAGGTCTTCCAGCATTTTATTTATGCTTCCCAGTTTCACAGAAAGTAACCCTCAAATGCAAAGGCAGTTGTGTTTCGGCACATTGTACTTGTTGGCTGTTGTTATACCTTATCTTCCACCTCTAATCACACCCAGTGCAGAGTTTATCATTTTTATGGCAACAATAAAAATTTACTATTGGTAATCAGAGGCTACCATTCCATTTTCTGCTCTACTTTTTGTTGGAGATACTCTGATAGATTATCACTTGCTTAGATTATGCCAGCAAGCCAGTGAAGTGATTATTATCTTTTATTTCTAGTAAAATAAGCTGGGAGAGCTCATTTTCATCTTCAGTTGAAGTTCTTTAAGATGACCGGGCTCATTTGGCTAAAATGAGTTAAAAGACACATCACGAAGTGAAGGAGAAAGTGATTAGCAGCTGAGAATAGGATTGGGGTCATTACCTCTGCAAGCAACACAGCTGGAGAGAGAAGAAGGCATGTGTTCTGGCTTCAATTTTCTTCTATCTGAGAAAATCCAGCATTTCAAGAGATATTAGCATTGAACACTAGACTTTTTCACAATCTTATTTTCCAAAACCTCTTGTGGTCAGCTAATACATCCAGTTCTTTCTTTTCACCTGCTGCTTCTATCTAATCAGCTATTGAAATCAGAGGAAATTTCACAGCTTTTGCCTCTACTGAATTGTCGTGAGTTGGGGAGGGTTCAGGGGGACGCTCACACCCCGGCTAAGTATCATGACACAGCAACCGCAAGGAGCCAGGAAGGGTCTCTGCATAGGATTCCACTAGGAAGTTTTATTCCATCTTCACCAGCGAAGGACAGCTAGAGGCAACACCATTCAGCTCTGGAGGGGTCCAGGTTTTATATGGGGGTGGGGAGAACATCAGGAACCAAAGGTCTGAGGGCACAGGGGCAGTACATGGGCAGGGCTCGGGTAAAGGGACCAACAGGGAAACTGAGGTAGGGACAAAGGGACAGGGGCCAGTGGGAGAACGGGGAGGGTGGAGCCTTCTGGACTGGGCTCAGGACAGAGGCAGGGACAGGGACCACCAACCCAGGGAACAGAATCAGAGCACATGCTCTTTGGCTCTCACACTGAATAATGTTATTTTTTCTCATCTGTCTGCATCTCCAGTTCTCAAGACAATAAATTTGATTCACTATATTCTTACACCTAGTACACTGAATTATTTTTCTAAATGTATTCAACTACCATTCGTACATTCTTATGGTTTGAATGGACATCAATAAATGACGCTTTCGGGTCGCCCCCAGAACTGGAGGGCAACAGCATCCTTCCTGCAGACGTCCGTCCTGCAGGGCAGCTGCTGGCGGGGCTGCCGCGGAGCTGGCTCCTAGGTGGAGGAAGCCAACCCGAAATGCCCCGATGGTTTGGGTGTACCTCCCGGAGATAAAGGAGCGAGAGGGGTCCCTGGCATGGGGTTCCAAGGCTTGTATTCTTGAAGGGTTCCAGGGGCCAAAGACCAGCAAAATGGAGGGTCCAGGTCTTATACAGGGGGAGGTGCAAGGGGCAGAGAGACAACCGAAGCCAACAGGGTGAGGGCCAGGGGGTGGAGAAAACATAGAGTGGCAGGATACAAACCAATGAGGGAGGTGTGGGGAGGAACAAGGGAGCAAGGGACCAATGGGGTACCAAATAGCGTGGAGGGTTCCAGAACTTAACCATATTAGGGACAAAACATACATAGAGCAAGATCCATAAAACGGGGTAAGAAATCAGGAAACCAATGAAAGACAAGGAATCTGCATACCAATGCAAAGCCTAGTGGGAACTCACGCTAACTGGGGGAGGACTCTTTGAGCCAACCTATCAATTTGGAGTCCCACAGCTCTCTGAACGCACCCGTCGGTGACTGATGCACCGCAACAAATAAATGCATTAAATACAATTTGGCCTAAGTCAAGTACTTCAGGAATTTCACCACAATGGAAGACCTGTAGTTTCCTTCAGCACAGTCAACCACAATCTCCCCTTCAGGTACTGATTTACCCCCATCACTTTTTTTTTAGTAATCCTATAATCTCCGGTTTTATTCATAATTTATGAGTGAAGCTCAAGGACATGTCTTTTAGGAATGATGCAGAGAATGTTTTCCTGATGTGCGTGTGAGACTCTGTGATGAGCTTAAAAAGGCTGGAGGCCAAAAACCAAGGCAGATCTATTTCTCTGACAAAGGCAAAGTGCTGTAGAAGTAATTTTTTAGTGACTCCTCCAACATCCTCATTTATCCTTAGATCCTGTTCTCCCTGGCATTAATTGCAGGACTTTTGCTGAACTTCAAAGGGAAAAGAATCAGAATATCAAACAGGCAAAATCTCCCACAAACTGAAACTCTGCATAGGAGCAGCTCTAGTGATGCCATGGTGATTTTTTTGCCTTTTCTTTTATACCCCTCTTATCTACCCTTTCATATAGTTTTTATGTATTCTTAGTGCTTTTAGCCTACATAGTTATAATTCTTTAAGTTTGATAACTTCCCTTAGACCCAGTATTCTGTTAAGCCAAGAAACGAAGGTCCTCTCCAGCACACATTCTGTAAACAAAGATAGGCCCATCCAGGGGGAAGGTTCCTCGGTATGAGGGGTTTGCTCGAGCCTCTCATTGGGGAATCTTTGATAGACATGCTAATTTGCAAGGCCTATAATTGTATACGCCATGTGTTGTGTGTGGCTGCATTTTCGGGGTGCATTTCAATGTGCATTTCAGTGCACCTGAGGATCCTTAAATAAATACCAAGGTAAAACCCTTTTTCCCTCTTAACTGTGTTTGGCTCTTAACTTTAAGACCAGAGATAGGCAACATTAGCACAAATCACTGGGAAAATACCGAAGACACTTATGTAAGCCTCAAAGTCAATAAAGATAAAAAATTTGAGCCAGGAGCAGCTTTTCAAGGAAAGGCATAGAACACTTGAAATCAGAACTTGATGAGTAATTAAAGATATTATAAGCTGCAGTTCGTGATATATGTTGGAGGACCTCTTTATTACAATGTCTCATTTATTTGACTAATCCTATAAATTTATGCTCCATGGTGACAAGCACAGGAATTCAGATATTATTTAATCCTCTTTGTCTCATTGTAAATACAACTTTCCATAGAAAATTATGTTTTAGGAAAAGGCTTTCGGTGACTTTCAGGCAGCAATAAGAGATTAAAAAAAAATCCATTCTTGGCCAGTTCTTTTTACAGTGGTGGTTTCCATACTCCAATAGTTTCAACATCCATGAGCAAAATACTGTATGAAAATACACACAAGACCCTTTACATGTTGGGTGGTAACACCATTCCGAGGTTCCACTTACACCTCTACACCTGAGAGATGGCCCTTCACACAGCCCTATGTGAAAAGGACCTAAGAACAGCTTTTCAGTGATGTGTATGTGACACAGTCATTTTTCACAAGAAATTTGGAGAATTCACAGACGTAAATCCATCCGAAAAAAGATAGGCACAACAATACCCTGCTTAATGTGAAACCAGAAAATGAGTTTGTGGTAAATATTCTGGAGATGGAAAACTAAACAGAAAAATTATTTTGTCACAGTTATTCCAGAAAGCACGAGTCGACAGTTGATAAGGGTTATGTATATAACCTAGCAAGACCTTTCTTTATCAGGTGAGTTTTCAAGTTATCTGGCCACCAGACCCCTGAACTTTTAGCACTTTCATTGTGATGCTTTCTTACATTCACACACCATTGTCAACTCTAATAATATCTAGTAAATATAGTTAAGGTTATGAACTACATCTAAGCATCATGAACTGAAGCTAAGCCAATTTTTGTGCTGCTATTTTGCTGGCATGCAGTCTAAATATTTCCCTTGGTTTTGGCTCCTGCTTTTAAACTGGATGGTATTCAGACGAATTCTCAGTTAGAAGACATTTTCTTTAAGACTAGAGGGGCCAGCCAGCCACAGTCAGTGGAATCAGAGGTTAGCACAGGAGCTATTGTTTCTGGCTATGATGTATTTTTCCTCCGTGGTATAAAGATCTGCTTTGCATAAAGCTAATTCCTCACAATGGGTTCCTTCAGAAATATTTTGCCAGGAAATTAACTGGATGTATCATTAATGAAGTCAGTGTTTCTGCATCACTGTTCATAGAAAATATTCACACAAATAAGGCAATAAACCCAGGAGATTCTATCAGAGACAATGTGCCTAAGTACTCTTCTCCAGACAGAAAAAGCTATTAAAAATGTTGTTGCCCTTCACAAATTTGTCTAAATTTTGTAGTTTGTTTTTCAGTCATTTTATCTTATTTTTCTCTATATCCTAATTTTTAGAAGTACATTTTTAATGATGGGTACCTGGCTCAGATTGAAAGAAACTGGAAACCTCCAAAAGAAATTGTTCAGTGTACTCAGAGAGTGACGTGAGGAGAAATGGGGTTTGCACATTAACTTTCTGGTCGTTAAGCTTGTTTATTGCCTTTGAGAAACTAATGGAGCCATAAAACAAGTGATGAACATCTGATTTTCACCATTCACAAGACGAACAGGTCTTGGTTAACCAAGTCACTTCGAAGAAGTCTCAGTCTATCTATACCACACAGAAACCCGTTTAAACTTTACAGCAAAGTTTAGCATACATTGAGCATACTCCAGTTGCTGAAAGTTGTGGGGTGTGAGTTCATGTTATGTGAAAAATCTTGCAGTAGGCCACAAATTTGGATATACACATCTTTTCTCCCTCTCTTACTCTCACCAATTGCAGAGATCTCATTCCTGACAATTGTCTTGCTTTCAGTAGCCTATCTGTTTTCAGGGCTGAATTATTTGAAGAAGACCATTGCTGCCAGATTTCCTTTTTAACACAAAGCAAATCCTTTCAGTACTCACCAGCTAATTGTGACTTTTTTTTCCTGTGGTCGAATTACCCAGGAACAGCTACAGTGCTTTAAACACATATCGTATTCTGAATATGTACAAATTGTAATTCCAAATTCTTTTTCAGCATTCTCAGGGACACACAGAGTTGTTGCATGCATGTGGGTGCACTTAACATTGGCTGGAACCATCTGAACAACTGAGCTGCAATAGTCTAGAATCTTAAGTGAATGTTGTTTTTCATTCCTCTGTGTCTCAGTTCCTTGCAAATGAGGCAGAGCTGATGCTGACCCTTTCATTTCGGGTTACGGAGATAAGTTCTTCATTAGTGCTTTGAAAAATACCAGGTGTTGTGGTGTGACAACAAAGAAGCAACAAGAAATAAACCTGTAATTCTGGATGCAGAATTTGTGTGCATCAGGGCCAACTCACTGAGAAATTCAGATAGCAGTTCTATTTATTTGTTGACTCCCTTCTTAGAGACTATTAAGATATATAGGATTAAACTGCACAGTCATTTTCTTATTTTTTGAAGTGTGAATGAGTGTTTCATTCTGGGAAATGAATGAGCCACAGCACATTAAAAATCCTTTTCAGTCAACTTACCTTTGGGAAGAAAGCAAGAGGCTGACAGGAGGTGTATCTTTGCATCTTGTCCCAGCAAGGTGCTGGCACTAAGCCAGAGCATGCACTGAGAGCCAGGCACTCAGAGGCACTCCTTAGTGGATATGGAGGCTGTGAGAGCAGGGAATTGAACTCAAAAACCTCAAAAGCCTCTTCCATGCTTATGATATCAATCTAGACATAAGCACTTTTATCCGCAAAGCAATAAGAAACTCAACAGTAGCAAAATATTTGCTTCTGATTTTGGACACAAGAAGCTAGGACTAATCAGTTTCTTCACACACAGAACAGTTACAAAAGATGAAGTTTTGCAGATGCCTTCACAGAGACAAGCTCAGTACATTCTTCTCTTGAACAGCTGCAGTGTAGTTTTATGATAAGCAATAAAATCAAACCCATGGTGGCTAGTAAATTACTTCGAGGTATTTTTATCTGAAGTTTTCTTATACTGAAACTGCTGCCTAACAGTAGCCAGTGCTGCAAACCAATACACAATTATTTCAAGCGTGTGATTTCAAGGAACTTATTTTGCTTGGCTTCCCTGGAGATATACAGTAAAAATTTCACTTTACCATTCCAGTTATCTTCGTATGGGCTATAATGAAATAATTAAAACAAGCAGTGTCCAGAGAAGTATGGCAAACTTACAGAAATATGTGTATCCCATTGTATGCATCTGTACTAATAATAATGATGTCTTATTAGCTGCATATTGACAATAAGGTTGCTGCTTTGCCATTTATATTCTGCTGTTGCTAGGGTTGAAATGAGCACCGGAGAACTTCAAGTTTTCAGGAAAGAATAACTGTTAGGTTTTGCCTAGAAAATTGCTCAGTGCTAATTTTAACATGAAAAGCAATCAATAATTGCAAGAGGAAATCAGGAAGATCTCAGCAAGATCCTATCTGACTCTTGTCATGCCAATACAAAACTTTCTATCCACGTGCTTAAAATAAAATCAAACAAGCAGTAATTTTTGCTAGAAGTAGGATTTCTTGCCTTTTAAAGCTGAGTTCTATCAGAATAAACTATAACGCACAAATAAAACTTTTGAGTTGCTTTTATTCTTATCAGAAAGTATCCAGAGCACCATCATTCATCACCAGAGCAGAGTGTAAAATGCATTACCTTCTCTAGGCACATCCTGAGTAAAGTGAAGAGTAAATAAGACCACACTTTACAGATGCTCATCTCCTTCCATTTGTTACGGCAAGTGCTGCAGTGCCAAGTCCATCAGTCTGAAATAAGGAACGGTGCAAAGAGAATTCATGATTACAGAAAAACTAACTACCACAGAACTGAGATATTTCAGCAATGAAATGTGATGGTTATTTGTATCACCAGTTTTGGGAAAATTCAGAAATGTACTTGAACATTGCAATCCATCTCTTTTTGTCTACTATGTGCATATGTATTTGCCTACATAGAGATACATACTTCTGGCTGCAATAAAAGCTGCCTAGGTTCTCTATATTTTTTATTCCAAAACTGTTGAATAAAAAAGATATAACTTACATAATTGAGGGATTACTTAAAACAATTCAACTCCTAGCCCTATTTCAATTTTAAGATGCCAGCATAGTCACTTATTTTTTCACCTTTGACCTTATGAATCCTATAGTTCTAGCTTCATGCAGACCCTTTTCCATGATAAAAATCCATCTGTTCCAGGACCCAGCCTGTAACACAGTCATCTAGACACTCTGCTAGAAATTCATTCCACCCCTGGAACAGCACTGGAACTCAATTCTTGTACTTAATAAGCAGACACTTCTGGCAAAAGTCACCACTCTATTAGGTAAAGCTTAAAGCAGACAGAGTCCTGAAATCTCAGAGCATCTCTGGTAGAGTCTTTGCAGGATGTAAGAACAGAGAAGCCTGTTTCTGGTGCCCATCTTTCCATGCAGCATACATGTCCAGATTGAATTCAGACCTGACCTATTCAAGTTTAGTCACATCAGGATTTTTTGGGTGACCTAAAACGTTGGCACTTTGAGTATCCCCGCCTCTCAGTCAAATCAGTTTTACTTGCATAGGCTGCTTCTATGAACAAATTCCCATCAGTGCACCCATATCCCTTTGCTTGGTACGTTATGCTTTTAGGAGTTTTGTAAACTGTGGCACTGTACAGTTAATAGTCAGAGAGGTATCTCAGTCACAATGCCTTGCATATGGAGTGGCTGTCCAAACTAGACACTGGGAAGAGAAGGATATAAGGCAAATGCAGTCTTTCTGCCAGACTTTAATGCCTGCTGAAGAAATACCCTGAGAAGTAAGTGTTTGCAAAACTGGGATTCACAGGCTGGCATTATCTTCATGCTGTGCAATTGCCACTGTAGCTCTGAGCACAGATATCAGAAGGCACTTATCAGTCATTGGGTGCTAGTGGTGTTACAGCCTCTCCGTTCAGACTGGGACTGTGTCTAATCATCAACATGAAAATGCCAAGGGCTTTGAATCCCTCCTGCAGAGAGCACAGGATAAGAACTCCACTCCAACTTTTCCTTCTCTTCCCCACCCCTGAGGTTTCCCACATTAATTAATCATATTTTCATCATGCTACTTCACCAACACTCGGAGATGAAGTAGGTGAATTGAATAAATGGCTTAGAAGTGCCACTGCTTTGAAAATAGCCCAAGTTTGAATCAGTCCTTCACTGCAAACACAGGACCAACAGCAAGATGATCTGGTGCTTGAACAAGACCACCTAATGACTGTCATGAAAGAGAGTCATTTAACTAGAGATGCACCTAGGTGTCATCAGCTCAGACCACACTCCAGGAGTGTTCCTGCACTATTCACTGGTCTCAGAAAGTGGTCTCTGAAGAGTTATGAACTTTCTTTCCTCAGCTACTGAGACTTAGACTTCACCCCATATTGCAGGCAGAATCTTTGTGTAAGCCGTTCATGCTTCCTGCAATCCTCTGCTGGCCAGTGATTACTGGTGTACCTTGATGTGATGTCTTCAGTGCCTAAGAAATTCCAAGTGGCACCGAATGCAGCCGTGTATCTCCTAGCAACAGAGGTCATCATGAACACATCAAGCTCATTTTCCGGTGGTGTCCTTTGGAAGAAGGTTGTGGAACACAGATTTTCTATGAATCTTTGCAGCAGAGCTTATGGGCAGAAAAACACACCCTGACACTGATTAATCCATGTGTTAGAGCACATCACTCTGCAGACATCCCAGTTCTGGCACCATGGCAGGGCAATCGTATTCATGTGGCAGAGCATCTAGATGAAAGAGCCTTACCTTCCACATCAGGCCTCCCCCAATGGTCTAGTGTTTTCTGTGCAGAAGGAGCAACAGACTAAGTGAAGTCCACACAGAAATACCAATATCTTTACAGCAGATGCATTTGCTTTAATAATTTTTGCCAAATGGGGCATGTACCAGATGCCAGATAGTCAGATCTGGTCCCTCATGAGAATAAGTTTGGTGCTCATTCTATAAAATCCATTCTGAAGTTCACAGTCTTGGCCCTACCTTTTTTTATATGGCCTATGCCCAAGATAGCAGAATAAAAATCTACAGCTCAGAAAAGAATCAGTGACAGCTCTAGTCTTCCATCATAACAGAGCTCTCTATTGCAGCAGTAAAACTCAGATATGCAGGTGACATGAGTCTGATCCAAAAATGTCCTTAGAAGCATTCTTGATTTCTTAGAGGCTGGTCCAAAAATGCCGTCCTTGCTCTCCCTACCCTGTACCCAAACCCTCCAGAAAAATATGCCATCACAAATTTCCTCTGCTACTGCCCCCAGTGCAGACCGTATTTCTTTTACTTTGCCCTCTCTAACAAATATGTCACAAGATGTGCATTTTAAAAAATAATGATGGAAGAAAGGCTAAAACTCTAGGAAAGCAAGAGCCCTTACTTTCTACTATTACTGTGCTATTCCCCTGGAAGAGGAGAATACAACATAACTGTATGTGGCAGATGCATAGCCACAGCAGTGAATACTTCTCTGAACGGTGTTCAGGCACTCTGAGAGTAAGAAATAAGTTCATAAATCTACCTTGGATAGGATAGGATAGGATAGCATAGGATAGCATAGCATAGCACAGTTTGCTAGTCTTTAACTTTCTTGCTTATTCTTTGTGTTGCCATCTCCATTCTCAAGCAACACTATTCTTTTCAGAGAAACACAGCTCTGCATGTGTTGAGAATAACGTTTGTTCACACCAGTTCCATTATGCACAGTTTGCAAGTAATCAACTTACTTCTTCTGTAAAGGTGCTTTTGAATGCCTTTGAAGCTTTGAAGCTACAGAATGCCTTCTAACTGAAGGCATTCTGTAGCATAAATTTCCATGAAACTTTAGAAAAAACACAGATAAGACAGCAAACAATCTTCAGGCCACTGACTGTTTGACATCTGTGACTCTTGCACTGAAAAAAATGGTATTCAGTCTGGAAGAACCAAAGTGTATCCCACAGAAATCTGGTAAATATGTATGTTTATGTATCATCATGTAAATAAACCTTGTTTCTTGGAATCCGTGAGAAGCTGTTTTGAAGAGTTATTGGTATATCTCTTTATTTTCTGTCACTCTTTTTGGATTTAATTTCAAGCTTAGAACAATTTTTTTTTAAACTCTCAGAATTTATCGTGTGCCCTTTGCTGTCTGAGCAGAGCTGAGCCCACCTGAGCACAAATCCTGAGCCCGCCACGCTTGGCATGCAGCTCTGGACTCCATACTGCTAATGTCTTCTTAATGTGCTTCTACTTGGGCACACTTCGGAGCACTGCTGGTTCTGCACATTTTCTATCTTGAGAAAAGAATAATTGTGTTATTGCTTTAACTGAAATGGAAATATTATTTTTTTATTTAATGTTCTCAGACATAATTTCTTAGCAAGCCAACCCTCAAAGACTTTAGGACATAATTTGAGATGTTTCCTTTAAATGGTATCTCATTAAGTATCTCCTGAAGCATTTTGTTAAACAATGATGTTTCTCTAGTATTTTTATATTTGTATGTGTACAAACGTATAGACACACTTCTTTTAAACTGAAATAGATTTTAAGATGTTTCTGCAAGACATACACTGCCTTAGCATGTTTATTTCTTACTAGTTCTCCTACATCATATTTAACCCAGAAAGGACACATTTTACTTTAAAAAGCATATCCAGGAAATTTACATTTATATATATCTTCCTTTTAGCTATTTTCTTAGCAACATGCCAGAAAATACTTTCAAAAAGTATTTTAAGAATTGCATACACAAAGCTGTCAGACAACTCTCTTTGGAGAGCAACATCCACATATTTTTACTATCTGAGAGTATCAGCTGCTGTATTTAAAGTCATTCTCCGATCCTGTCCAAGGAGATGAAAGAAAGGTGACAGTAGGTAGTACTAGCAAGGAAAATACTTACAGAGAAAAAAAGATAAGATTAGATTAGATTAGATTAGGTTAGATTAGATTAGATTAGATTAGATTAGATTAGATTAGAAAGTGTGAAGTCCTATGAGGAGTGGCTGAGGGAGCTGGGATTGTTCATCCTGGAGAAAAGGAGGCTCAGGGGTGACCTTATTGCTCTCTACAACTCCCTGAAAGGAGGCTGTAGGCAGGTGGGGGTCTATCTCTTCTCTCAGGCACCTGGCCACAGGACAAGAGGAAATGGCCTCAAATTGAGCCAGCAGAGGTTCAGGTTGGAGATCGGGAAAAATTTCGTCACTTAAAGGGTGGAAGCATTGGAAGAGGCTGACCAGGTGGCATCACCATCCCTGGAAGTGTTCAAGAAACAACTGAACATGGCACTTAGTGCTGTGGTTTGGTTAACAAGGTGGAGGTACTCTCAAAGACTGGGCTCAATTATTGTGGAGGTTTTTCCAACCATAATAATTCTATTATAAAGCAATAAAGAAAGTGAGAAGCACCTGGATGGGTAACAGTAACACAGGAAAGGAAGGAGGGGGAGAGAAAGGAAAAGGAAATCTGCAAAGAGAAAGAAATTCAGAAAAACATAAATTAAATTGAGAAGAATTTATTGAACAGTGCTGAAAATTTTACTACAAAAACAATTATTAAGAAAAATAATATTTATAAATTAGTCCTACAGAAATTGTGACTAATGAACAGGCAAAGTGTTTGCAGGAACGGGCAGTGTTTGTGGTTGGTGTTTGAAACTGCAGTGAGCATGCTCTGTAAACTGTTGGAAACTGAGTCCATGCTGCTCTGACTTCATGTAGCACACACACAGAGTGTGAATGCTTTCCCATATTAGATGAGAAAGGAGTGGGACCCCAGTCCAAGCCTGACTTGACATCCCTTTAGGACAGCACATATCACCTTCATTTCCTCTTTGAAAAGGTGACAGTTATGCATTTCTGCCTTAGGAGCACCGTGGTCCAATTCTTTCTCTGCCTGTGAACAGACCTGCCAGGCATCTGGGCATAAAGGAAAGAATTCACTGTCCTTTTTTAAGCCAGTCAGGAGCTGTTAACTCCAAATTGGCTGATTGTCTTATCTCTGGCTTCAGGATGAACCTATCTAAGTGTCAGAATCTTAAGCTCTTGAGAGAACTATCGATTGAATCTTTACAGTCAAAAGTCTTTAAATCACTCAAAATGCAAGAGGGGTTTAGAGACTCCTCAGGTAGAAACTAGAGCTCTGTATTGCTGTGAAAGCTCTTTTAAGTGCAACCTCAATTTCTGTTCAAAAAGGCTCAAAACCAGAATGCCCCAAAAGTAATGTTTGTTGGTCATTTTTATCTCCTATATTGTTTTGGTATTAAACAGTGTTGGGCATACCATGTAAATCATTAAGAATCTATTCACTGAATTCTGACATTGTTCATTAAACACATGATTTGTGTAATAGCACTTCATTAATTATAGAGCTCCTGAATAATGAAAATAATATATTAACTGGATAACAGCAAAAGTAGGCAAATAGTATTAAGCAATTCCTGTAATAATTCAGCATAACAATTTTTCTGGAATGAAACACTATGGGCAAGTATTAACAGTTTACACATGTGAAATTATTAGCTCTTTCAATTTAACTCTCTCTTGGGCCTTTATAAAGTGGTGTTATGCAAGGAAAGACCAAAAACAACAGAGCACTCCACTTTCACCATATGTAGAATATTGATCTAGACTACTATGATTAAAATCCTATTAACATAAAGTAGTTCTGCTTAATATACATGGACATATGTATTTTGATAAATGATTCCTAGATATACTAAAAGCCTACTGAAAATTGCTTTGAAATTTTAATGTAGGAAAAAGAATAACTTTTCCTACAATTAGAAATACCAGATTAATTTTTATTATCTACAATAATTAAATTCAAACATATTAAGTAACTCACAGTAGTGTTTTTAGAAATTTTTTCTTTAGCAACAATCACAACTAAGTGAATTTGTTTTGGAGTGGTAGTTAGAGCAGCAACCCCATTTCTTTTTTAATATGGAAAAAATTGTCGAGGGTTTTTTGTCTGGCTACATATGGCAAACTTTTATAACTAGAAAAATCTGTTACATTCTTCATAATAATAATTAAAAAGTGAAAAAAAGTACTTATTCAAAAGTCAATTATATTAGTGGCCAGGGAAAAATTAATTTTGTGTTATGTATACCTTTAAAATTTCTGAAGCATTTATCTTCAGGAGCAACTTTGCACCCTGGGAAAGTCTCAAGGGAAAGTAAATGACCGCGTCTCCCACTGGTTATGCTCAAATGGTGCTATATTTGGCCAGATTCACATGCAAGACTAAATAGTTGGATTGAACTGGTGGCAAGTGAGAGTTTGCAGTGCTTTATTTATAGATATCATCAGAGTACATGGGCTTGTAATGTTTCACATGCTTCTTTCTGTTCTTCCCAAAGTATGCTGCTGTTTACTGTTTATGCCAGAATTCCTTCTACATGGTCCCAATGTATTCTATAACATTGTTTTGAGACGATGTTTACTAACTGCAGCTGAGGATTTCCCAGCTGTAAGAGCTGAGGTGAAGTGCTTTATGAAGTACTTAGCAACTTATGGCTATATGGCTCAATGTAAGCAGCCTTTCATGTTAAACAAACCTTCAGTCTTACAGGTGTTCTTTTTTTTCCCAAAGACTTACACAATACAGCTAATGACACTGAACTCAGTATATCTGTCTCAAAAGGAATAAGGTGATAATCCCACTTGCTGAACCCTGAAGATGATTTCCTTGTAATTCTCTATGCCACAAATTTTATATCCTCTTTCTGCAACCCTGATCATACCACATAAATGTTATGGTCCACTCTGAGAATTTTTTAGCCATGTTTCTCCCATATTTTATTGCACCCTCTTGCTCCCATATTTTATTCATTAAAGTTTGAATAATACTTGGTTTGGATATGCATAGGATAAAACTTTTCATTTTAATAGTTCGCATAATTAGGCCTTTGTCTTTAGTTATGGTACAAGCCATCATTTTCAGAGATGGACCTAATTTAATTTTTTTTTTCTTTTTGCAGTCAAAGGTTGGAAATGCAAAGTACTAATAGGCAGAAATGATGTAAGTGTTCTGTGATGCATGGGAGAGCTTCAGAACCAGCAAATGCAGGAGGAAACATCCGATCTGGTCAGATGGGAAACATAAAATTCAAATACTGAATGGGGAGCAGAGGCCAAGCAGGTGAAAAACTGAAACTGGTAACCAGTATGGGGATCATTTTTGGGAGATGTTTCTTGTTAGAACCTGGAAAACAGTAGAAAAATAGTTCTAGGTAGGTGAAAACACTGCAACAGTGACATTTTGCATGGCAGTGAGGCAGAACTCTGTGAACCGAGGGCTCCTGTCTAAGAAAATAGGGGGATGAGAAAACACTTTGTAATAAAGCAAAATTTGCCTAGAAAAAACCTAGAAGGTTTTTGCCTTATTCATTCGTGGAGGAGAAGGGAAGTGCGTTACACCATGCCAGGTGACCCAGAACAGCTTCACACATGAATGCTCTTAGTCTTCAGGTAATAGTAGGCAGTGAGACTTTGTGACTTCAACCTCTCAGGCAGCACAAGGTGTCTGAAATGCCTTCTTGGCAGAATTTAGGAGGAATGCAGGACAACCCTGCCGACCTTGCTCAGATACCTGAGATGACCGCAGGCACAAAACGCTTCAAGGAGATGTTCTGCAAAGGATTCAAGTCTGCAAAGACAGGATTCAAAAGGCCTAACTAGAGCTCTTTGAGATCCAAAAATGATATGTCCCTGGGACTAATTATGTTGACTTTTTGACATATATTACTTGTAATTCCCTCCTTCTCGATATATCAGTCCTGTATTAAGAATTCTTTAGACTCCTGCCAGGCATTCCCATACATATTCTGTTAAAACATAACCTATACAGTAATTTGAGGCACTGAAGGCCTTGCTTCCTGTCTCTGGGTGTAGGGTGGGCAAGTTCTTGAGGTGAACATGCTAAATACCTGATTGAGAGAATCGACTACGTGTGTAAGCTCAATAGAGGTTTAAAAGAGAAGTCTTGCTGAACTTCCAAGGCAGCCACCTTCAATTTCAGACATACCCAACCATGTCTTTGTACTGTCTAGCTCATCAGCATGGACCTCCTCACCCTCAGTGTCCTGACACATGTAAGCTCCTTTCAAAAACACTGTCTTCCATTGAATGCACATTGACCTGGGAGTATAATTCAGCTGTATAACTTCCCTGTGGCCATGGGATATTAACTCTTGGATGTTACAGAGCTGAGCATTGCATATCCTGAGCGTCTTTGCCTCTGTGTGTCATCTTGTACAGGTTATTAAGAAGATGCACAAATTCATTTTTATGAGTAATTCAGATACTTCAGTGAGGAGCACCACAGAAATACTAATGAGGAAATTAATTATTCTACATGGATAGCAAAATTAGATGTGTTCAGCAAAGATGACATGTGCTTGCTCACTTACCAGCAGTGAGAATACCAAATATTGATTAGCTGCTCATTAAACCTGCACCATTCATTCTGACAGATGCCTCTCTGAACCGAATCAGTCCTGTTCCTGCCATTATTCATCCCATCATGCTGTAGGCACTTAATTGAGGTGCCTCTACTTTCCACTTTTTCTGAGGTCAGTGGGATGAAACAGACCACCCCAGGGGCCATTCAGCTCCTGCAGTGGCAGAATCAGATGTAAAAGTTACCCGCCTCCTGACAGGCTATCAGCAGAATGTTGAATAACTACTCTTGAGTTTTAGGTATTTCAGTAAGTATCTAATTTAGGTAGACTACATCAGGGCATATATCACCGTGCAATTAAGAACTATAAGACAAAGGTACATCGAAAGAGTTTAGATTACATTGAAAATCTTAATTCAGGCTTTTCTTAATTTTATGTTCTTCACTGTGTCTCAAAGAAAATGTTACTTTAATACTGCAGATTTTTATCAGCATTTTAGGGCTAATGTCAACTTTTCTGACTGTTTTGTTTCACTGGTGCCTTAGCAAGACAATCAGCAAAAAATCAAGATGAGTTTGATCAGCAAGTTGAGGAAGGTGATTCTCCTCCTCTACTCTGCTCTCATGAGACCCCACCTGGAATGCTGTGTCCAGCTCTGGGGCTCCAAACACAAGAAGGATGTGCTGAAGAATGTCCACAAGAAGATGAGGTCCACAAGATGAGAGAGGTATGGAGCATCTCTCCTATGAAGACAGGCTGAGAGAGTTGGGGTTGTTCAGACTGAAGACAAGAAGGCTCCAGGGAGACCTTCCTGCAGCCTTCTAGTATGTAAAGGGAGCTTCCAAGAAAGCTGGAGTGGGACTTTTGACAATTGCATGTAGGGACAGGACAAGAGGTAATGTCCTTAATCTGAAGGAAGATAAATTTAGATTATATATTAGGAAAAAATCCTTTCCTGAGAGTGATGAGGCACTGAAACACATTGCCCAGTGAAACTGTGGATGCCCCGTCCCTAGAGGAGTTCAAGGACAGGTTGGATAGACTGTTGAGCAACCTGGCCTCGTCGAAGGTGTATGTGCTCACGTCAGGAGGGCTGCAACTAGATGACCTTTCAGGTCCCTTCCAACTCAAACCATTCTAGGATTCTTTGATTCTATAATACATTCCTTTCAACCTGGTCATTGAGTCCATCAGGCTTTCATGCCTGTTAACATTTGTTGTACACAGCTTTTCATTTCTATGTCCCACATGCTCCCTTTTTCCCATATCACTAAATCTCCTTTTATTTTGTTAATGTACATATTTTACTTTCAAACTCATATAGAATCTTTTTTTTGCAATGCCAGGTGTCGCAGACCAAAAATTGTTTGATTTTCATTCTGATTTGAACCCCTTCGTATTCCTTTTTTCCTGTCTCTTTTCAGTGCTGTGCCTATTTGAGTCAGTGTATTGAACAGATCTTGAAACAGCTCCTAATAATGGATAATTGTACAATGTAAGAAGGGATGTTCATGTCCCATCCCTCCCCACTTTTTAGTTTGTCATTAGCTTGAAAACAGCATTTAGTCAGTAGATGGATAGAAATAAAATTAAACTTCAGTCATTTCTTGTGGGTTATTAATGCATGTTGTACCAGAGAATGTAGAAGACTCTACAAAAATACCACAGAAGGTGTTATTAGGCAGCTCCTGTTTAGACCATCCCTCACTCTTGCAAGTGATCATGACAGTTGTTGCCTTGGCTTTCTGCCTTGGTCGTCAGGAAAGAAAAATTAGACCCTTCTTGAGAGCAGCTCAGACCATCCAAGATCTGGACCACTCTTTGGGGATGTTCCTCTTCCTTTCTCTTCAGTAACTGTTAAAAAAGCTGTGGGTAGACAGTGTCCTAAATTGGGCACCACAGCCACCTGCCTAAAGTTCAGTATGAATGCACTAAAAGCAGGAGTCTACTCTCATTGCATTGCAATCCCTTACTCTTTCTTGTTCTCAAATCAAAACCATCAGAAAGCATAGTAGTAGGGCTTTTATCTCGCTGCTTGACAGATCACAGAGAAAATGCCTGGAATTATATAGGAAAGACATTGATGTTATTAACACAAGATTTAATTCGATGGATCTTTCTAACCACTTACCTAAGCAAATCAGATATGACACAGGAAAGAAAGCCATCCTTGAAGGCAGTGTTAAAACCGTTACTTGCTGCTAGTGCTGATGTCCAAGCAAATTAAATTTATAAAGGATTTAGTAGTGTCTTCTTTAAAAAAGGATGAGATTATCCAGAGCAACTGTTTATATATATATATAAAAAATACATTTTGGAAAAAAAAAAGGTTTTGGGGTTTCTGAGTACACAAAAGCCTGTAGAAAACTGTTTAGAAGGCATATTATTTCATGTCCATTTACTTCTAGTTTCTTTGTACCTTTCACTGGAGCATTTGATACAGGTCTTGTAGATAAGATGATGTGATCCAGCTTGATAATTCCTATGACTCAGAAATTTATAAACTCATTAATGCACTACTGATGCTCAAGTACTCATATAAGGTTCAGTTGAATAAAGGCTTCAAGAGTAGGACACAATTAAGTAATTTGTTGAAGCCAAAATGAAATACTATAAAGGAATTCTGAGCAATAATCAAAATGAAACTCAACACTCAAAAGTTAAGTGCTCATAGACAAATCAAGGAGGCTAGACTTCAGCATCTGTAAGAATCTCTCCTGTTTAAGGTAAGTAAAGAGTTCAGATTGCTAAGCAATTATGAAACTGAACTCCTGGTATGGCAACTTTTATTGTCAATTAAATAGAAAACTTGGCATATTTATTTACTTTTCATGATCTTACTGAAATTCTGATTCTTTCATTATTAAGTATGTTTGATTGTTAATCCTTGAATTTCTTGTAAAACATATAAACCATAATTTTCTAAGGTGGAAGAGCAAGAGCGGAGGCTAGCAAAAATAAGCTGTTATACTGCAGATATATGTAATTTACTGGCTCAAGACCTTAGCTAAAATGCAAAGTGATATTGTTCCTCTTTTGCATCCTTCTCTCATTGCTCAGTTTGTCACCTTGCTTTGTAAATTAGAGTTATAGAAAAGTAATCATTAACAAATCTTTCTTGCCAATGACAGACTGAAAAAAATCTCACTTTTTTCTGGTTTGTATATTGTAATATACATACAAAGCATGTAGAGATCATCATACTAGAAGCAACTGATAACACCTAAGAAATGATTGATTTATCTTTGTGATTTCTCTTCACGAACTTAAATGCAGAATTTTATAACTGACTTTTATTTTTGTGAATGATTTTTTAAATTGGTGTCATCAAGCTGTAGCTTCTTTTGCTCTGCCTACCTTCTGCAAAGCACAGTTATTTCACAAAGCATTTATTAGAAATTTCACTAAATGGTGCTTTTTTTCCCCTTGTGCTTATTGTACACAGTCCAACTGTGTGCTAATCACAGTAAAGAAATTAATCTGATCCAGAAAGGACAACGCTCCTTAATGTGCTAGACAGAGATGGCAAAAGGAGGAAGTAAAGCCCACAGCTAATAATCTTTTTATCTTAAATTGCCTTTAAAAAGCTATTAATTTTTTTTGTTAGAAATCTCTCTTTACACCATTTTCAGTAGTATTCACAAAGGTTTCAGGGTTTGAGTTTCCCACACTTCCAGTGTGTTCCGCTAAAAGTATTCTGGGTGCATATCCTACCAAATAAAAATTTACAGAGAGCCCTTCTTAAAAGGAAAATTGTAAAGCAAATACTTTTTCCAGAAAATTTTCATTTGAACCAGCTGCTGATTTTTTCAATGTGTTAAAGCCAGGAGCACTTTGTAGAACAACAGCGAAAAGGAAGTAACCATGGCTGGTTTTACTTATTAATTACCGCTTAGCCACAAAAAGGGCCTCCAGTTCATGTTCTACTTGTTTCTGGATGTTTTTGATTCACTGTTCTCTCATTTTGAATACCTGGATACAATAATTGTACATGCAGTATTTAATATATATTATATGTCATAGAAAAGCAATAATATAGGATGATAAGTCAGGAAATATCCTCTTAGGCATGTATGTCGTGAAGTGATCCTCAAATACATATTCACTGGCTTTTCCAAGTGTTGTTTAATACCATTCTTACTGTGCTTGTTGACTTCCATATGCCAGATAAGCTGAATCCACACAAGTCACGTGAAAGAGGAACAATGTGGCCAAACCTCCTGCAGGCTCTGGGTCTACCAGAGTTTCTTCACAATGTGCTTCTGAAATATGCATGCATTAAAAGTAGTCATGGTGGAAAATGCTGAGCTCTCCTTGTCAATGAGCAGAAGCCAACAGTCTTCATTCCAGCACCTCCAACAACCTTACAAGATCCTAATACTAAACCTAAACAACTTCCCCTTGGCAATTTTTATTTGCCACAGAGGCACTTTGAACTGTATCTGCTGACATCAAAGTACCTCAGTGAATCACCTCTGCTTCCCTCCAGCTATCAAAACAGTAACCTGTTGAGGCTCTTCCAGTCCCTGAACAGAAGAAAATTATGAAGCTGTCAAGAGCTCAGAAGAGAAATCATGCCAATTGCTCATGCTTTTTTATCATGAGCACTGTGGTCTTCAAGTGGCTCTGCTGACCACTGCAGTGATAGACAGGTGTAGAAAGAGACATAAGCACAACAACAAAATACCAACAACAAGTGTGACAAATCTTCCAGAGGTTAGTGCTGCAGTGGCTACAGCTGGGGTTTAGATGACCCATTTGGGGTAGATAATCAAGGTTTAAATGGTTGACATTTGATATCACAACTCTAGGCAACCACCTATTTCCAGGAAGCTTCTTGTCTCCAGATTTTGTAAAAATACCTAATAATCTAGTTGTCCTCTTCTTTGGATATGAGCAACTATTTATCAGATATATTTTATATAAGATGTGTATTATTAGTTATACATACATTTTATTAGCTGTATATATATATACACACACCTATTTATGTGTATGTAACAAATCAGTTCACCTTTATCTATTGAACAAGGAAAATAATCTATTATATATGACTACATTGATGTTTGTGAAACTGCTTCTCTGAACAGATAAAGCATTGTGAATACTAGCATTATGTATACATGCAAAAACATAGTTTAGCCTCACAACATCTTCCAAAATTTGAGAGATGCATTTCCACTGACTACTAACCAGGTATTTTCTTCACCTATTATAATGATTTTTGTTTCATTAGTTATTATACCGCCCCATGTGCATGTATGAAGATAATTATATCTGTATGAAGAAATGTAATTTTTAATCACTCACTTTGTAGACTGGAAGGTAATATACAGGTTTTTAATAGCTTTTATTAAGGAGAAATGCTATTTTTTGTGTTATTCTTAAACATTTTGTGCAACCCAGTTAAGGCATTCCCTCCTAACAATAGACTGTATCTTGTTGCAGATGCCTGTACTGCAGTAATTCATGTGCAGAGTTCGTGAGGCAGCAATTGCCTGCTGGAGGCAACTGTCCCTTTGTTAATGTTATGGGGCTAATGAAGACAATGATAACCTTTAAAATTTTTCAGTTTTCCTGTGATGTGTACAACCTCCTGACACATGTTTGAAAATACCTTGAATATGGCAAAAGCTATCATTATCTGACAGGGGAATGTTTTATGGGTCACCACTGAAACTAACTGATGGAAAATTGTCAGCAGTTTCTTTAAAGCTCCTTTATGCAGTTCCTCAGTATTGTGCTATAAACCAGTTTTCCATTTGTGTCCTCAACTCATCTATGCTCCTAATATAACAATACCATTCACAGTGTATGACATCTCTCTAAATGATTAATTTTAACAACTTAAAGCACTCCATGTCAGTCATGTGTCCCAAATTAAAGTTAAAAGAAACATGGACTAAATCACAGGTTAGAGATTACATTATATCAAGAATGATAAAATATCCATACTGTTTTGCTCTGATTCTGCCCATCTTACAGTCTTAGGAACATTGTCTTTTGAAGCTTGTCCCCTTGGCATTCATTCGCTGAATCACTGGCTGGATATGTTAGAAGATCTGGCTCACTGCTTCCTCTCCAGATACAGAACATATCACCTCTGGGATATGAGCCGATTCTATTAGAGCAAAGCCTCAGGCCTGACAATATCTCGCTGCAATGATTGTCTCTAGTGAGTGAATAGTTACCCACACAGATTTAATTAACAGCAGCAGCAGAGTATTCACTGTTATAGAGCTCTGTGGTAAATTACTAATCAGAACTCCAGGCACACTGGAGGGAATAGAAAGATGAGGAAATTATGAGATCAGTTTTAAACAATATGGAACAGGCATGAGCAACATGAGCATTGTTTATATGCAATAAATGCAGTGATGGTCTGGGAGTAAAATGCCTAGCAGATTATCACTTAGATCTTCTCCAGCAGTTTCACCAGTTAAATATCTGAGGGACAGGGGGTTGTGTTATATGTCTGAGGGGGGTGGTGATGGACAGAAATCATGTCTACATTAGTGCTTATTTTGACATCAGATGGAGCAAGTAAGTTTTATTTGGTTATGGGTTTAGCTATCGATGTCTCGCCTTTGCTGAGTTAAAGTGTTGGCAGCTGCAGGTAAAAAATATGTAAGCAGGGCAGAGAAGTAAGCAGCAGTGTTCTGGAGTAGAGATTAATTAAAATTACTTAAATCACAGACTTGGAATGAGCACCTCAGCTCTTTAAGAGATCTGCTGCTTTGGCACGTCTGAAATGGGCCCACCTGCCTTGTGCAATCGAGGTCACTGAAACACTCTGAAAGTGCATTTTCACTTACAGAGTGCCATTGGGACTATGTGGTGCAGTTAAGCTCTGAGGATGGAATACCATAGGCTGAGCACCAGTGGGAGACAACATATTCAGGAACTTGTAAAAGTTTCTGTGCAATTCCATCTGCTGTGAGCGAATGCAAGTAATATAAAACACAAGTTTGCAGCTTCTCTGCCTCTAACACTTACCCAAAGTCATTGCAGCATTGTGAGCAAAAACATTCTCACTGGAGCAAGCAGGCTGAAGTTTTGGATCTGTGAAGGTTTTTATGTGAAGTGAAGGAAAGATTGCTTTCAGCACATTCTCAGAGCACAATTTTCTGATGTATATTTTCCCAAACACAGGGAGAATCACTGGAACTTTGAATACCATGAAAGATATGACTAGAAAGTGCTTTCCCTCTCTCTCTTTCTGTCCCAGATCATACTTTAAATAATTTTTTTCAGCTTTAAAATACTTCAGGTCAGTTTTCTACAAATGATTCTTTGAACATATACAAAGAAGCATATCACTTAGAATTTGGAAAATTTTTATGCTGCAGGCTTTCAGTATCTATGAAATATTGATTACAGAGGAAAGAAATTCACAGCCCACATGTTGTATTCTGCAAACTAAATTGATCCTTTGCCACTTCAACTACGTTATATATTCACAATGGGCAAATATTACCTGCTGTGTTCCTGCCAGAGCAACAATTTTTAAATTAGTACAGGAGCATAAAGTTTAGAGTTTTGGTATTACATTCAGCATGGATGTATCATCAGTATGGAAAAGACCTTGTTTCTCTTATCTTTGAATATAATGACAGATTTACAAATTGCCATGATTTTGCAATTTAGTAAGTGAGTCCAACACCCAGGAACTGACTACAAGTGTTTTCACTGCTAATGCCTGGTAGAATATAGTAGTGTAATCAACAAGGGGACCTAATCTTTGCTTCTATAATCCAAGTGGACAGAGTTAGAAGATTGAATAGTCTCTTTCTTCAGGTGAGTATCTTATTTCAGATCAATAACCAGCTAATCCCCACTAATTTCATCACTTGCAATTATGTGATCTTACTTTAAGAACTACCACTTCTGTGTGTCTGTCTGCCTGTCTGTCAAACTTTGGGAAGAGAATACAGAATTGGCTCTACTCAAAAAGCAAAAAAATTTATTCACAGTCAGAAACCTTAGTCAGCTCTTCAGTAGATGCTGGACATCAGAAATCAAATAAATTGACTGGATATTTATAAAAAGGGAGTTTAGGAATGTTATTTTTAAAAGTAGTTCAAAATTAGAAGAAGCTGAGGGACACTAGGCTTCTAGAAATTACAAATTATCAGCAAGTCTATGTCACAACTGATTCTTACTGACCTTAGATTTGCTTGAAATAATGAAAAGCATATTTAAATTGAAGACCAAATAGCAACTTTGGGCAAGAAAAATAAATTTCACAGAGGAAATAAAAAGCTTGCATAGACACTTAAACAGCTAGAGTTTACATGCCTTACTTCATACACTATCTAAATAATGCTACAACAGCAAAGTATGCAAATAGAATTGGAGCTTGCAGGTCAGTGAACATTTCAAATTCTTCCATTGCCATTTCAGCACAAAATGCTAAAATCCTTTGTACTGAACCACAGCTAGAATTCCCAGTGCTTGTTGGTACTGAAAATATTTATCTTAATCATGGTGGTTTAATAAACAACTGGCAGCACATCAAAGCAAAACAAAATACTGGATGCTTTATTCAGGACATCTGAAAAGATAATTTTTTAATGCAATTCCTGCATCATTTTCTTAGAACTTTTATTTATGAATGATCCTTTTGGTGCTACTGCATCTGCATTAGAGAGAATAAAAAGAAGTGAAATAAAGAGGATAGGGGTAAAGCCTGTAGAAATTTTTTATAGAGTTCAGGAAAGTCACACAAAGAAAACAAGAAACTATTACAAGAGTTCTACACACAGGCAGATGAAAACAAAGCTGTGGAAACAGCAATACTCATTATGCACTTGGCTGATTGTGCACCCGTTCTGTTGTTTTGGAAATGGATGCAATGTATTTGTTCCACTAGGGAGGTTTCTGCTAGTGAATACATAAAATTAAAACATTTCCAAAAGTATCTAGGTTGTTTGGTTTTTTTTTTCAGTTGTACATGTTGGGTGTATTTTTGAACAGTTGTGCTTTATCTCTAAACCAAGTTTCACATCTTGCTGCCAGCTATTATTGCTCTTGTCTCCCACGTCTCTGCTGGACTCCCATCTTCCACCCAACCTTTCCTTTATGGCCTACATCTCTAGTACAGCTTGTCATTGATTTCTTACTTTATTTTTACAATAACCAACTCTTTTCGACTTCTGACCCACTTTGCTTTTTTTTCTTTTTTTTTGAACCAGGAGAGTAAAAAGCCAGCAGGTGGATTTCTCAGTAATTAGAATTTTATCTCTTCATCCAACCCAAGCAGAAATACCACAAGATATACCATACTTATATGCAGCAATAACATCTGCTGATAAGAATAGTCCCATTGACTTTCTGTTGAAGCTGAAGGACCATTCACATACATGAAGACTGCAAGGTCAGAACCTGACTTGGGTGAGACTCTTCAGTGTTTACAAGACTACCACATGCATCAAATACCCCACTTTTGTGGGGAAAAATAATGCAAATCTGTTCTTTATTATTGCATATAAATAACACAGAATGTCCATGCCATATCTTATTTTCCCTTTATTTTTGCAGATTCAAAGCAAGAAATAAAGTCTAAATCAAATAAATTACTCTGATTTCTTTGTTTTCTTTTTTCCTTTTTTTCCTATTTAATAATATTCCACATTTAGGTTACTCACCATAACCTTTGGATGAGAGTTAGTTAACCTTCGTTTTTTCTTTGCTCATTAGGAATCAGTAGTTTTTCACGAAAGAATGAAGAAAAGAAGAAGCCATAATATATTTTGTGTGGTTCACATGTCAGATAGTCTTTTAGGGGACTAATGAATTTAAGGTAAATTAGGAAGGGATTTGGGAGGACTCCCCCAAGGCTTTTGTGTGGATCCTGCAGCATAGTAGAAGGATGAAAGCATTCAGATTTCAAATGAAGCACCACAGGTAGGGAGTTTCAGCATTAATTTCATATATATATATTCCTTGTGTTGCTGTGCTAATTAAACATTTTTTTAAGTGTATTTGGTTTATATCAGGACTCAGTTTAATATGAATATCTATCTAGTGAGTTAGGAACAGGGACAGCATAAGCAATGGCTGCTGTTGTCCAACAGTTTTCGTGACAGCACATTGAATCCAGCTGAAATTTAACTACAGAAGTACAGCAAGCATGGTGCTGCTGAGTTTGAGGAGCTCAGGAACATCAGAGGTGATGCATTTCTGCCTAATGATCTGAGTTACAGGCATTCACAGTTCCAATGTCTCCTGGATTCTGTTAACATCACAAGTTTTGCACTGACAAAAGATGTCCATATTAACTCTCCTGATACAAGAGGAGCAGAGCGAAGGAATATTGCAGTGATAGACTGCAGCTAGATGTACAACTACAGAAGAAAAGGCATGAAAAAGACCCAGACTGAATCCATATCAGTCTCCAACAGGCTGAGAAACAACCTGATCTGGCATGCCTACACAGAAGATGGCTGTGCAGCAAAAGTTAAAATTAAACTGTAATAAAGGGTAGAAGTAACAAGTACAATCTCTTACCTCACTCAGCAGAAGAAAAGGTAACATCATATGACAGTAGCCAGTTGTAACTGTGCAATAAATCTTGTCTATAGCCCCAAAAAGGAGCACAGAGAACAGTGGGGGAGCCCAAATAATGCCTTGGCCTGGCTTCTTCCAGAAGCATCACAGAAGCCATCAGGCCACCAAGGGACCATCTCCACAGAACCAGACAGAACAAGGAGAGGAGGGAACCCAAACTGAGGTCTCAGAGGAAGTAACACAGTGTCAAGGCCCTTCCCAGGGCTGTTACAGGACAGCTGCAGCCTCATTGTCCAGATTTGAAACCCATCACCGTAGGTAAACATCAGAGCAACTTTTGGATTGAGAGGGGATTGCCCAGAGGCATGGGACACATTATGTGGTGCAGGGAAAGAGCACTTGGGGATTGCACAAGTTTTATTATGGGAAGTTTAAGGGTGGAATTAAAGATGTGAAAAGAGAGGAATCAAGGCGGTTTGAGGGGGGAGGAATAGTGGGAAAATAAAGAGGGAAGTAGGGGCAGTTGTGTGTAAATAGTTTGCTGGTTGGTAAACCTGTTTGTCCATGCCCTGCACCTGATCTGCACAGACTGTCCTGTGTCCTTACTAATTTCCTTTCTACTCTTTTCCAGATGAGGAACTCTCATGCATCTGGGACTGTGGTTGCAGGCAGACCACAGGCTGGAGGTGGAAGTAGCTGCCAAGACCCAGGTGGGTGGATGTCAATGCTGGAAACTGGAGTGGGACCTCAAGTGGCAGGGACACAGATGTCTGTGGTGCCAACCACTGGAGCAACTGTGTAAATTGAGTGTGTAAGTGCCAGCAAAGGTCAAACCAGGGGAGCCACCAAGTCAGTGTGGTGCTCTGGGAGTGAGGGGGTCTCTAAGAGAAAGACCATAGAGATAGGTTGTGGGGTGGTTATTGGGGATCGGGTTCTTTGTGTGTGTGTGTGCATCTGTGAGGGTGTTTGTACCAGCAGCTAGGGCATGGCTGCGGCCTCAGGGGTTTGTGTGCCTGGGTGCCAGCTACTGGGCGGACTGGGAGTGTAAGCCCAGCTGTTGGGAGGAGCCATGTTGTACATATGCACATACGCATACTCTCAGTAGCAGATCTCCATCCTTCTCAGCAGAGAGGGAGGCAGGATGAGGCCATTGCTTTCTGTGCTGTCTGTGTGTAAGTGTTCTGTGTCTCTCTGTACTGATCTGTGCAGACCATTGTATATTTAAATGTAGTGTAGACATGTTTGTGCATGTGCCTGGTGTGCGTAGGGAATACATGCTCAGTCTCACTACTGGTGAACCTGGGGACATGAAGTTGTGACAGTTTCATCACTCTCAAGCTGCCAGATTTGTAGGGACAAATCCACTAACAGCAATGTATTGAGCAAATATTCTTTTCCCTTTCACCTAGGTGAGGAAGTGCAGGTCTGGAAATGATTAAATATCACTTGAACAAATACAGGAAAGAAAAAAGTCAGTAAAGAACAAAAAAATATAACTTATCTATTTATAAAATATAGTGACAGTGATGTGGCTTCCTGGAAATTCTGTATTGATGGGATTTATAACAGATTTTTGTACTGCAATAATCCCTTTCCTCTCTTCTGGCTGGCTTGGTCATTGTAAGGTGATAACCATAATCTTTCACTTCAGGTGGTTTTAACTGCTCAGTGAAGTTCTGCTAGAGATTTGCCTGTCCAGCTTCTGGTGATGTTTTTTACCAGGTTGTCCACAAACAGCTCCTCCTCTTTTCATTTTTTTTCTCTGCAAATTTATGTTTGCTAGGACTTTTGCTTTCATCACATTGCCAAACCTTTCCAGCTTCTCTCTTTACACTGCTGCTAGCAGAGGCTCATGGGATCCAATTACTGCAGATCCTGCTTCCCTGTAATAGAGCTGTTAGTTCTGTGCACTGTACATGGTGTCTATTGAATTCTGCAGAGACATCTGAATTCAAAGGCTTGAATTCTTCATTCTGTTGCTGCAGTTTGAGTTTCACCTGTTTCACACTGTTCATGCTCTTGAGAATACAATATTTCTAAAAAGTTCCTTTTTTTTTTCTCTTGGATCTACTGAAGTTGTTCTTGTCTTTCCAGGTTGTATTTTGGACTGTGAGCACTGCTAGCATGAGGGCAATTCTTTGGATTTCTGTTTCAAGTTTCCTGTCTTTCATGGTAGTAGTACCGAGGTACTTGAATAAGTCCCCCCATTCAACTTTTGCTTTTGATATCTATTTCTTTCTCAGAGTCAGTAATCTTCATTGTCATTACACTGCTATTTTTTTGTCCTGATCTCCATACCTTATATCATTGCAGTGCTGCCTGGCTTTGTCATTGCTTTTCCGTGTGCTGGTCCCATTCCTCCTATCGAATCTGCATCATCTTCAAAGGATAGATTACCTATATTACTGCCTCTGACTGATAGCACTCCTTCAAAGTTTTCAGAGTCCTTTGACAAGGAAACTATTGAAGAGATATGGCAATGGGCGCCATCACTTTCTTATCCCAGCTGTTATGTGGAACTACTTACTCAGTGTGTTGCCTTCAAGGACTTTATTCTCTGCACTATAATAAAGGATTTCAATGGTTGTCACTGTTCTTTTGCTAATGTTGAGTGTCTTCGTCACAGTCTATAGCATTCGTTGCCATGAATGATCAAATGCTCCATTGAAGCCTGTGAAGTCACAGTGTAGTTCGTTTCATATTCTCAGTATTTTCTGTTCAATTTCTCAAGTTGGATGTCTGATCTATTGTACTTGGTGTCATTCTAAAACCTTCTTCTTCCTCCTCAGGTAATGTCTTTGGCAGATCAGGTAGACATAGGAACATATTGTCAATGCCTCTTTTCAGCAAGTAATGCCCTGAGAGCATTAAGGTATGTGTGAAGTTTGTGAATTACAATAATTGCAGTATCTCCCTTGTTTTTTTGTAAACGTTTAGCTTTTCCTGATGAGGAAAAGCAGTAATTTCCTGGCCCTCATTCAATAACTCTAAGGGTGAACAAACCCTCTCTGAGTCTTGTTCAGTTGCTATTAATGTTATGTCACTATTTACTTCATAGTTACACAAACCCTTGCCCCAGTCCCACAGCCTGCCTGAAATTGCTTTGGCTTCGTTTTTGGAAGGCATACATTTTTGTCATAAAATATAAATACACTTTCTCATCTCAACTTAACATTGTTAAGTTGATGGCAAATTTTTTCTCTTCCCCCTTTCTATATCCTATTGTTTGTGCATCCGCATTATTTTAACTTTTGTATGATTGGTACTGGTCTCTATCCTGACCAGCTTTCTTGTGGTTCTCTTTTTCCAACAAGTTTCCAAACCAGCCATCTTACTGCTGCTAAGTTTATCAGACTGAACAATTCGTTCATATTCAATTTCTTGGGATGAGTGCTTAATTTTTTTGGTATCATTTAATGTATTGATTTTTCTCCAGTGACATGCTTGGCAATCTCATCGTGGTCAGGGCTTTGTCCATGGGCTTTTCATGACAACCTGATGGGTAGTTTATCCTGGCTCTCTCTTGCTCTTCAAGAGTAGATGCAATAAAGCTTATTGTCATAAAAAGATGACTGCCTAAGAATCAAGTCTTCAGACTACTATTTTTCATCCAGTGGTACCAGTCCCTTTGTTAGCAAGGGAAAATAATGTGGAGCTGAGACCAAAAGCAGCATGCTGCCTTGCAGAAGTATTACCCTAATTTCTTCCTTGAAAAGACTTGCGGAGCTTTCAAAAGACTCAGGTTCTGTAACGCTCCATATAAATGATTTGAGACTTCCATAGAAAGTGAAAATGTTTAATAGTTTCTTCCCATTTCAAGGTGCTGTTCAAAATATCAAGAACTTCCCTCTTGATATAAGAAAGATATTTTTTACAGCAAAAATAGTCATTCCCTGGAATACCCTTCCCAGGAACATCACTGAAGGCTTTCAAGATGTGATTGGATAGGGTGCTAGATAATCTCATCTAGGTTCCTTTTCCCATCAAAGGTTGGACCAGGTGATCTTTTGTGGTCCCTTCCAACCTGAGCTGTTCTATGATTCTATAATTCTAATATAAATTAAGCCTTTGAAAGAAAAATATTTTTGTTTCGGAGCAGTTAATTACTGCAGAATTCTGATGCCTTAATTTTATTTAGAAAGAATTAGCATTTCCCAAATTAAAAGTGGCCCAAGATGTGAGAACACAGCTGTTTTGTGTACCTTCAGGATTACGAATATTGACTTGATGGCCTATAGATTACCTAAAGTTTTTATGGGATCCAAATAAGAGGTATTGCCCCTATGGACTTTCAGGATAAGATTCCATAGATTTTATTGTTTGTCTTGAACAGTGATTGCAAGTTATCTTAGATACCTCTGGTTGCCTTCCTTGCCTCTGAATGAGGATCAAAGAAGATAAAGGTTAATGTGGAGAAGCACAGCTGCTTGCCAGGGATATGCCTTCCATGAGCAACAAGTTGTTTGGGTTTTTTGTATGTAAATACAAATTTTTGTGTTTTCTAGTAATTTCATTGTAAGTATTTTAAAGGAGATGGGAAACTTCAACCCTGTGAAGATTTTAAAATTTATTTTTACAGTCATAGTTCAATCACAAAATTTTTCCTCTAGGTGTTTTCTGATTTACACAAATTACAAATAACTTAGAGGGTAATACACCTCTAAAAAAAGGTATGAGCTCTGTGCCTATTCTCACATCTATAAGAGTAGGTATCAAACAGTTTTGTTATCTTCCAGGTTTGTATTTAATAATTGAATTTTTAAACTTCACAAACGTGTAAGATTTTTTTAAGACATGATGTAATGAAACTTCTTTCCATTGAGGGCATTGGTGGCTTTTTAGCCCTGTTATTATACTGCAGAAATGAAAACTGGCAGCACAGATTAAAAAACCTTTTTGGATAAGTAAACTCTACTAGAGATATAATACTGTATAAAAACCAGCCTTATATGTAGAAGAATTTTAATCAGATCTTCATTGATTAAAAGTTGAAATAAAACCAGTGGTTGAGATAAGTGGCAATGTTTTGTTTCTTTGCTAGAGCATGATTTGGTTGGAAATGCAGTGCAATAAACTATAGTAACAGAATAACTATAGTGATATGACAGCAACTGCTGAAAAAATACCTCTTGTGAATGAGGTTAGCCAGAATTAAGTATGCATGATGAAAGTGAAAGGAAAGTAGTATGTACAGCAAAAACAAAATTTAAGAAAAACAGATAAAAGAGTATTTTTGGGACCTCAAATCCTCCAAGTGTGGATACCATGTACCCTCTTGCTGACAAGCTCTGAATAGGTAGCCATCTTCTAATTTTAACAAGAAAATTTTTAACTCTGCTTAAGTAAATCTACGATGTTCTGTAATAATTGTTGTGACACCAGTCAGGAAAAACTAAAAGAAGTAATCAGAACTAATTGGGCTTTGTATAATCTTAATTTCATCTGACAGTTGAGAAACATGAATCTTGATGAGTAATATAAATTTAAATTGCAGACTATTGCCACTAATGCAGTGTAATAGTATAGAGACATTGGTTAATTTCTTTTATTGTTAGTTCTAATCTCATCCAAGTCCAAGGCCGTTGACATAGTAATTAGTAATACAAGTTCCTGTTATTTTGCATGGTCCATGAAAAATAATTTTATGTCTTTAAGAAAAAGTGTGCAAGGGCAAGGTATGATGTGTAATTGATTAGTATGAGGTGGGCAAAATGGCCATCTCCAAAGATGTTTCCAGCCAAACTTCACTCAGAATGTTCTTTCATTCTAAATAAAATAAACAGATTTGAAGTTTTTTGAATTTTCTATCTGCTGCCCAGTAAAACCTTATAGCTTCTGGGCTTTTATACAACTAAGATTTATAGTATCTATTCTCACTGTGTGGAGTCCCAAGATAATGTTAATAGATGGCTAGTTTTGCCAATAAATCCCTCAGGGAGCAGACGGAAATATCTGTTTCAGATGAGTTGTTCAGAGCTAAATCCAGATCTCAAATGGTACTTAGGCTTGAGAGACTCATCTCTAAAAATGTAAAGGTGTTTTTCTCACAGTTCCTAATAAAATCAAACTATGGTAAAATCAAAACCCGTGGCTTCTGAGAATTCATAGATCTACCAATCAAAGGCTGGAGGCTTATTTTCTTGAAAGGAATCTAGAATAATTTGTGAGATCCAAAAACCTGTCCCTTTAGGACTTTGCATCTTCAATTCAAGACACTGGAAGTTCATGAGTGAGAAAGATAACAGGTTTCCAGGACCACCAGTCAAAATTTCAGGAGCTTTTCATTGCCTGGGAGCATGGAAACCCATCTAAATAACAAAGGAACTGGTAAATGGAAGAGAGGAAGAAAAGACAGAAAAAGGGAAATGGAGGAAAGGAGGCCAAAGAAGTTAGTGGTCTTTACTTGGACTTCCTTTAGAGCCTAGGGGAAGACAGAAAGAAGCTTATACAAACTGCCATGACTATTTCTATCATGACTGGATAGAAATGAAAACCATTCTTATCTTCAGGATATGCATATGTCTTACAGGCTATACAAGCATTGGCACATTCTACAAATTTGTTTTCTTTCAGGCAGCGTGGAAATGCTGGCCTATATTCAGTTTGCTAACAGCTACAACTCAAAATCTTTCTCTGAAGAATTGGTTCCTGTCTCTTTAATTATGCAGCAGATTATTACTGTTTGAAAGCTCTCTTTCCCCTGACAAATATCATTCTTTTCTGTCTGTAACTTCATTTCTTTCAAGATTGTTTTGAATTTTATTTCAAAGCCTCTTATATACTTCCATTACTCTTAGTGGTCGTAGTTCCCTCATTCTTTTTGCCTTGTCTCGTGTTTTGTTGTTTCTGTTTTTCCTACTTGTAATCCTCTGCACAGGTTTTCCAATGCGTCAACCAGTGTGCCCAGGATTACCTCAAATAATTATTTAGCTATTGTAAACTGAGATTCTTTGTATGCTGCTGATCTGAGACCACCTAATTAAATCCTTAGCCCTTAAACTCACTCTGCTAGTTGGATTCTTGCAATGGTTAGACACTCTTTCAGAAACTATGTTTTGCAACCCTTTACAGATCTGAACAAAAATCTGAAAGAGGAATTTGTAAGATTTTGCTTAAATAAAGAAGATTTATGTGAATGGTTTTACTTGTATAGTTAGTAAGTCAGTACTGGTAACTTTTGATTGAAAAACAATTTTGAGATCACAACTGCAAGCATTGATATTGCAAATGTTAAGTCTAAGAGATCAGTTGACCTGAGTAGAGAGCAAAATCAATAAACCATATCTTTGGTAAACTTCTCCTGGGACAGCAACCGACCAAGGCAAGAGGCATCTCCAAATTGCCCTGGTTTTTAACCCAGTTTTTCAGTTCTTCAAACTAAGAAAAGAAAAGAGTAATTGCAGCACAAATACTCATATCTAGACCACTGCCTGTATAGCTAGGTCATTTAGCACATAGTTTCTGTGGAGGTAACACATTTACACCTGGTGTGTCCTGCAACGTAGTAGTATTTTTTTTTGTGGTCACAACATATCTTACAAAATGTTGTTATAAAAGCTGACTAATTATCCATACCATTAGCTTTGTTTGAAATTCCATTATGGTTATTCTAATGTATGGCAGCTACACAGGCAATGGAAGCAGGGACAGGTATCCTGAGAAGAGTTTATGGACACTCTTCAGTTGTGTAGGGTTGGGGTTAAAAAGACCATGGTGAGGCTAGAGCACAACTTGGCAAGGGATGTAAAGAATAATAAGGGCTTTTACAGGCATATTAGCCAAAATGTGAAAGCCAAAGAATGCATATCCCACCTGATGAGAAAGATGTACTAACCGGTAACAATGAAAGAGGAGAAGGCTGAGATATTCCACAATTTTTTGCCTCAGTCTTCACTGGTAACCTCTCTTCCTATACCTTTTGAGCAGATGGACTGTAAGACAGGAAATGGGAGAGCAAAGCCTCCTGCTCTAAGTGAGAATCGAGTTCATGACCACCTGAGGAACCTGAACATAATAAGCTTATGGAACCTGATGAGATACATCCCAGAGTCACAAGGGAATCGGCTGATGTAGTTGCCAAGTCACTCTCCATGATATTTGAAAACTCATCACATGAAGTGAAGTCCCAGGTGACTGAAAAAAGTTAAATATTGCACCCATTTTTAAAAAGGGTAGGAAGAGGGACCCTGAGAACTACTGACTTGTCAGCCTCATCTCTGTGCCTGGGAAGATCATGGAACAGATTCACCTACAAGCTGTGCTAAGGCGCATGGAGAACAAGGAGATCATTTGGGACAGCCAGCATGGCTTCACCAAGGGCAAGTCCTTCCTGAGCAGCCCAGATGCCTTGCATGATGGCGTGACTACATCAGTGGACAAAGGAAGAGCTCTCACTGTCATCTATCTGGAATTCTGTAAGACCTTTGACATGATTCTCCACTGCATTCTTCTCTCTAAATCATAGAGCTATGAATTTTTATGGATGGGCTGTTCAGTGGATGTGGAATAGTTTGGTTGGTCATATCCAGAGAGTAGTGGTCAACATCTCGGTGTCCAGAGAGAGATGAGGGGTGTGTGGTGTTTGTACTGCGACAGTAATCTCTCCATCAGTAATCTCTCCATCAGTACTTGCAGTACTTAAAGGGGGCTTATGAAAAAAGGATGGACCCAAACTGTTTGGCCTATTGGTATAGGACAAGGGGGAATGACTTTAAACTGACAGAGAAGAGGTTTAGATTAGACATTAGGAAGAAAATCTTTACTATGAGGGTGTGAGACACTGGAACAGGTTGCCCAGAGAGGTTATGAATACCCCATCCCTGGAAGTGTTCAAGGCAAGGCTGGATGGGGCCCTGAAAAACCTGACCTAGTGGAAGGTGTCCCTGCCCATGGTAGGGGGCTGGAACTAGCTGATCTTCAAGGTTCCTTTCAACCCAAACCATTCCATGATTCTGCACTAATTGCTGGGCTTTGGGAGGATGTCTTCTGCCCCAGCTGGACCCTTCTAACATTTCTATTTACACCATTCCAGGGAAGAGACAGTTTTGTTGAACACACTTGTGTACTATTTTTGCTATGCTCAAGCAAAATTTTTGCCTTAATGTGTTTAAACCAAACGTTTTATTATGTTTTTAATTTCTTTAAGATCAAATTATAGATTCAGAGTGCTCAGGGAAATTATCCATTTCAAGTGACAGAAACAACTGAGAATAGTCTTAGAATTTGTGAAGAAAAATTAAAGTACTGCAAGTCAGAGCAGGACCTTAAAAATTTTATTTAAATTCTCCCTGAGGAGAAGTCTATCTTTTTTCCACTGAGTATATAAGAAGCCTAGTAGATTAGCCTGCTGTCTCAGGCACTTAAGTTACTTGCCTACATTTAAGTGGTGTGGAAGCTGTTCTTTCCCCATTCCCACAACATTTATAATTAATCAACTGAAAAGCAGCTCATGAGCAATTCACAGTAGGAAGAGATCAATTCTCAGGGGAAGGTGTCTGCAATCAGTAATCTAGACTGCTCTAACTAAATTTGTAGAATAAATTCTACACAATGAATTATTCTACTTGCTTTTCAACTAGTTTAATTTCTTTAAGCTCTGAAGTCATTTGCAGGCATCAATACTTCTAGTTATCTTAACAATAGTCCACAGTTTCTGCTAAACTCTTAAATCCTCATAGTCTGAACAATTGCATGATCTCTAGAAACAGCATTTTTTTTTCAAAAGTTAATGAAAGTGTTGCTATTTCTGTATTATTGCATGTTAGCTCCAGTTCTCCATTGTGACTTCAACACTCCAAATGTAATATCATCTACAGGTTTAGAATGAAACAAATACAGCACTGTAAACAAAAGTGAGTAGAACCAGAATATCTTGGGAGAAAACAAGGAGGCATTACATTTCATTATGTTTCTCTTCTCTTAGAAATGAGTGTTCCTGAAGCAGCCATCATTAATCCTAATACAATATGGTGCAAAAGCCGTAAATACTGTGCAATCTTGTGTTGCAAAATTTTAGTAAAAGTTCAGATACCTGCAGTGCTCTCTGGCTTATGCCATCTATGGCAAAATCATTAAGAAACAGAAAGAGTGAGTCAAGCCTTGGAAGTAACCCTTTCTAATACTTCCTACAATTTGCATCTTAAAATAATACAGCAATGTCAGGACTGGCCTCAACAGCTCCTGATTTTTTGTTTGATTTTTAGGGAGTTTTTTGTTTGTTTTAATTTTCAGAAATGTCAGTATCAAGCAGTAGGATGCAAAATTTTGTTTACCTAGTAGAGACATTTAAAGGAAGTCTTGATACATAATAGGCTCACTTTATATTCCAGCTACAGTCTTTCTACTAATAAATTATTTAAATGTCCGACTCATGTGATGATAAGACATTTCATTACAATTATCTTAATTATTTGTCAGAAGCAGAGTCCAAATCTTACAAACGTATGCTTTCTTTCTCTTAGAAAATTAAGGGATCTTTTTGGTCTAAAATTTGCTGGAAAGAAGCGAAACAACTGCATTTACATTGACACACTTTGGGTCACACCCACAGAAATTTAAAATGAGTATGTTATAGAAACCATTAAAAAATTTTAGACCTGCTTTCTGACCCATAAGGCCTTCCTTTGCTGCAGTTTATGAACTTCTAAAAGGGTAAACTTTCAAAGCAATCTGTAGGAAATACACACAAACCCCCCTTTATTTATGATCAAACTGTATGTGATTATTTTTCATGCATAACTCTTAAAATTCAAGCCAAACTGTCTTGTCTTGATTGTATTGCATCTTCAAAGTGCATGGAAACAGAATTGAACTTACAAAGCTATTTGAAATTTAGGCTTTTGTAATAAAAATGTAAAAACCCCTCCTGGGTTACATATTATACAGCAGAAAACTTAGGAAATAATCAAAGAGTTTGCAACTTATCATCATAAACTTCATCCAACAATGCTGTTGCACTCAAATTTTTCCAGAAAGCACTATTCGGCTACTAGAAAAAAGAACTTCTGAAGAATTTAACACATTTAGTAGAAAAAAAAGTCACTAATCCATTTGAAACAGATTCCTAGTGACAAAATAAGAAAGAAAAGCCTTGTACTTTTCAGGGTATGATAGCAAAGAATTGTAGCCTAGTTTGTCTAATTACCATCTTCCAATTGTACGTGAAAACCAGGTCTTCAATGTGAATAATATGCGTAGTGTGTACTTTTAAGTACACTTTCTTTTCAAATTTTACTTTATTTGAATGGCTGTAAAGATCAGGTCCTACATATCATCCATATTCTCGTAAGAAGAGAAATATTTCAGCAATGTTAAAAGCTGTACCAGTTTAAACTACAGGATCTAAAAGTATAGTAATTTTATAGACTGCAATTAATGCTTGTGAAAGTCATTTTACTTTATTTCTCTATGGTTTTTCTCCTATATTGATTTTGATAGAAAACGTAGATATCAACAGACCTTAGCTGAAACAGTGATAAATTTTCTTTTTCATGCTAAGAAAATAGGTCTCCTCTTTCACCAGCTGGCAGAGTTGGAATAAATTTTCAGGGAACAGGATCCTTCTCAGCCAGTTGTAAAGGAAGGTTAAAGTTCACATGATCTCAAAGACTGAAGTTTCTTCAGAATTCTAAACTGTTTAGATTTTGGTACAATTCTAATTTCAGTAACTTTGCATCAAGTTATTATAAATACACATGTGCTTTTAAAGAGTGCAATAGAATTTAAACCGTTTTTGTTAAATAATTCATTATGAGCCCAAAAAGGACAAACCACAATCTTCAACCACTGACTACTACTTTTAAATTCTTTACTAAAGAAATATAGTTGTCAGATTCAGTCTCCAGGAGAAGTTTTCATAGAAAAAGGAATAAAAATTGTATTAAAAGGAGCAGAATATTTTGCCTTTTCATCAGTTAGATCTGTTGGATTACAGCTTCATGCTTTGAGAAAGATCAGGGCAGTGAAATGCATTATAAAAACAGAGTACACGCTTCACCTTGTCTCCAGTGATTTACTTTTACAACATTCTTCTCTAGGTGTTCTGTAGAGAATTGCATCTGACAGATACAGAGAAACACTGAACAGCAAGCATTTGCTAGGACACCTCTGCTGATAAATAGGAGACAAACGTATATATATATGGATGTTTTTGACTCAGAGCAGAAGAGGAACAGCAAATATTTTCTAAAAAGATGCTTCATTGCCTACCCTTATTTTACCATGGTCTTCAGCTAAAAAGAAGTGGAATTACTTGGAAAAAAAAAATCCTGTTTAATTCAATTTTTGTTCTTATATTTTGAGGTGTCATATAGATTGTATACTCCCAGAGATAAAATTCTGACTGTAACGTGGAGATTGCTGACTAATAAGCCCAACATATGAAAACACTGAGTTTGTGTAAAGCAACTTTAATCCACCTGTGATTATCTTTAATGTCAAGATAAGGAGTGCAAGCAGTTATTCGGGCAACAAGCAACAGTGAACCACTCACCAAAAAGGGAAGATAAAGACGAAAAACAAAACCAAAACCAAAAACCAACAAATTTGTGAGAAGTGCATTCTCCCTGAGCAAGTGATAGATAGAACCTGGGTTTGTGAGAAGTTTCCGCCATTGGGCTCGTGTAGAAGAAGAAATGAAGACTGGACATGGACTTGGAAAACAGAAGTCCAGACAGGAATGTCAAGATAAATGGAAGAGAGAAGGCAGCATAAAAAACTGACTGCCTACATTTACTGAACAACAGAAGCTGAATGGCAGATCAATAAACCAAAAAAAAGATGAACTGTAAGGACATGGCAGGAGGATTAAGCACCAGTTTAGGAACAGCTATGCTGCACTGGGCAGCAATGAGGAAAAACATGCTGAAAGAGAAGATAGGATGACAGAAGAGAGAAGCTGCTAGTCCCATAAGAGAAGAGAGAGCTTTGAGAGATTGCCCAAGTATAAACAAAGACATTATACAGAAGAGAAGGCAGGATAGTCAACAGACAGGAGAAATAACTCAGAATAGAGCTTTAAGATGAGAGGCAGATTTTTGTGACTGTGTCCTCGGTGAGGACTAACAAACCAGCCACTACAAGAGATCCAGAAGAAAGTCAGTATAAAGTCTGCCAGGAATAAGCATGCACACTGTGAGATCAGGGATGAAAGGAATTTTCAAAGAAACAGGGGCAAATATACAGACATTGATCACTTTCCGTGCTGGGACACACCTCAGATTTCAAGTGGAACAGACCAAGGGAATTACTCCAAACTAGGGCAGCTACTGAGAGACACAACTGCCTCAGGCGATATCCAACAGAATTGTTCCAGCTGCTGGGGAAGGAATCCGGACATGGTCATTCTCCTCTAGGACTGCTTCTTGGAGGTAGATTACAAAAAACTAATCAGATATTTAAAATAATATCTTGCACTAAGTGCAAGAAGTGTACTTTGTAATATAAAAATATACACTATAGTGTATGGTATACAATGTAAACATGTACTTTTGTAAGATATTGGTGCCACTCAGGATTATATTGGACATTATTAATGGTAATGGGAAAGAAGAGAACTAGGTTGTCAACAGCAAAACATATAAAGACAGACTCAAAAGGAAATTTCAAAAATCTGTAAGAGAATATTGAGTTCCAAGTAAACAATGAAGCACTAATGAACACCCATTTAATATCTTCATTATTACCCTTGGAAAGAAAAATGCGAAGGTATTTCACTTGGCAGCACAAAACTGGCAACCCTGTGAGCATGGGTAAGATCAGGTCCTTGTAATGCAAGGACTCTGTGACATTAAGGAATGGAATGCAAATATGGATGAAATTCAGCTGCAGAAAGTAAAGGTCATTCATGCAGGGACCAATAATGAGAATTTCTTCTATAATCCAGGAGCTTCTCAGTTGGAAACAATAAAGAAGGAAAAGCAGCTGGATCTATTAATCAGTCACAGAATATCTATGAGCCACCAATGCCACGCAAGCACGAAAAAGTGAATGTGATCCCAGGTTATATAACAGAAGGTTACAGGCCGTTCCTCAAAGAGCCATGGTGTCATTCCCATAGTTTTAATGGTACTACACCAGCAAGTGGTAGATTAAAGAGCAGACACAGACATTTTCTAAATCAAATAATCTATGGACTCATACCCTGAAAAATGATTAAGTGATGGCAGTTTAGCAAAAGCATTATAGAACTGTTCATCTATTATTATGCACTAAAACTAGGTATTAAAGTCGGGGACTGGTCCCTGTTATTTTGGTGTAATGCAATTGCAGAAAATAATAGAGGTTCAGCCACAAGACAACTTACAATTATAGGTTTAATCATGCAAACACATCCATTAATAATTGCATATTGAGGTACTTTTCTTTTAATACTTCAGATTCAAAATTATTGGTTTAATAGCTCTCCATTTAGCAATCAGGGGAGGGCATTTAGAATAGGAATGTGAGCTGACAAGGCATATTCAAAACAATATGAAAAGTGATATATGTGATAATGGAAATCACCCGATAAGAATGTCCTGCAAACAGAATGCTGCTACTCAGACATTTACTATTCTGTTTATTGAATTTGTTAATCTTCTCTTATGAAGCACAATCACTAAGAGAGATCCTGGATTACTGACCATCCCAGGTTATATGTACATGTTGGTAGTCATTCAACGTGAACATTTTCAGTCCCTTCCAACTCAGTATGTTCTAAAATGCAATAACTTGTGTGGAAGAGTATGTGAACTACTAACAAAGCAGCAAAGTTAATTGCCAAAAGACTGGATTGCATAATTTGAAATTTAGGACTTTTTGCCTAAAAGTAGCCTTTGGGAGGTTGCACATTTTTTGCAAGGGCATTATCAGTTTTCTGGTAGTGACGTGTGAAGACCCTGATCTTTTTGCAGTTATGCAGTGGTCAAGAACTTGAATCCCTAAGGATTTTCCTTTACAGCATAAGATTTATTATATATTCTTCTTTCACCTAGACTGACCTGGTTTTATTTTATAATTATTTGAAGAATATTTCTTGCAACTTTTCTCCAGCAGGAAGGAAGGAAGTGAAGAAAGCAATCAGTAGGAAGTCAGTATGAATTATCTATTTCATTTAAAATCTATTTCTCATAAGGCTTAAATATAAATTATATGAATATTTATCATAAGAAAACTACAGAATAGATGGATGGAGAATTTATTTAAAGAGGATAAAAAAAGATGAAGATTGCTTGGTGCGCTCAAATACAGAGATAAACAAGAAACAAATTCCTTGTACACTTTGTTTGCATTATCTTGTCTCATGGAAAACACTTTCTCCATCAATTAGACTATTGTAATTTAACTCATTTGCACAACCAGGTTTCATGCAACAAACTTTAAACTTCCTGAAATGCTAATTTCTATAGCATTTCAGACAGCATGTATATACTGCTTAACATTTCCTTATTATTTAAAGACACTACAGGTGCAATGGACTTGTGGACACAGAATAAAATATTATTCAGCAGGCCAATAAACTTTATTTGTTGGTTTTGGAGTTGTAGAGGGTTTTTTCCTCTTGTCACATTGAAGAGATTATACTAGTCAATCACTTAAATTTAATGGATTAAATTCTGCTCAAACAGGCCAACAGTTAGTATCAAAATTGTGTGAGTTAACTTATCTGTCCAGAAATTTTTGTTGTTAATATCTGCTTCCCAAAATATAAGGATTTGTCAGTAATGTCTAAACCAAGAGGACAAGAAGAAATTTTAGACCAAGCCAAAACATGCCAGTACCTTCAACAAAAAGAATCAGTAAAAGCCGTATATTAGCTTAGAATTACTATACAGTCAGATAACTTATATCAAAGGATATTTAAACAAGCAGAAGTATGATCTAGAAGTGGCGTCTCCTCCTTACAGTATTAATCCATACATTTTTAGGAAACAAATACCTTTCAACAATGAAGGGGTATCAAATACAAAATATATAAAACATACTTCTAGGATTCTTACCTTAACTTCTTTCACACTGATGTGTTTATGTGGCTGACCTTCTTTGCCTATAGAAGCACAAAAATTAAAAATTGAAAATATTTGACAAAATTATGTGAGAATTGATACAATATGAATGAAGCTAATAATTATCATGATGATATGTTACAGACAATTTACCTCTGTTCTGCTATAAATTGTATATTTGGGATACATACAGAGTAAAACAGATATTTGATAGCTGTGAGAGCAATAGGTCTCAGTAAGTTCTTAGCAACTCCTAAAGTCAGGCATTTTCCCAGAAAAAGCAAAGCAAGATGCATGGAGATAGAAGCTGTTGAAGTAAGCAAGAATAACACAAACAGAAGCAGCAGGCATGTGTAAAAATGGGTACCTATTACCATTGGCAGTATAGATAACACGCCATATGAAATATAAAAACAAGTAAAAATTACTAGAGATGACTCAAATGAGTACGTTTGCTTTCTTATAACCAGCTGATATATTGCCAGAAAATATACACTGGAAGCTTGGCTTTGGAAGAATAATGGTTACATCCAGTGGCTGTATAAGGTAGACTGAGTATAGCTTAAATTCCCTCAGAATCTCTGAAAGGGAGCATATATTTCAATACTTGTATTATTGAAGACAATAAAGCAAGCTAATTCAGGTAAAATAGTTTCTAATTATGTCTGATCAATACATATTTTCTGGTTTTGTCATTATTTTAGATTACTGAAATTGTATTTTAAGTGCCACTAAATCTTAAAAGGGTGGACCTTATAACTCTCTCCAACTCCCTGAAAGGAGGCTGTAGCAACATGTTTGTCTCTTCTCCCAGGTAAGAAGTAACAGGACCAGAGGCAATGACCTCAAGTTGTGCCAAGGGAGGCTTAGATTGGATATTAGGAAAGAATTCTTCACTGAAAGGGTGGTCAGGCATTGATTGGAAAAGGCTGCCCAGGTAAGTGGTGATATCACATCCCTGGAAGTGTTCAAAAGATGTGTGGATATGGCATGTGTGGTATAGTGAGCGTGGCAATGCTGGGTTAATGGTTGGACTCAGTGATCTTAGACGTCTTTTCCAACCTTAATGATTCTGCGATTATATAGAACATATAATTTAAAATAATCTAGTTTTATAATTAACTTCCAAATCAGTGGGTAAGTTGTCTTCAGCTAGAATTTTCCTTATTGCCCCAAATGTCTGCCTGCTGTTGCATGGAAAACCAGTGTTGTAACAGAGGCCCAGAGTAGTGTTGATAGAAGATTGGCTAATATGGGTCCCTGGGGGAGAATATGTTATGTCATAAAATACGTATTTTTAAAAAAATTAATCCTTGTATGTTTTGAGATCTTTTTAAAATACAAGTGAGAGCAGCCTGGGCTAAAAAACCTTGCCTTCTTGGTCCCTGACTATTATCAATGTCACAGATTTGGATTTTCCCATGTTGGATAAAAAATGTGAGTGTAGAATCCTCTGCCTGCAGTCTGCTGACATGTATGGTGCACTTTTTCAAGGGTGCCCCCAGATACTTGTGATGTGCTTCAGGAAGACAGCTGAAGCAAAACAGAACAAGAGAAACACATGATGAAAGTCTTACTCTAAGTTGTGCTAAGTAATACTCAAGATGAGCAGGCCTATTTGCTCCAGACAGGAGATGACTACACAACCACGCAGTCTGGAGCAGTTCCATTCCCAACACCTCTTCCTCTCTTTTCCCAGACAGCATCAGAGAGGCTGCTGGAGAATCCAGATTCATGTTCAGTAGGTCCTCTCCACAGAGAGCCCAGGACATGCCCCTTGCCTCAACTATTCTGTTCATCCTCATAAAACACCAGCCTAATTCTAAAAGACAGGTTTCTTCAGTGATAACACACTCAAGAAGTTGTCACTGCTTCTTCATAAGAAAAAATAACCTTAGGGATAAAAACTTCAAATTCTGAACAAACTTCATGTGATGATTCTGAACAGCTATAAAGTAACGCTGATTACAACACCCAGACATAAAAGTAAATAGATCTAAATAACTCTAGAAAAGGCTTTTCTCTGCATACACAAATTTGTCTTTTTACTTTGGTGAAACCTACTGGTCAATGAAACTACCAAACACTTGCAGCCTTTAATGACACAGAGTAATGTGTTGACAGTTCATGCAACTGATGTAAAAATTATGGTAGAGGTGTAATTTTGATAGTGACTTTATTTCAGAACTCAGCCAACAATAGAAATACATGGACAAGAAGTTCTTCTCTGTAATAAAAATTATGCAGAACTCATTTCACATTAAAAAATTAACTTCATAAATTTAGTCCTCAGAAAGATACAAAACCAAATTATTAAACAATTTCCTGTAAGGACCTTGAAGGTATTATATCAGTACAAAATCGATGATTATTTGCCAAGAGGAACTAGGACACGAATGAATTTAAGATATAACACAGGAACATGGGGAAAAAAAGCTATAAGAAAAAAGTATTCTACCATGAGAATAGTCAAACAGGCACTCTAAAAGGCTGTAGAATCTCCATCCTTAGAGGTGTGCAAAACTTGACTGGAACTTGTCACGAGCAACCTTATCCTTTTGGAACAGGAGGCTGGATTAGATAACCTCTGCAGGTGTCTTGCAACCTGTGTTATTCTATGGTTCAAAGATTTCATTTTCTTCTTTGATGTGTAACCAGATACATTTTACTGGAAGGGGAAAGCTATAGCAGTGCAATACTTCAGCTTCACTAAAGCTCTTCTCAGGTCACTAAACATCTAGGAAGTTACAGTTTTGAATTAATTACTGAAAGAATTCATAGAAATACTAAATTAAAAGACAGTCAAGTCACAAGTTTGGTGGTTTTCAATACTTCCTATAAGACTGATAACCAAGCAAATACTATGAGTCTACATTATGCATGCTACATAAGAGAGCTGAATACAAGAACCATCTGATTCTGAAATGTTCTTAGTCGTGGAGCCATCATTTAACAAGCCTTTGCTGGCTCTTGCCAGCTTAACTGTTCTTTGTGTTTGAGGAGCTTGTTAAAACATACAGTATAATCCAATATAATATCCAATTATTGATGCTTTAAGATCAATGCTTGTGTAACTGATTTGGAAGCTGACACAAGAAGGAGGGTGTCTTGTATCTCTTTGTGGAAGCACTCCTTTAGCATAAACTAATATAGTTAAGTGCTACTGTTATCAAAGGAAGGACAACCCTGTAGCCTGTACCTCCCGACCCCACTGTGCCTCCTGTTGTAGGGATTGGGGAAGTTAATTCAGGATCCTTTCTCTTGTTCCCATGCTCTCACTTCAGTGTTGAAGCTGTGTTTCACAGTTTCATAAAGCTCTTCTACATCACTGATAGCACAGGCTGGCATCCTACAGGGCAGCTTCCACAAACAATGGGGAGCAAATAAACGGAAATGACTGAAATTCTGTAGGCCACCAATTACACCTGAGCAGTGATTTATCAAGTATAAAGTATATATGACTGAATTCAATTGCTGTTGCAATATCATGATGAAACGTTGAAACAGAAAAGTTGCTTTTATATATGTGATATGGTGGTTTACACATGGAAATTTATTTAAATGTCTGATATAAGAGAGGTTTTTTTATTATCTGCCTTTCCTTTGTAGCTCATTTTCACAGTTCTAAACTTTCTTGATGTTAATTTTAACCTCCCATGGTTTACATACACTTTAACTTTCACTTTAAGAAGCAGTCTGAACATCTTAAAAAACTTCTTTGCTAATTTATAATGGCATTACATAATTGAGTAAATTATGAAGAATTTATTCACTTTCCCGGCAGAATTTTATCCAATCAATGTAATTAGCATCTAATATTTTGCAAGTGAAGCTGACATCCTGTAACCTGGCCACTTGCTGATCCTGCAGTACTGTTACTTCCATCTTTGTCTAACTTCTAATTTCTATACACTGTCTTGTTATCCCATCTTCCTTTTCTTTCTACGGGTCTGAAACTACTTGATCAGTATGCTACTCACTGGCCCATTACTTGAACAGTTTCCTACAAAAGAAACCATTTTTTTTTACCGAAAGAGGGTCAGCCTTGTCACTAGTTGGTTCTTCCTCTGAGGCCGGACGCTCATTGATGCTCTCATTTCGTTCGGGATGTGGTTTTAAAGCCATTCTGTCAGCTTGCATTTTGCAGTGGACTGAATTGATCCAGAAGTTAATTGCATTGACATTAACCTGTTTTAACAAGCCTAAAGTATCAATAAATCACTTCTTTAGTCACTGCACTTTTCCTGCTGCTTTATTGATATACTTCACCTGAACTGATAAATAGAGTAAAAAAGATGTCCTCCTTCCAATATACTTTGCATGCTTAAAAATATCTTTCTAAAGAAAAAAAGGTAATGTTAATACACATGAACACATAAAAATATGTTAGTCAGATTACTTTTGCTTTACTATTCTTATCCCTTTTATAAGATTTGGTTTCAGGAAGACACTGCACTTAGGGAACACAGTTCTACTTGATACGTAGTCTGACTGACTAGTCCAACTACAAATCCATAAGAAAACTTTTCCAAATAACCCAAAAATTCCTCTGAAGACACAAATAATCTTTTTTCTTTTTTCCTTTCTCTCCTTTCACCCCCAGATCTGTCTTTACAAGTGCCTTATGAACACATGCCAAGTGCCAAATGTACTAACATTGCTTGTTTTTACTGGCAGTCTGGAGCAAAAGTGCTTCCTATCTGCTGTCTGGATTGAGTGACACTACTGAGAATAAATTATCTGTTGCAATGTACCTCTTCACTTGAACCCACACTTCAGTGCAGCATATCAACATTGGTTTCCATCAGTAAATCAGTAAGCAAAATTTACTGCGAAATGTTAATTACTTCTTCTTTGTCACTAAAACAAAGTCAGACTATAAGCTTACATAAGTAACCTGTCAAGCAAAGATTTTATACCTATTTATAAGAATCTGTAAATGCAATCACATATAATACTTGTCAAATGTGTTATTGAGAAAAATATAAATAAAAAGTAAATTAGCCGTATGTTATTAATTGTGCATACATGTGCATATGGCTTTAACTGCTGGACATAAAAAATCAGCTTTGGGAGACATGGAGATTTCTGCATATCTGAAAGAAATGAGACCTTTGAGGATTTAAAAAAAAACGAGAGAAAAAATATGATTTTAAAAATGTAGTGAAAATATAGGTCATACCCTGGGGCCACTAGATAATAGGAAGTTTTATCATTAATCTCAGTCATTTTTGAAAGAGTCAATACAATGAACTTCCACTTTATATTGTTCCCATTATAAGAATGAATGGTATTTTGTATGCAGTGACAAGGGGAAAAGAAAATCAATTTTGTGGTTTTAACCTTAATCAGCATAGTTGCATATGGCAAGCTCTCACTGTCTGCTTTGTGAATATATGAATCCGTGGGTTTGTGGGTATGCATCTACAGAAAGAAGAAAAAAAAGCATAGAAATAAATTAGTGAACACACCACTTGAGTTCACTGAGCAAATGTTGACTTTTCAAATAAAAATAAACCCTTAATCATTTCCCTGGTACTTATTTGGCTTGTGACTCAAATAATTTTTTTTTCAAGATGGCTTTCTACTGGAGACCAAAGCCGTGGCAATTTGCTACCAAAGGCAAAAAAAGAGGAACATAATTTCCATCTCATAGGTTCTAACAATCCATGTGGTTACTGGCTTTTAATATGTAATAAATAGATTTGACTCTGGTGGCAAGAATGGGGAATAATAGCATATCTAACAAAGTACAAATTTTTCAACTTGCAAGCAGAAGGATTTAATACCTTTAGTCAAAGGCCACTTTTAATGCAGCTAGCATACTGGTTAGAAAAGATCACCCTAAACTGCTTGAATTTAAGGTACGATAACCTTTAAAGGAAAAATGAATCCATTTTCTAAGTACAGCAGACAGAAAGTTCAAATGGTAAGAATCACTTGTCAAAACTAATAAAACAGGACCGTATCTAATATTAGTTTTTTGCACTACATTTGGCATTTAAAATTTTAAATGGTGCCTTAGTGAAGAAGTAACATTATTTGTGGTGTGTGCTTTATGTGCAAAGGGAAACTCAAATTATTCATTCATTTAATACCAAGCCAAGGGAAAGAGAAGCAGCATGAGTAAAGTCGAAACATTCAGCAAGGTTCAAGTATAGGGTTCATTCAAGGAAGATTTATTGGTTTCATTGGGATGCAATTCATTAATATCCATTAGACACTTAAAAAGTTAGGTATCTAACTTAAGGGTCATTATAGGATTACTATATAGTCAACATAAAATGTTAGGAACTTCCTGAAAGCAACTTCTCCCATCCATTTTTTTAAAAATAAGTCTAAAATAGAAAGGATTAAATAGTCACTCTCTCCATAGATAGCAAATGCAGTGAAGATGAGTAGCTTATCCCTACACCATATGTCTCCTTACAACAGCATTTTTTTCAGTCTGAGATGCATGCTCAAATTCACAAACTGAGATTAATGTGGCTCTGCTCTGTGAAACCATTTTTGTATCAAATGTGACAAAATTACTTGGATATTCATCGTATGAATGTATTATTAAAGTATAACAGCAGAAGGCTCAAAAAATAAGAAAGAGAAAGATAAACCACAAGAAGAAATCTTTTGATAAACATTTCAGGGTGATTAAAATGGGATGACAGTGTTATTTTCAGACAAGTTCCTATCGTCTCACACAGCCAAGTTTCTATTCTCATTTTACCCTTGCAGGGAAACAGCACATCAGCATTTAACAGTAAGATAGACGCAGTTCCCAAGGGGTGAAAAGGCTGCTGTTGAGAAGCAGCAGAGACTGATGGCAGGAAACAGAGGTGAGGATTATAGAACAATAAAATTACAGAATCATTTAGGTTAGAAAATACCTTTAAGATCGAGTCCAACCATTTACCCAACACTGCCAAGTTGCACACCTAATCCATGCCTCGAGGTCGACAGAAACAATCAAAATTATAGGGTTTTTGCCATTTTAAATACCATTTTAAATGTCAAAGAAAGTGAAACTCTAATAAATAATTATGAAAAAGGCGCTTCCCTCTAGGCTGTGGACTTCTATTCCATGGATGTTACCTGGTATGATGGATTTATTGTACCATGGTGAGTACTATAGGGCAAATTATGTCATCCTTACTCGTTCTTCATACCAAGCATATAATTTTCTTTACAGACTGAGGATGCATGCAATAACAGTGTAAGCTATTCTTACTGATTCACTTTACTGATAAGGAAGATTTAATAAAATGTAGAAAAAAAGCTAATAAAAAAAGTCATGTTCTTTCTAAAGTGAGTATGACAAGTTTCTTTATAAAAAAAAGTCAGATGAAAACTAGGTTCTGGTGGCTTCTTCTTACCACCTACCTTTGTAACAAAAGCTTTCCCCTTTTGCAATCATCCCTGAAGCTTCCAGTTCCCCTTGGGTTCTTACTCCTGCACTGGGAAGACTCACAGTTACCACATTTACTTGAAAGCTACTGTCTCATACTCAGGCAAATGCAGTAAAAATATAGAATGTGGACAACTACATCGATTTGCATCACTGTTGGGATCAGCTCAGGTTATAATGGCTTATGTACACTCAGTTTTATTGCTACCAATAAGATTAAATTATATTTTCATTTAAGAAGATTGTCCAGCTACTATATTCATAACTGGTTGTAGGCCTGGACTCCAGGAGGTAAATGTTTCTTAGTCAAATATACAGGGTAAGCATCACCAAAGAGCAGAGCACGGATACTAGCAGCCCTGTGAAAGGGCAGGGTGCTTTCTTACCTTTCTTAGTATGCCTTTGAGGCGTGAGATGTTATGCCTAGGCATTCATACTCAGAGTGTGGACCAGAGAGCAATTAGTTCTGCAGCAGTTCCATGAGTGCATGCTGATGACTGTTGTGAGGTAACAACAAATTGAAATCAATGGAGTTCAGCTTTTAGCAGAATACTAATGGCAGATGTGGCTTGTACAACTATTCACCTTTCAAGCAAAAGATTAGATCATCGTGTGTCAAGATTTTTAAAGCAGAGCAGTAGCTCAGCCATGCATCTAAGTAGATGAATGGGGCAGTGTGCAGTAAAAAATGATAGCCTTTTTGGTTTATAGATATTTGTGGGGGATAGAATGATCAAACTGATTTATTCAGTGAAACTTGTTATTGAACTTACCTAATATTCTCATCCTTTTAAAGAAATCTCTGTTGGAAGGGAAATAAGCTGTGACTTCCCAGATTCATTTCCTCACTGCATTCTTCTACATTGGTCCATTTCTAATAATTGACACACACTGAAACAGCATCAGTCTACCTAATTTAATCATCTGAAACTAGGCAGACAGGAAGTCTCTCTAGAGGCCTTCAAAGATACCTACTGTTTACCGTTTTCTATACACAGAAGTTAGGCACTGCTTTTTTACTCCTAGTAAAGTAGATGTGAAAAAAGGTATCTGTACTATAGAGATTAGATCCCTCTCTTGGCTATTAAGAAAAGCATACTTATTTTCTTTTCTTGTTTATTCTTCTAGTTTGTTTTTTTTTGTTTTGTTTGTTGGTTTTGGTTTTGTTTTTTTTTTAAATTAAATACGATGTTTTAATGTATTTGACCATATAGCATAGGTATCTGACTGTGGGCATTGACTTAGGGTGACTGAACACAGAAACAGGCTGCACGGAAACGTTGTGCAGTATCCATCCTTGTATGTATTCAAAACTTAGCTGAACATGGACTTGCGTCATTTGCTACAGATGACCCTGTTTTGAGTGGGAGAGTTGGAATAAATGATGCCCAGAGGTAGGTGCCAGTTGATTTCAGCTGTCCTGTTGATGCCAAATTGATTTTTGCCTTTTTTGTTTTATATATTCTCTATATTCTTTACAAATACATTTGTAGCTCGGTAGCCTATTATAGTGTTCATAGCTAGCATTTTACCTACTCTATTAGACAGAAAGAGAAAATAAATTCCCCTGCTGCTCCAAGCTGGAGGTCCAAGGTTAGATTCTCTGGGAAGCCAGGGTTTAAACTAGCTCTCCAAGACACATATTCATAAACAAAGTTAAGTTCCTGTCTAAGGGAGGGGATTCAGAAAGGGTTGAACCGGGGAGGAATTGCCTCATGACTTATGTCTCTAATTAGGGATTCTTGTCAGTTATGCTAATTTACTAAACATATAAAAATTGTATGCGCTTTATGTTACATGTGCATCTTTAGGCGCTTTCCACCTAGAAAGTTGCGGTACCTAAGGATCCTCATAAAGGTAACCCCTTTTTATCACCTAACTGTGTCTGGCTCCTGATTTTAGGACCAGCAAAAAAGGCATCACTCTGATTCTGGGATTTTGCATTCCCACTGTGATTCTGGGATTTTGCATTCCTCCTCAGTCACCTGATTGGGCCTCCACCTCTTACATGTGTTTTTTTCGTGCCTGAGCTGAATCAGGAGCAATTTGCTCACCCATGTATGTGTCCTGTCACCACGGCTTGATTTCCCACTCACTGAAATGGACCATTTTTGAGGCTGGAGGAGATAAAGTTTGAAACCAACCATCTCCCCTGGAACTCCCCTCTCTCCAGTGTGGTTTCCCATGGGATACTTGAAAGCATGGCCCTAACAGGTCAAAGTTCACTCTCCAGAAATCCAAGGTTGGAATCCTGCTGTTTGCCTTCATCCCTTCTCTTGGTATCCTGAACTCCACCATCTCATGGCCACTGCAGCCAACAACCAAAATCCCCAACCAGTTCTCTCATCCTTTTAAGGATCAGGTCCAGCAGAGCATGTCCTTCATCAACAGCACTGTCATCCATGTCATGAATTTATCACACCAATGCACGAACCTGGATTGCTTGTGATCTGCACTGCTGGCCTTCCAGCAGATATTAGATGTTTCGTGACAAATTTCCTACAAAATAGAGCAAATGGAATCATGTTTCTTGGTCTACAGTTTTGGAGATTTTTTTATAAGACTGTACACTTGGGTAATACAGAATGTATTGCACTTGTTTTACAGTCACTGTTTCAACAGTGCCACTTACCTGGTATATTACCGTGCTGGTTTAGTAGTCTTGTTGGGTTTTTATATCTCTGTGTCACTAATTCTAGGATTTTTATTTCTGCAGAAAGAGAAGTGAGCCTCTTCCATTTAAAATCATATTCCCTCACAAGTTACTTAGCCAAAAACTATAAGATTAACAAAATAAAATTCAATTTGAGCTTGTATGTTAACCAAACAGACACCTTTATGCTCTATGAATAATTTAAGAGGAAGTATAGCATGATGAAAAAAAATGTAGTAAACAATGTGCTTAATATCCACCTTCCACAACTTAATAATAAACCAAATTTATGTTAATCCAATTGAAGGTCATTCCTTTAATTTTTCTTTTTAAAAAGACAATGACCTCCAGGGGTAAATTCACCACCTGTTTAAGCCAAAGAGAAAAAAAATTCAGCTTCACAGTGCATTGAGTCAAGGAACTAAACAATGGGAAATTTTTGAATGCTTGAAGAAATCCAGGACACTAAGCTAAGAAATAAATTAAATACAAACAAAACTTGAAGATCAAGAAGGAAATCTATCAATCTCTTTCTGATATAACCTTTTCATTTTCTTATTATTTACCAAAAGAATGTAAATAACAAAACATGAAAAAAATGCAAAGGAGTAGTTGAATGCAAATGTCCTTAAGAGTATAGGAGAATATTAGGCGCTGTGCAGACAAAGATTCACCCACGAAGTGAATCCTCCAGACTTGAAATTCATGCTTAGATTCTTCTCAGAATAAATAAATGGTGGTCCTATATAGACATAAAAAGGCCCTTGGTCTACTTAACAATGGAAAAAGCTAAAAAACACAAACTAGTTTGTGCACGCAAACATCTGTACATTAGGTGTGGCTTTTAACATGCTTTACAAGATGAAACAACAATTAACAAGTGAAGATACAATGCTCATAATTTCATTATATCTGACAAATAGACACACTTCCTGGTATATATCATTCTCCCAGGCTTTCTGCAGATACTGGCAGGCATGTCTAACATGTACTAAGTTGTACTGAGCTTATCTTTTCAAAGACTTTTTGTGACTTTAAGAGTAACAAAGGCTTGATTGTAATGAAAGTTAAATCATGGAAGAAAGAAAGATGTTTAAACTGGAAAGACTGGTATGAAGAAAATGAAAGCTCTTCTTGGCTATTCATGACATTTTAGTCTTAAAGCTTAATGTGAAAGTCTTCACTAGTGATAGGGAGGGATGCTGTGCTCTTATTCGTTGAGGGTTTTGCAGGCTTCTGAGTGAAAACTACAGAAGAAAAGGTGCAAAGAGCTGGGAGGATTCCTACCCCGTGGCTTTCTAATAATGGATGCATGAATTGGAACTGAGGACGAGACTAATGACTGGAACTGGTGTCAGGAGTATATTGACTACACTGGATGAACACTTCTGCTTTTGACATACAGGCGTAAAACCAAAACTGTATGTTGAACATCAGCTCCTCTTCATTAATTACTGTCTCATGAGTTCTAGTACTTCATATATCCAGGGCAAATTGGCAGCAACGCCATGCTGCCAACAGAGAGGATCCGGAAAATTTCCCCAGAAGATTCTGAAATCAGAAAGACTTTCTGCTCCAGAAATATGAATTTTAGATATGACAACATCAGCTCTCCAGCCTAGAAGGGAGATAAAAAGCTCCATTATAATCGTACAAGAAAAGCAAAGCAAAATTGAGGCTGTGCACTGCCTTGCTTAACACCAAGAAGCCAAATTTTAAATGTGCCAGTGATTTACAACTCTCACACACATAAGTTTTTAGACTAACTCCTGAGCAAGAGCAGTGTGTTTTAGCATACTAATAGGAAACTTGACCTTGACTATATACCTGTTGTGAATAAGGAAGATAAAGAACTGAACAAAACTAAAAAAGCAGTGCCTAATGTGACTTCTTATTTAGTTAGAACTTCTTTTAGTGGCAAATATTCTTGTATATGAGCAACAATTAAGATTGTTCTTGGACTATTTGTAAGATACAACATAAACAAGTAATATTTGTTATGCAATAATATGAAGTGGGCTATATTTAATGTTTTAGGGTGGAATTAATCTGACTTAATGTTGAGTGTCTGCTGTACAGACATGTTCACCTGCACAAGTCACCCTAAGATTTTTGAATGGTATGAAAACCCTTTCTCTTGGTGGTTTAACATTCATCTATTGCTAGCTTCAGTGTAGATTCCTACATTTGGTTATAGTCATAGATTAAGATAGGCTAATTGACCATAACTGGAAAAAAGTGTTCATTTTAAGGTGGTGATAATAGCTTCCCAGCAACACTATTGAGAGAGTCAAAAATTCCCATCCTCCATTCTTTGGACCCAACAAAATTGTATCAGTTTGAACACAGAAAAAAAGCAGTCACCTTGATCCAGAAGGCTGCAGAAAGACATCTGTGATTACCTGGGCTCCAGTTTGGAGATAACTTATAGTCAGGGCAAATTTAAACCACTAAAGCAAACACTTAGATGTCTGACAACAGTATGAGTACCCTCTTTGCGACATTTCCCTAAGATATGCATATACCATATGCACCACAGATCAACTCAACTAGGATTGTTGCGGTTTAAGATTGTAACTGTGTACTTTAAAGCTAACACTCCTACTTTATTTTTTCATGCAGCAGCTTATCACTAGCATTTTGTTTCTCAAGACATATTGAGTTTAAAGTATGTTAGTGCATTCTGTGGCTCAGGAAATATGTCTTATACATATGCAGAAAGAGCAGAAATACAATAAGACTTTTATAACAAGATATTAGCAAGTTCAAGTGCATTAATGACCTTCAATATCACTGAATGTGCCTTTCATAGATACACATGACAGTAAGAACATAAATGGTCTTTTTAAGCAAGCTAGGATTGTAATGAGCTTGGGTTATTCAAAAAGTGTATTCTTTCATGCTGTAATCCTGGGGTTGACTTCCATTAGTTTATTCATATGTTTTCACTTAAGCAAGATAATTGCAAACAAGTGATTGAATCTTTTGTTTTATTTGAAATGTAAAGAATGTATTTCTACATAAAAATATCTTCTTGCAAAAGAAGGGGTATTTGCAAGAATGTAAAATTTGTCATATATTCACTCTGTTGCCTTTCCCTGGTCTTAAAATCAGAGCCAAACACAGTCAAGAGGCAAAAAGGGTTTTTACCTCAGTATTTATTTAAGGATCTTTAGGTGTGCAGAAATGCACCCTGAAATGCACACCCACACGATAGAGCATGTATACAATTATAGACATGCTAATATTGCAAATTAGCATGTCTATCAAAGATTCCCCAGTGAGAGGCTCAAGCGAACCCTCGTCCCAAGGAACCTTCCCCCTGAATGGACCTATCTTTCTTTATAGAATGTGTTCTGGAGAGGACCTTGGTGTCTGGGGCTTTTTGAGCCTTACCTGTGAGGCTTCCAGAATGTTTCATCTAAGCTAAATTATCAAACTTAAGAAATTATAAATATGTGGGCTAAAAGCACTAAGAATACATAAAAGCTATATAAAAGGATATATAAGAGAGGTAGGTGTAAAAGAAAAGGCAGAAAAATCATCATCAAAAAAATCATCAATTCTACAGCACATCTGTCTTTACAGAAGATTCAGCACATGCAGTTGTCCCTCATGCTTCTGATTACACTGAAACCTTTAAATTAAGGAACTGAGTAAAGTTACTTGAGATATGTCTGTCTGAGTCTACAGATTGCCTGAGAGAAGGTAACTAGGAGTCTTGATTTCTAGATTCCTCTGGCTGTGGTGGTAGGATTCACATCTCTGAATCCACTCATCTGAAAAGAAGGTGTCTAGCCTAAAAAAAGTCATCTTGGTCTTTCTACACACTAAATAGGAAGAGGCAGACACCCCTAGAGAACAATTCATCATAACCAGCTAACTCTTTAGACTAGATAAGTTTAATCAACTGTACAGGTGTTTCCATCTCAACTGATGATGGAAAGAGTTAACAGAGGAATTTTAGATTATTTACCTAAATGGCATATGGGAAAAGAAAGGTGGAAGGAATTCCACTCTGAGAGTCCTCACCCTTGGCTCTCCCTCACATTAGATGGACAGCTATTACAAAATAGCTTGTTCCTCACTACACAAGGTGCTGCAAATTGCACTGAACAGTGCACTATTGTGCAAGAAGGAATAATGGCAGCAGTCAAAGCAGCAATAACTCAGTCATACCTCAACTATTTTCTGCAGATCTACTGTACATATAAACTGCACCTTTAAAAACAGAGTTAGGAGGTTCAGGATAACTTCTTGCAAAAAAATCCAAGCAAACAAACAAGCAAAAAACCCCACTTAGAAAAATAATGGGGAAAAATAAAAAGGAGAATAAAACTAGGTCCCTAACAGATTGGTTTTTCACTACCAGCTCTCAGGCTATTTCATTTTATCCTGTGTCTGCATATTTTTGCTATGCTAGCTACCAACTGACTACTCACACATGCAAATCCTCACTGAGAAAGGTTTTGTATTAACAAAAGCATGTGCTTTTAAAAACAAAAGCATGTTCTTCAAAGATAAGATTAATGTTACCATTTCAAATATGACAGAAATTATATATTTTATATCCCTTTTCAACAGCATTTGCTTTAAAACAATTACTCTATATGAAGCAGTACCTAAATTATGATCACTTGAGTATTACTGGCACAGAAACTTCAGGTCCAGAAATATGCTACATTCATTTATTCTTGCCATGATAGAAGGAAGTAAAGCAGCATGAAAAATAAAAGTTCCTATTGAAAAGCACAATATGAAATACAAGTTGAAACTGAATTGTCTAGTAATGTTCAATGTACTTGATCTGTCTGTTTTTCACAGAAGATGGAGGTTAAGAAAGTCAGAAAAAAATTGAAAAAAGCAAATATAATCTACTACTAAAAATTTGCCTTGCCAAGCACAATTTACAAAACTGCTAAACAGCTTTTGAGAGCTTTGGAAAAGTCTGAAGAAAGCTACCAGGCAGAAATGGTAATAGTTAAATAAATCCCATTCTTACTTGCATGGATGTCAGGAATTAGACAGAAACAGTTAAAGAATTGTGAAAACTGCCAACAGTCTGTCAGACTACAAAGCTAAAACAGTGCTTCTGGGTGTTCAGGCAGGTTACCTATCCACCAGCCTTGGATTCTGCCTTTAACAAAAGCAGCAGGGTTGCTTCATTCTAGAAATCTTTACAAAGAAAGGTAGTGTCATCCTACTGAAACATGGGTGGATGAATGAAATACATGGATGAAAGCAGATACTGCAATCATGTCAAATCAAGATATACTGAAATATATTTAAAAACTATCATATAAACCATTCTCCTTAAGTTTTCTCTGTGAAGATGGTCTCCATGCTCTAGTGCTTTCTATTTGTGACCAGTTAGATCACAATCCCTTCTAATATTACTACAATAAACAGTCATTTTCAATCCAAATTGCATGGACAGGAGTAGCATTTTTTGTGTGATTTGAGATCCCATTAAAACATTCCCATTGGTACAATGCATGTAAGTATAGTAGTCACAAATAAATACATAGTTAAATGAGAGGTTTTCATCCAAGCTTTGCACAAGTACAGTGCTGGGACAGCTTTCTAACTGAAGTAGTATAGGAAATATAGAAATACTTTGAACATGGAGTGCACCTGCTTTAGAAACAAATCATTATATATGTGTTGCATAACACTTTATGTGATGCAATTACCTGAAACAGATTCAGTGACACAGATGATCCATTCCGTCCTTTGGCCTGCTCAGAGCAGGTATCATTTTGTAGGTTGCTCAAGTGAAAGGTTTACAGTTGCCTCTTTTCCATGTACTGGGCCTTTCTTAGTTTCACAAGGTTAACAGCGCAGCTATATCAAAGTGTATTTGGTATTTGTGGAACTGTGCATATAAATAAGGACTGTTCTTTGATTTCAGCTTCCTTCCTTTGGCTTAGAGTCTCACCAAATAAATATGAGCACCATGTTGGTGACTTCCTTGGAGATACATTGATTTATACCAGCAGAGGTGTAAATCTATGCTGTTGATGCCTCTTGCAAAAATATAAAGAGGCTTTCAAAAGGAAATTATTTGGAGCTGTACTTCATTTGCCATTAATCACTGTGCATTCAAAGAAATGTCACATTATTCTCTGGAAGGTTTGCTGTTGGTAAGCCATTTCTTAGCAGGTAATGTCATAGGAAATTACTTCTTTCCTTATCTGTATGTGCTCCTAGTGGTTTATTCACAGTCAATAGTTCTGATGATCCCTTCCCCACTTTTATTTACTTCAGTTACCCTGTTGACTTTCCTTTTTCTTAGGGGTATGCATATATCAATTTCTTGTTAAATCACGACTGGAAGAAGCAATGCCACTTTTTGTTTACTAGGCTTTTCCATTTGTACCAGCTGCTATGAGACAGAGCAGAAATCCTGCTTAAAAGTTCTCCAATTATGCTTCATTATTTTATAACATTTTCAACAGCTGGATGCTTAATTACATGCGCTGCAGAGCAGAAGTATTTTCTGTCTTTTGGCAAGTGTGCAGCTGCAAATCTTGTGGCTTTAGCATGCTATCTAGAACACATTAATCATCCTTCCAAAGATTCCTATCAGCAATAGCAATGGAAAATAACTGAGAATGAGTTATTCAGCAAGTAAGTGATCAATTGCATATGTACTTTGAATATTATAATTTGCAGCAATAGTGCTTGAAAGCACCTAATACGATGAATGAAATAACTTAGCAACTATTGATTGTTGAATGTTTATCATTGCAACTATTTTAATAACAGAATTGAAATGATAAATTTTACAGAAACCAGACTCAAAGAGACTACTCTAAAGGAAAAACGTGTTCATAGGATAGGTGTTTTAAATTTGTAATGGTACTCAAAAGAGGTATTCAAAAGTGGTATTAAAAAAAAGGTTTATATTTGCTCTGATTAATATTTTGCACTTCATTTCAGTGTAGGCCCACACTCATGAAAACATTGCTATAAATTTAAGTTCTGATAAATAAAATGAGTATCTATTCAAAGTATTGTAGATCATTTTAGTCTTAAGAAATATATGAAACCTCAAAAAATCTGAAAGATAAAGTACTTGTTAGTTTTAAAATCTATTCCATCATCTTCATGGAATCTACACAGTTGTTTTTGTAACCCAAGGGGACAGGTTAAGGAAGTGTTAGAGGTGACACATGCAGTTTATTTGACCTAAAGGGGCCCTATAACAAAGCTGGAGAGGGCCTTTTGACAAGGGCATATACTGATAGGACAAGGGGGAATGGCTTCCAGCTGAAAAAGGGTAGGTTCAGATTGGATATTAGAAAGAAATCCTTGGCTGTGAGAGTGGTGAGACATTGGAAGAGGTTGTCCAGAGAAGCTGTGAATTTCCCAACCCTGGAAGTGTTTAAGGATAGAGCTCTGAGCAACCTGGTCTAGTGGAAGGTGTCTTGCCCATGGCAGTGGGGTTGGATCTAGACGATCTTTAAGGTCATTCCCAACCCAAGCCATTCTGCAATTCTGTGATTTTCTTTGCTGTTATAGTTGGACAAAAAAATCCCTGCTCACCAGAGCACCACAAACACAGTTTGTCAGCTGGCACCCTGGGCTGATTATCAGTTTATGGGCTACATATGCCATTCTGTGAATATTGCACAGCTTTCAAACCACACACGGAAATTGCATAAAAGTAATTACTTGTCAGGATGGAGGATGACAGGAAACCTGAGACCTGGACCAGCTGCAGAAATTCAAAGATCTCTTTATTCACATATTTTGCCGGGTAAGAATGTACATTGTTTGGAAGTTTGGATCTCTAACACTGCCTCAGTTGGGAATATGGTTATGCAAAGCAGAGTCCTTTAATGAAACTGTTTAATGCACCTAACTTTTTTTAATTTAAAAAGAAAGATTAGTAATTTGGGGGGAATACACTGAGAGAAGGAAAAGGACAAGATTTTTGCGAGTGACTACAAGATGGGATGATATGTCTCAGTTTAATATCTTTGGTTGGATCTCATAATTCCCTGCATCTCAAAAGAAATGGGACCTAAAACTACTTTGCTTACACCTGCCTCTCTGACTTTCAAAATCTGAAATATCACTACAGTACAATGTGATTTATTGATCCTTAAAAGTGGAGATGCTAATTAGTCTACTAATAGCAAAACCACAGAAAAATGTATTTTTATGTATTTAGAAGTTTCCAGATGTTAAGGAGGACACAAAACAGAAGACACACAGAGTGAAAAAGAATAACTTCTGCAAGGAAGGGGTAACAAAATTTTCTGATTAAGACAAATACTTTCTGCACATTGATTATCCCCAAATTACTTCTATCACTGATTATTGACTAATTTTGTAAAGAAGAAAGTCATGAAAAGCAACATAAATAAAAAAGCAGTGGAAACATGTTTTATAGGGAGAAAATAAACAAAAAATTTACCTTGTCTGGTTTACAACAGCCCCTTGTGACAGCACTTCCTATCATGAGAGCCATCCTGACATCTCAGGCTGCCCCAGTGACTGCATCGTGCCCATGCTTACACACTGGTTTACTCACTTCCTAACTCAGTCTTCAACATCTTCCTCTCCTGCTTCTACAGTACAAATACATCTTGATACCACTGACTTCACAGAGTCCTTGACAATACAAGCTCTCTCCTGCTCCCCAGTAGCCATGTTATCCCACTAGCTTTTCACTGCTTACGAAATGTGCTTTTCACAGTCACAGATTTCGTCTTCTAGTCAAATTTAGGTACATTCCAACCGATATTCTGGGCTCCATAACTGACTCAGTTCTAGTCGAGGTCTTTGACTTCCTCTTGTTAAACTTGGATTGCTTATTGGGAAGTGGACTTGACACTGTAATTTCACAAGACCTTCCTTAAAGCCATTATGATATGGATAATGCAACACAAACGGAATTAAGTTGATGGCTTAAATAAAATGATGCAGACAAGGTAAACTGATTCATTTCAATAGTACAGATGACCAGATGCAATACAAGCAATTTTGGGAATAGTTACCCAGCTGATAGAGAAGAAACTGCTGCTGTGCTGTGACCAGCAAGCCGATGTTCCTTAGAGTCCATTGCAGAAGCTCAAAAATAGTTTCCATGAGTGTGCAGAGCGTTTTGGCTACTAAGCAGTAATCACTCAAGCTCGTTAAAAACATGAAAATTTTGCATCATGTCTCTTCAAACTCGACATACAGAAAACAATCTTCCTCAAGGCTAGAGGAAGACCTCTAGCCAAACTTACACGTTCTATGACCTGATAAAATAGAATATAAGATTAATGATATATCATATATATTAACTTAATGTGGACATTAATATATTTTCATCATGTTATGATTGACTTAGTGCAAGGTGCTAACAGAGTGTTGCTAGCATGAAGAAAAACTGGGTTTTATTTTTTTTATTTCCCAGGGACATTGCATTTTAATCAATAAACCTGATCTTTTCAAGGGATATACAGACAATGAAGGAAGGTAAGCAGGTGGCAAAAGCCATGAGACACTCATTTGGCTACTGAGTTAATTTTCTGGAGAAATAAACCATATCATGATGTTTAATGCCCTTGTCTGTTACAAATGAGCCTTTAATACATATGAATATAGTATGAGGATACTTGCCTGACTGCCCAGATGCAAATTTAAACATATTATTTTAATTATAAAGAAAATTTGTGGCAGAGATAATTTTGGAAACAGTCATAGCATAGAGTTACAATGCAGTAATTACATTTCAAAGGGAACCTTTCACTGTCAGTAAGAGTGTTAATCAATAATTAAGTTATGAGGATGAGTAATGCAATAACCCAAATTAGTTTCATAGCTGGTTGCTAATATTGATGACTCAATTACAGGTGAAAAGTGAAAGCATTTTGAAAATGTTTTTGCATATGCTTTCAGCACTTAATTTTTAACATATTATGAGTATAAAGCATTACTTTAGAGAAGAATGTATGAAAGAGTTGTTCTACCTGGAAGAGGATTTTAATTGCCATGATTCATTTTTGTTTCTACTCTAAAGATCTTTTAAATATACTCAAGGATCATCATCTGTCAGGGCAGAAATAAGGCTAAATTTCACCAAAGGCAAAAAATAATTTGAAAAATCAGACCCCAACTTTCCACCAAAGTCATATTTCATGTTCTGACAGTGAAAATATAAAATTATGAATGCATAGTTCCAATTAATAATACTAAGACAGCCTGTCATGTTGGAAAGTACAGAGTATCAACGCCTTCTGGCATCACCGTAGTTCATTTATGTCTTTCATAGGGTAGACACTGTTGAACCAGCACATAATCACTAAAAAATATGCAGCAGTATGAGACAACTGCCAAGACTTCAGTGCTATAGATATCAGTCTTCAAGGAATTTTGCAACAGGCTCACTCAGAAAAAAAATCAGAACATCCAGATTAAAAAGAAACAACAAAAAAAATCCCTACAGAGACATTCCCAGATTTTATTAAGGAATACATGCACAGTGGGGTAGAGATATTCTGATTTATGATTCTGAAAATGCCTTAATGGAATACACTGGCGAGGCAGAAATACATGAAAACAAAATTGTATTGCATTAAACTTCAGGGAAAAGAGTGCACATTGTTCATCTAAAAGCACAATGATTGAATAAAGCTTTCTCTGAGATTAAACTTATTCAAAATTTAAAACGGGAAACTTCAGATGTGAGGTGTCATGGATAGCATTAGAAAAATGAGGTATCTAAAATCAGTTGGTGTCGTGTTCCTGGGGTCACCTTCTTAGCAAGATAAGACAGCTAATTCAGATCTTAGTGCATTTGCTTCCACACCTAATGTGACCCGTCTACTACCTTAGACTATAGAAAAAGATAATTTCATGAATGAAAAAGGATTCACTGAAAGTACAGAAATAATTTATATTGCCTTACTTTCAAAGAAGAAGGAATATCAATCACCTAGAAGGCTGTTGTTGATCTTTTGAAAACTCATTTCAGTGTACCATGCTCTGAAAACTTTTCCTTTAGCTCAGGACTAGTCTCATAATCCAAAGACCTCAATAACATGTTGCTGCCTTTTGTTTTTGAAGAGACAATCTCTCTTATTAACCTTAGGCAGGCAGCCAGCAGGTCAGGACTCACTGCCCCCAGCCGGGCAGCAGGGCAGGATCACAGGGACACCTTCCCCCACATTCCACAGGAAGGGGGTCGCACTGGCAGGTGAGGAAGATGCACTCAGGGCCCTTACTCAGACATAAAAAAGTGGGATTTGGTCACTTCAGGACAGCAGCAGCTTGTCAGCAAAGCTGGGAGAGAACAGTGGGATGGAGCTGCACTGTTCCGCAGAGTCCAGCTTCCTCCCAGTGTACCCGTGCATACTTCTGCTGCTGCTGTGCATGTTCATGACTTGTATGTAACTTTCTAAAAAGTTATGTTCTATAACCCTGTGTGGGGTTTTTGTGGGTTTTTTCCTGGTCCTTGCAATGCCTTTTGGATTCTTTAGAATTTTAGGATTGATATATAGAAATTAATGTGGAGGTGATTCATATAAAGAGCTCCACTATGGGTGTATACAAATCTGTTCATAACTTAGTAGGCTTAATAAAGTTGTTCTTGCCACTAATGTCTTCTTAATGCCATAGAGTCTCCAGGGATTAAGAGAAAATCTGTTCTTCCATGGAACAGAGGCAGTGATAGAATTTGAAATACGACAAATATATGCAGTAGTTTTAAGTAGATGGAATAATGCTGAATTATGGATGTATTTGCCATGAGTATTGAATTCTTATTAATGGTTAGTGCCTTCATTCAAAAGTACCAAAGAATAGAAAAGATTAACAATTTACACATTCTGAACACTCTGTATGTATAACTAGCAGACAGTCTCATGCACTGATGTTAGGACATATTCCAGATGTGTTGTATGCTTCAGCTATGAAAAAAAAAATGGAAAATGACTGAGAATAAATGGAAGCATGCTTTACAATGTCAACACCTATGCAGTGCATATAGAACTATCACATGGCAAAGAAGGGCTTACAGCACCAATGTTACAACTTTGTAAGCAACTGGACCCTTGCTCTTCAGATTTGCTCAACAGCTCATATACTGAAAATGTTGAAGTCTGGAAATGTGGGCATCTTATGCAAGATAGCTTTTCTATCTTAAAACTGATCCATAGTTAAATCATGTTGGACTGCTGGGGAGAAGGTACTTTGACTTTCCATTGCACAATGGAATTTAGGCCTTTCCATTTCCCTGTGTTCTATGACACATAGTTACAGAGATGAAATCCATAACGTGGAAAAAAGCATCAATAGACATTGAATTTTAATGTAGCATAGGTAAGGAATAAGCCTAAGTTTGGAGGTGTGAATTTTATAAATGAGCACTGGCTACGTTAATTGTCAACAAAAGGGCAGGGTCTGGAAAAACTGAGGCTTACTTCACATCTATATGGCTGATTTCAGGAGCTCAACAGATACTCTGTAAATCATCTCTGGTGATCAGTTTGTTTACTTTCTGACCAATTTTGTGTGTCTGGGACCCCAAACTCTGGAAAGGATCGTCTGACATTGCAGAGGACATAACTGCAATAGTATGGCATGGAAATTAAATAAATCCTGTTCCAGTCTACAATAAAAAAATACAGCTGAGGCCTCAGTTGCCCTAATCTCTCCCTGGAGCCAGTAGAAAGACACATGCGTCTCTGCAAGGTGAATGAAACTATGCAGGATCTAGTTATAATTCTAATTAGTCACCTTGGAGGAAAACAACTTCATAAATTCCAGTAGAGTTAACATCTTTTTATGCAGTTCCAGTTTCTTCAATGGAAAAAAATGCATGAGAAATACACAATCAGAATTTGTGGAAATTCTAGATTCAACGCTACTTATCAGAACTGCAGGCACATTCCTGGCAAGTGACAAATTGGGAGCTGTATAAACAGCTAGTAAACTAGTAGGCTCATAATTTTTCTTCATTTACATAAATTATCGCAACATTTATTTACCAATCCCTATATCTGTGATTGGAAAATTATTAGCAAACAAAAAAGTTAAAATTATTTTCTACTTTGTATACAATAATTTTACTGTGATTTTGATAGCTGTTTATTTAGCTCCAATTTTAAGACTGTGAGGAACCATAGTTTATAACTTTCAGAAATGTTACATGCAAAAAGTGCATTTTCTTCTGCTTGGAAAGTAATTGTCAAATTTTGTCCTGGATGACATTTTCACATATTTGCTCCAGGTTAAATGTACTGTTGCCGCATTAAAATCTGAACACATTTCACAGCAAAGTACCTATTTCTGTCAACAAAAATCAGCTTCTATGTTTGAAGAAGACACTCAGCCACCAGGAAAACTTCAAAGAAACATTTTATCTGGTATAGTTACACTGATTTTTGTGTGTGCAGTACTGAGTTCTTTGAGTTTACAACGCTGGTTGCAATGCTACTTTCTATATAATTGCTGTTTTGATGATTAGTCATGAACTTAACTCTTCGCAGAAAAATTTTGTTATCAGTCTTTACTGGCAGTCTACTGTCTTATGTTGAAATATTTTAATATTCTTTTTCAGCATAAAATTAAAAGGAGAAGCCAGAGTTTCACAAGGAAAAAGGAATATTAAAGGTAGATAAAAGTCTCTCCATAAGATGTTCCACAATTACTATTTCCCTTGCTAGGATTCAAAAATGGAGTACAGAATTTGATGCAAGGGTCATTCAGCTATTAAACAGGAATAAGTTTTGTGTGATAAACAACAGACCTGTTCACTTTTTTGGAAATAGAAGCCAATGCCTTTGGTAATTATGTGAATGTAAAATTTTGGGAATTCAATTTACTTCTTCATAATACCTGCCATTTCAAGGAACAAAAAGAGCTCAAGTAAAATTGTCAGGGGACATCTGTATTCTTATATTAATTTAAATTAGCAGTAAAATTATAAGTAGTATACAATTTGTTCCTGTACAACAACAGAAAAGAAAACTTCACCTATTCTGTCTTAGTAACTGTGAAATACATCTGGCTTTTAAATAGTCTCCCCAAAGAAGTTGTTAAAATTTTGTGCATTCATCTAAAGCAAAACTAATACATTGAGTACACAGTCAAGAGAGTAGCTGAATCATCTACTACATCTGCTCCATCTCAAACGCCCCAAGAAAGCACCAAAGTGGGCTGAGGCTTGATAGGGGTAATGCAAGATGTAATGCAGACAAATACTCAGCATTAGATCCGGCAAAAGATATTGATCTTGACAAGAATTTTAGGAATCTCAGCTCACAGATGAACACTCAACTGCACACTGTCAAGTGCTTAGGAGGGTTGTAGAATGAGAGAGAATAGGGAGAGAAAATTGATCCACCAAGGAAGGTGGTTTTCATGACTCGCACCTGCAGTTGTTTTGTCAAAGAGCTGAGACAGCTCACTGTTGCCCTTTTTAAGCAGGGCAGAAGAAAGGAAGGCAGTGGTATAGTCCACCTCTAACATACCTGCTTAAATAAGCAGGGCACCAAGCCAGCTGAGGGAGAAAAGCTCTTTTTTTTCTGACCATTGTGCTGAAGAGTGAGATCTGTTAGGTACTTCAGAACATGAAATTACTGAAATAACGCTGTCTGACCCCTAGAAATGGAGGCAGGAGCCAGGCACCTCAGGATTCATGCAGAGCAATTATAAGCAGATGGTGAGAGAAAATAATAAGTATTGTGAGTAGGGCATATCAAATTTCAAGTACTGTTCACTTTAAGTGTTTTAATTCTGAAAATCCCAAAAATCTGAAGTATACTCTGTTTCTTTCCACACATGTCCCAACAACATAAAGGTGACAAATAGCAGGAGTTCCAGCCTGTGCAGCTGTATCGTTCAATTCTAACATGATTATGAAACCTTATTCATGGTTATCTGCATTAGCCATAAAAATCAGAATTGTGCCAGTGGTAAGCTGGAAATGGTAGAGTGGAGATGGGAGATTCCCTGTGAGACTTACAGGTTAACTCCTTGGAGACCATTTTCTGGTGAGATTTTAAAGGATTTGATGTTCCACAGTTTACTGTGTTTGAGCCTGTAGGTTGTAAGCTGGGCTAAAAGACTGCAACTGGGCAGTGGAGGGGAAGGCTGGCTGATTACTCAGGCTATTTCTGTCTGGGTCAGGGTAAACCACTTCAGAAAAAGTGATGGGAGAGGGGATTGTGCTTTCCCAAAAAACATCTGTGCATGCTCAGCCTATCTGCAGCGGAGGATGAGGCATGCAGGGATGTAGCAGGGTTCCTACAGTTCCTGTGGGCAATGGGAGACTCCTGTGAAGAGCAGAGAGCCCAGCTCTGCAGAGAACAAGTCCTCACCCCAGCACAGGTGGAAAGGGCCTCTCCCAGCGAGACACAAATGTGTTGGGAAGAACTTAAACTGATGATTTGTCAGTACTGGAGGAAACAAACCTTCTTGTAAGAACACGGGAGCTGGGGAGAACTCTTTCCTAGCATTTATTTTATGTCATACAGAAGAACTGATGTTTTCATGATTAAAAGGTTTTTTTTTTTCTAGCTCATATATTTCTGTTTAAGTAAGGGCAACTTTTGAATACTGGAAGCCATTAGTATCATCTAGTGCTAAGATAATGAGATTCATCTGCCCTAATTAAATGGTGTTCAGTCAAACTAGGCTTCTTTTGTACTTACTGGAAAGAAGTAAGCACTTCCTAAAGGTCATCTCATAATAAGACTTAAGGATGAGTAAAATTAATTGCCCTACAGAGGAATTCTAGAATGATCAGTTTTCACTTGATAGCTAACTCCTAGTGTCTAAAATTGGGTGCTATGACTCCTTCCCTTCTCATTCTTCTAGCCCTAGTTCTAGCAATATTTCATATACGAATAAATGTAATACCTGTACTTTTGAAGATGGTACATAATTCTGTCTAAGTTATGTCAGCAATAATTATCAGAACAGGAATGTCTTTTAAAGGAGAACCAAACCTTTGTCTATTCAGCTGCACTCATTTTTTTGAGGACGATTTTTTCATTCGTAATACAAACTGTCATCTTTTAATAGTAATTATTAAAAACAATGGATTTTTGTGAAAATTGAATATCCTAAAGTAGAAAACAAATAAATTCATACAGCAAGGCTAAAACTGCATGACTGTAGTTCAGGGAGACATTAGATTCAAACTAAATTAAAGTTAATATTTTCTAATCTTGCCAGTATGAATTTGCCATATTATCTATGCTATTGAAAATGCTTATTCAGCCTAAATGCAAGAAGTAAACCAAAATGGTATCAAACAATCTGATGAACACTTTAAACGAACAGCAAGTTTAAAAAATCTCCATCATAATTATATGAGTCTTAGCAGAACTTCTCTGATCTCTCAGCAATACAAAGGTGTAATAATGTTCACTGGTAAAGCAATGCTAATTTTTTTGCCTTATTAAATTTACATGTCATGGAATAGAGTACACATACAAAATGACTGCATTTACTGTGTGCATATCATCCCAACAAAATCTGACATTCATAAAAATCTATGAGCTGCAAACAGTAATTTCTTAAATGATTTCTCCTACCAAAGGCACACGTGAGGCCATCTCCCAAAGCTATCAGTAAAATATCACTGTGACTCTGAAATCAGGGACATGAATTCAACCACAGAGATAAAACTTAAAGAGGTGCTACAAAGACTAGACAAACAATCCACTAGATGAACAAAGAGAGGAATCAAGCTTGACATATGTGAATCATGGATGTCTAAAAGATTATGAAGTCAAAAGAAATACCTAGGACTGAATGCAAATGAAATTATGTCTCTTGAGAGTGGAAGAGCTCTTCACAAAACACAGAATAGATGATCACTGAAAGTGTAAAAAGGGAAACAAAAAGCTTGATATTGATGGTGATCCTGCTAAATCCTGTAGACACTTTACTGTTGTCAAGAGATTCACATGACACGGAAATTTTCATTCGTTTCTTCTCCAAAGTTCCAGTAAGCCTATAAATAAATTGATTTTTACTTTCATGTTTATAGCAAGCTTGAATGAAATGGGATAGAATGTGTGACTGAATTTTCACAAAAATATACCAAGAAGCTTCAATGTATTTCAATAAAACACATTAGAGGCGTGCTTATAAAGCCAGTAATACTTCCTTCTGCTACAAAGTTCTACTGCAATAGTTCAGCAAAGTTAAACTCACAAGTCTTACCTGTCTCATTAAGGTAAATATATTTTACCAATTCAGCTCAGTGTCCTCATATCTCTACTTCAGATGAGAAAACAATTTTTTCAGGCAGGAAAATAGTCACAGAAATGGGAGCAAGTTCCTGTGCCTCACCTCTGCATTTTCAAAGATTATGGAAATCTTACCAAGTTTCCTTCATCAAATGAGTAGTGCAGGGTTACCTTGGTTAAGTGTTATGCCAAGGAAAGAAGTATGGATGGAAAAGATGATTGCTTCAGGAACAGTGTGGCCCAGCATCATGCTTTGTATTACAAAAGGAGAGCTCAAGAGGATAAACTTATCTAGTGAGTGATTACTCACCTTAGACTACAAGAGCACTTGTAAACGAGCCAGCAATACAGAAATTGCCACTCCCTTCCTTATGAACTACAATAAATATATTTATCTATGTGCCTGTATCATTTGAGCCCCATTTAAAAGATAACCAAGACAAATTAAAGGCTTTTGTATGGAAGCAAATTTTACATTTATTAATTTATTTAAATAAACAGCTACCCTTCTAGCCTCTGAGAGGATTTTGTCTGTATTCAAAAGGTCTCCTTGTAACAAAATAAGAACAGAACATTGTCCAGCAGGAAACACTATGACAGACTTGTTAGATAGACTTTAGCATAATTTAAATAGATACATTTGATTTATCTACAGTCCTTCAGCAATTATTTTTTAGCAGGCAAATGCATCAGCAAGCAAACAGCACTGTTGATTACAGGGTGCAACAGTGAATGTTACTTGGCACTGCTGAAGCAGCCTCTGAAGGGGTAAGTGCTGGTTCTCTGTGAAGCAGCATCAACAAAGCTGGACTATAAAACAAACATGAAAACTACAAGAGCTATTTGATGACATGAATTTTATGAAAAAATCCCCAATGGTTTTCAGCATTAGAAAAGTGACTTTGCAGGAGAAAGTAAAGAATTGATTTAATAATCCAAAATCTCAAAGCATGAACCATTATACTGCACATATGCCACTGTTCACTTAAGAAAATTAACCCCTGGAATACAGGAAGAACGAAATTTCATTTCACAGGTAAGAAATATGACAGGGGCATGCACTGTTTGCACATTACAGCCCTGTACAGACTGACAAGAATAAGAACCTTTCATTCAGTGGAGCCTCAGAAGGATTTGAAGCTGTCATGTTGCTGAATGAAAGACTAGTGATGTATGCTTTATAAGTAATGGGGAAATACAGAAGTAGTCATAGAAGAAAGATTGCTATGAGCACCTGGTAAATATTAATATATACAGTGTCATCTCAATTATCCAAATCACTAGCTAGAAAAACTCTCAATTACTAAAAATAAAATATGTTCTCTGAAGCGAGAAGAGCCAACCAAACAACAGGAAGAAAGAGGATCTCCCTGAATTTAAGGGCAGGATATCATGCAGATGCCTCAGAAGCAGGCTTTGGTGTCCTTCATTCCCGAGCAGTGAAGAATTTTGATTTCACACAGAAAAAGAAAGTTGTTCTGTAAAAATCCATGTCAGTCATTACAATAGCAAGATATGGACTGTTCCTGGGAAGTTGTCTTTACATGATGTTACTTGAACTTGCTATTGTAATCACTGGGTTGATCACCATACCTTGCCAAAGATCCCATCAGGAGTTATCCAGGTCTGAGGAAGTCTAGTTTTACATAACAATTAACTGGGTTTTTTTCTAATCCTTATTGAGTTGCATTGCTGAAATCTGTGATGGATTTTTACAGAATTAAATATCTGATTGTATGGGGTAAAAGTCACACTTAACACTGTGTGCTGCAAAATGCTCAAAAATTAGTCATCAAGCACAAAGGAAGAGTAAAAGACATAAAAGAGGATCATATAAGTAAAGACACCAACTAACCACAAGAATTAAATCCATTTTATTTTTCATAAATACTTTAGCCCTGTGGACACAACAGGGAATGTCCTTATGTTCACATATGGAGAAAGATCCTATAGAACCCAAGTATGATAGCCCCAATAAAAAATAAAGAAAAAATGTGGCAGAGGCATTAAAATTATGTAGGTCCCTTAAGCCACCTTGATCCAAGGCTGACTAAGTTTATTTGAGTACAGCAAGGAGGATTTTGCTGACAGGATAAACTCCATTTCAAAACTGATAGGCTGCATAATACAGTACATCAAGTAGCACTGTGTTAATGCATTTTAAATGTCAACTTACATGCAGTGGCAGTGCAGAATGAATAAATCTCAGAAAGCAGTCCATCATTTAAACATTTGATTCTGAGCAACAATGATCTTGCCAGAGGGGCAACTTCCTTTTCTGGCCACTGGTTGTAAGGAAGACTCCAGATTCACCCCTGTCGTTCCCAATCTCTTCTTCCTGTCACATAAGACCCAGAGAGTGTGCAGGTCTACTCACATGTTGTACAAGTTCTGAAACAACTACCAGTTTTACAAAACACTGACCATTTCAGCTGATTTACTTTCCCATTTCTATTAGCTCTGCTTCTAAAGATCATGTTTTCCAGCTGGGCATCCAATATGCTATAACCTTGTATTTAGGTACTTTTAGTGACTGTAAATTGGTGACCAAAACCCAGATCATGTTTTTTGTTTGGGGCCATGAGAAAATAACATCTGGTCTGCTTTGAACCCATTGCTAATCAACATGTCTCGAAAAATTAATTAATTAAATCCTTAAAGTCTGATGTGTATCCTTTTGAACATTCCCTTATTTTTTCTTCACAACTCAGAAAGAATTAGTGGAAAGGAATAAGTCACATTTCAAATAAGAAAGGAAAAAAAAGGGAAAAGGCAGCAGCAGCCTTGAAAGTCATCCATCACAGTTTCTAAAGTGTCATAAGTCCTTTGAGCAATTTTTTTCCCTGTGTCAGTTTACAGGCAGTGGCTCAGAGACCATTAGGGCTGGTAGAAAAGTAGCAAGCTGTCTGTCTTGTTCACAACTGAAGAAAAAGTAAAGATGCAAGAATAAGGATGGCAGAAAGACTGAAAATAGACACCTACTTAAATAAAAAATTGAAGTATCAGTGATGGATGTTCTTAAATAATCAAATGTATCAAGATCTTTTAGAATAGAACAAATTTTATTACACTGGAAACAGCTAAAAACATGGATTCCTTTCTAGTACTCCTCTTCAAGCTTCCAGAGAGATCCTGATCTCAGAGTCAAAACCTAGTGAGGGCACCTGGGACAGTAAGAAAACCTCTTAACTATTTTTATGTTCTATATAATGAAGTAGTTCAGACACACATTTTGAAACAGTTCTGGAATTAGAATAAAAGCATTATTATAACAGAAAGCTCTAGAATTTCTGGGTGACAGGTAATTCGCCTAATGGACTTGAACTTCGAAAGAACAAAAGGAGATAACACTTGCTAAAACTTAGTCAACTGTAGTACCTTCATTGGAGTATATAATTAAAAAACAATTAATCTTTCTACTTAGTTTAACAGTGTAAGTCTAAATAGATCAGAATTAAGTACAGTTAAATACCCACTACAGTGTTCTAAGTTATAGAAAATCTTAGGCTTACAGTAAAATGTTTGTAACAAGGAACTCAAGACAGAGAAAACAGTACTCAGAATTTCAGACAGATAAATATAATATGATAAATAAGATATGATATCATATCAGATATGATAAAGAAGCTTTCTAAATATAAACCGAGTGCTTTCTGACAAATGAACAGGGGAGAAACAATCCTCTCATCTGTTTGTAGCATTTCAGGCAACAACTCTGACCTTCTCCTTTTGTTCTATGTTTGGAAATGTCAAAGCAACAACATGAGATTTAATTAATTAATTAATTAATTAATTGATCCTTGCTTAGCGGCAAACTACAGTCAAGCAAAACCTTCATTAAAGGATTACAGAAAATCTGATACCCTTTGCTAAATTCCCTAGACTCTTCTGGGAGAGGTAAAAAGGTTAAAATTCTTGCAAACAAAGATGGAGCAAAGAAAGTCCTTAGAGTACTATATTTGCATTGTTTGAACTTACTTCTCCACTTGAAACTGAATTTCCAGATATTACTGGTTTTAATCTTCAAAATCTCCTTTCATTTAAAATAATTTTAAAAATAAGGCTACATCATAAATAACCTTTCAAATTAATGATGTAATACATCACATTCCAATTTGTAAAACTGAAAGCGTTTACATTGCAGGATATTTTTTCAGTATATCTATGATTTGTGACAGGTGTATTTGCAGTCTTCTCTGTCTTTCTGAGCTTGAATGAGCAAAAACCAAAGCAAACATCCTCTGAGCTTCTGCATTTCATCTGCTGTCTTATAAAAATAAGATAATTTACTCATTTAACCTTGCTTTGATTTAAAACTTTATCAGAGCTTTAACCATAGTAACTTCTTTCTAAAACTTATTCTGAGTTTGAACTCCAGGGTATTTCAAGGAACAGAAGATTGGATTTAAACCTGACCTACTATTTTATCGCCATTACCTCAGATCATGAAGTTATTAATTTTTATTGGAAAAGGTGTGAAATACTAAAGCTGAGTTATATGTGACTACAATTTTTAAAAATGAACATGCTATTGATTCCTGAAAACAAAACATTGAGGAGTTGGTGTTAAGGCACTGAACTAAAATGGCCTCAGTGTGGAAGATGGGGATGACTCTCCATGTCTTGGGTTATTCTTTCTGTGCAGTCAGAGGTACCACTGAGCTCCCTAAATGGCTCTGCAGATTCATCCAGTGAAGCAATTCTGTGTTCTCTACCTTCTCGCATCCCTCCTCTCAAAAGATGCCCATGAAAAACATTGCTAACAACTGAGGAACTTCCGTACCTCAGGGACCAGTAATTAGCAGGATAACAGAGTGGCTCTCCACAAGGAGAGGTCCCTTGGTCTAGCCCTGCGGCTGGGTCTTCCTCAAGTGTGTCTTGGAAGATGAGAATTATCTGGGTGGATGTGTCAAGCTGAAATGTGCATCAGCAAGCGGGCAGAAGCCCATTTGTGCATCAGACCAGCCCCAGTTTCTTTCTGTGTACTCCTAAGCATGTGCCGCAAATACCCCAAAGTTTCACAGGAACCTACAAATAAGAAGGAAAGAGATTGATGACACATGACAGATTGAAAAAAAGAAGAAACTAACAGGCTTGGTTTTGGTTTTGTGCTGAAGCATGAAATGCATTGCAATGATAGAAATACTCTTTTTCTCCTAAATTTGTCTCTTTCACTGACTTCTTCATTAATAACCATACTTGTTTCCAAAAACAGCTTTCTTTGCCTTCTTCCTACCTGATTTTCCTAGTAGAGATTTAAAAATTAGTCTAAATGCCATTAAAGCCACTGATTTTTGTAAGGCTTACAGATCATCATACAACCCACATCTAAGAATAAACACAGCTTTAAAAATGTAAGCAGTTAATCTGCTCTATGATGCAGCAAAGCAGCAGAAAAAAGTTGCATAAATTTCTTGAACAATTGAGAAAACCCAAAGTTTAGCAGGAAAATTTTTAACAGAAGTAATACTATGGTACAAAACATTTGAAATCATCAGATAATTCTTAGGATTTTTGTTGTTTATATATAGATGCCACCATAATGCTTTTTTCACTCTGCAATATTATCCATCAGGGGTTTTTTTCATCTCGTCCTGTCTGCTTTGCATATTCTAAAGCTTGTCCCCACTCCTACCCACTTTAGGTCAATAGGAGTTTAATGACTGCCTTGGATAACAGGATCAAGCCCATAATGGCTGTCAAACCAACAAAAACATTCAATGCCTTTAAGTGAAATAGATGACCTTCCAACTCACCCTCCTGAAAAATGAAGCTGCTACTCTGATATACATACAATACATGCCCATATATTGAATTACCTTACAATTTTGCTCTATGTGGTATCCATCATTTGTCACATTACGCTATTTTAAGTAGGCAACCTTGCAATCAATAGCGTTAAACATCTTTCTTTGGAGGAAGTGCATTACACAATAAATCCCAGTCAAGCTGACAGAAGGGAGGTTTAACCCTCACTTCTTCAGATACCTCTGGACACAGTTTTCAAACTGAAGCCAAGTGTTAGGTAGGCAGAGTAGCACAAAACTCAAATGATCTTATTTTCAGGAGAGCTTAGCAATCACAGCCTTTGCTGAGCTCAGTGAAGAGTGTGAGCTGCATGTTCAACACCTGATAACCCTGAACAGCAGTTGCCCAAGTACAGATTTAGGTCCCTAACCTTAGGTACTCAAGTTGAATCATTTAGATCTTTTGCTGTGGTGGCATAATTCAAGTGATTACCATATATTGATATATACTATATTAATCTACCTTTCAGCTATCATGCACTTAAGTAGACAGCTCCATATATCATTTGTTTAATAATCCATACAGTTTTGTCCTTTCATTAATAGTTAACTACATGTGTTGGACAATAAATTGGATGAGGGATAGCATACCTTATAGGCAATATGGCAGATAAATTTTAAGATGGCAAGTGATGTGTCAGCAATATCTAGTTCATTATGTGAGGCTATCAAATATTTCAGGGAAGTTTCTGAAGAGGTGGCTTTATCTTTGTATTTTCTAACCTTCAGAACTGGTATTCTTACTATTTTATTGTCATATAAAGTACATGCTTCCTCCATAATTCCAGCTGAACAGCTTTTCTTTCTTTGTTTGTCTTCCCACCTTACTCCCCCAGTGATTCTAAGAACTCAACACCAATAAAGGCTAAAAAGAATAATATGACCACTCCCAGTTCAGGTAGTTAAAGAGGCTGAGAAGGAAAACATTCAAAAGTAGTCATTCCTTCAAAATTCCAATGATAGCTGAAGCTCCAAAAGCTCAGAAAAGCATGAGCCAAAATTTCCCCTTTTAGTCAGAATTTTGTATGGCAACTGGAAAGTGTCTTTGAAGGTGGTTGTAAAAAGAGAATAAAAGAGAAGTATAAAAGGATGCAAATGATTTCTTTTGTAGTTTCCACAGCTGAAAAAGTATGTAAGTCTGTCATGAGGTCAGTTTAGGTTGTTCCATAACATATGGAGAAAAACAGTAAATGAATGCATGTGATGTGAATAGAGGGCAACCAATTTTTGCACATTATTTTACAGAAAAAGGTGCTGAACCTTTCAGAAGCAAATATAAACTTAGACAATTATCCTTGCTGTACTTGCCTATTGTAAGTAATAAAATAACCTTTCAGTTCAAACGCTTTTTCATGTGTTGAACTCTGCCACAGTAATAATTTCATTATTTTGTTCTAGTCTTATCTTCAAGTCTGCAAAATCCATCATCATTCTACACATATATATTCCTAAAGACTGGGATTATTCAAACTGAAGTTCAAGAGTGAATATTAATGATTGCTCCTCTGGTCTCACACTTTTGACTCAAAAATTACTCTGGCTTCTGTGCTACACTGATTTTTTCATACTACTTTTAAGATGCATCTCCTATGGCTGTTAAATATCTGAGAAGTAGGCAGAGAGTCTCAGTAAAAACCATATACTGCCCAACTATATTCACTCTGCAGGTTCTGGAGCCCTGATTGGGTATAGGACTTCCAAAGGCTTCCTGCCTCAGCCTCTCTTAAGGGGTGAAGAAATATAACTCATAGTTGAAGTCTGCAGTAATTGCGTGTAATCTGAATCACTTTAATTTTCACTTTTCAGTCATGATGAATATCCAGTGAAGGAGCAATTATCTGCACAAGGGGATCAAGTGTACCCTCAGTCAGTGTGCAGATGACAACAAGCTGGGTTGGGAGTGTCGATCTGCTGGAGGGTAGGAAGGCTCTGCAGAGGGATCTGGACCAGCTGCATCAATGGGTGGAGGCCAACAATTTGGGGTTCAACAAGGCCAAGTGCAGCGTCCTGCACTTCTGTCATAGCAATCCCCTGCAGTGCTAAAGGCTGGGTCACAGTGGCTGGAAAGTGACCCAGCAGAAAAGGACCTGGGAATACTGGTCAACAGCAGATGGACATGAGCCCAGTGTGTGTGTCCAGGTGGCCAAGAAGGCCAATAGCATCCTGGCTTGTAACAACAAAAGTGTGACCAGCAGGACTAGGGAGGTTCAGCCGCTGTACTCTGCACTGGTGAGGACACACCTCAAATCCTGCGTTCAGTTTTGGAGATTTCATGACAAGGGACACTGAGGTGCTGGAGAGAAGAGCAATCGAGCTGGTGAAGAGTCTGGAGCCCAAGTCTTATGAGGAGTGGCTGAGGAAGCTGGGGGTGTTCAGCCTGGAGAAAAGGAGGCTCAGGGGAGACCTTATTGCTCTCTGTAACTGCCTGAAAGGAATTTTTAGCCAAGTGGGGGTGATGTTTTCTACCAACAGGACAAGAGGAAATTGCTTCAAGTTGCAGCAGTGGACATTTAGATTGGATATTAGGAAACATTTCTTCACTAAAAGGGATGTCTAGCTCTGGAACAGGTTGCTCCAGGAAATGGTAGATTAACCATTCCTGAAGTTATTTAAAAGATGTTTACATGTGGCTAAAAGGCATTCAGTGGTGGACTTGGCAGTGCTGGGTTAGCAGTTGAACTCAATCATCTTCCCAGTCTTTTCTAACCTAAAAAATTATATGATTGTATGAAAGACCAGGCAGTGGTGTGATGGAATTTTCAAAGCTCAAGCAGTTGTGACATTTGTAACTAGACCAAGTTCATTGCTGCTGTACAAAACCACCAATTGCAGATTTGGGAGGTGCACAGCTGCCTTCTACCTAGTGTTTGCCTACACTGGGGCAGGTACCAGTGACAAGAACCACAGGAAAGTAGCTGCGGTTCCTGTGTGTGGTGCACCGGTATCTAGTGTCCAAAACCTTCCAGCAAAGAAGGGTGACCCATGGCACTTGGACCTGCTCTCAGACCACTTTCACTGTGATTTATGAATACCTGAAAACAAACATGGACCAGTGGGAGAGCAGTGCTGCTCAGTTGAGAGAAACATCTTCTGTAATGTGAATACCAATTACCAACTTGTTATTCACATTGAGTGCAGGGCTGAAACCAGGATACGGAAGCTGCCAAATCCCAGCCAGTTCAAATCCTTCTCAGCTCAGTTTGACACGGACCTATCCACCAAGAGCACAAAACCTCTGAGGTGTAAAAGCCCAAAAGAAAGCTCATGTCCCTCCTTTTAATATATGCCACAGAGAACTCCACATGCAGAGATCCCCAAGGCCTCAATGGTGACAGGTGAAATACGCTTACCCTTGCCTTTTCTTTACCCTACCCAGTCAGCACAATTGAGGAGAAAGCAAGGGATGAATCAAGGAAAGTTTTTTCATAACTCTGTGAAAATAAAATCAATTTACAGGCTATTCAGAAAATTTGCATCTAGATTCCTTTCCTAAAGAAACAGGCAGGTGGATAATTCTGTGGATGAATAAAGAGAAATATTCTTGTTGATGTTACAAATATAAGACTATAAAGTATTTCATATGCTGTAATGAGGAAAACAGTGATAAACCCATATCTGTCAGACTAAAGGTTTGTTCCTTTTTTCCTGCTGAGATGGTTAACTTCTTGCAGCCTTTCTTATTTACATTTTAAATAATGAAACACCCAGGAGTACCAGGCGCTTTTTCACTACTGCTTTGTGCAAAAAGAATATTAATAACATTATTAATAAAGCTGGGAAGACTATAATAAATGTCTCAGTGCTTAAAACAAAGGAGCATCTTGAAGAACTCAGCAGATTTTCTGTTTTACGCTGGTTTGATAGGACAAGTACAATTAAAATGTTCTCTGTTAGTAGATTAGAAATGCCAATATATGTAACAGAAACTGCCTAAAGTGTAGGCACATTTGTTCAAAGAGATTGCATTCCCAGTTGGTTACCAAACGCTTCATTTCCTAGCCCTCAAATCCCTTCTCAGTTAAGCTGCTGAAAACCAGGATGGAGCAAATGGCCCTGTGGTCTTCTCCAGCACAAATCTTATGGAGCTAGAAAAGAAAAGATGTATGCAGGATACAGGTTCCTGGTGCTAGAAGCTGCACCCCTGAGATTGTGGATTGATTTGTCCTCTCAACAACTGTAGGCCATGTTGATGCCACTGTATCTGTGAAAACATGCTCACACGATCCAGTTATAATTGATGACAGGCATAATACATATGCTACACAGTGGATTGGACATACATTGCAGGGCTGAGGACTCGTGGAAACAACTGGAACAGTGCTAATGTATTCTGACAGCTTCATTTGGGGCAGGAGAGTTGTCAGAGTGTTTCAAATACTGCAGGTTGCCATCAGGAAAATAACTAAAAGGACATATTAAATTCATGCTTCACAGTCTACGCATAGCATTTTATATCTTTCCACAATGCTAGAGGACTTATTAGCTTGGGACATCAAAAGTAATTTATTTCACCTTATATGTGCTCTGTATTTTGCTTCATCTGAAAAAACCCAAACAAACAAAATTTTAAGGCCTGAATGGCAGCAGGAAGTGGTTCAGAAAATGTTTCAGATTTTAGGTCTAACTGTATGCTTAGGAGGGATAAGGACATCCCTGGATGTCCCTTCATCCAGGACAAGGATAGCTATCCTCATTATTAACAGTTTTGTAAGAAATTCAGTAAAAGAGGTGGGAAAACAGAAAAATGGTAATAATGAGTGCAGTCCAGCAGTATAGTATCAAAGGAAGAAGAGGTGAGGGAGAGAAAAAAGGGAGTTTTTTTCCTGCCTGAAGGAGGAAACCTATTTTCTAGGATAGACATGCATCTTTCTGACTCACCCTGATATCTACAAATTGTCTTCCAAGTTGCTGACTTTTCTTATTCACTGCTTTTCTTTCTTTTCATCCTATTCTTTGTTATCAGGGCTTCTAAAATACAGCCACTAAGATTTTTACTCTGAATTTGAGACTGAATTAGACACCACCAATCCTGAATACTAGAAAATCACTGGAGTCTTTATATTGTGCTATCTTCTCAGTAACAGCTTTTAACATTTGTGGTGAAGAGTGTATCACAGTTTTAGATAAATTACTGCAAATATATAATTTAACAAGTTCTCTGTACAGGCAGACTTTTATCACATATATATCTGTATGAAGCACACAATAGAAACATGAGGAAAAAGGAGATGATACGGCCCATGATCTATTACTGCACTCTATGCATGCTCTTACAGCTGCTCTGCAGATTCTAACTTCAAAGACAGATTCAGTCTTTTCTCTTTTCCTTCTCTGAACAACAGTACAGCTGCTGCACAAATCCCTTGTGTATTCAAGTCCTAGGGCTAAAAGGGTTGCTTTTGGCTGGGGTAGAGTTAATTTTCTTCACAGTAATTAGTATGAGGCTGTCCTTTGGACATGGTGTTGGCAGGGGACACGGCTGAGACAACTGACCCCAGCTGACTCAAGGGGTAGTCCAGAACATGAGACATCACTCTTAGCATATAAAACTGGGAAAAGAATGGGGAAGGAGGGGATGTTCGCAGTGGCGGTGTTTGTCTTCCCAAGTCACCATTACATGTGATGAAATCCTGCTTTCCTGGGAATGGCTGAACACCTGCCTGCCCAAGGGAAGTGGTGAATGAATTCCTTGTTTTGCTTTGCCTCTGCGCGTATCTTTTGCTTTCCTTATTAAGCTGTCTTTATCCCAACCTATGAGTTTTGTCATTTTTACCCTTTCAATTCTCTCCCCCATCCCACTAGGGGGGAGTGAGCAAGTGGCTGCATGAGGCTTAGTTACTGACTGAGGTTAAACCCTGACACTCATAAAAGCAGATCAAGACTCAGAAATGCACAAGAGAGAACACACTACTGGCCCCTCTCATCACTTCTGCAGAGCAGTCTGTGAGTTGCATTTATTTGTTGAAATTCTGCTTAGATTGTCAAAGACATTCACAATACCACCAGTAGAATCCATATAGGAATGAAGACCCCTTCAACACTGTCATAAAAAATACAGTAAGAACTGACCATTTAGCACTGTGTGTCAAAGTCCGAAATCCTTTGAAGGAGCATATGGTGAAAGAGCTTGAACCTCTATAAATTGTGCAATCTGGTTGGTGTTGCAGCCTCCACCTTGTGCTGCATGCTGACCATACTACTAAGCTGTGCTGGCAGTCAGTCAAAATACAGTTCCTACCAGGACACTTCATGCCAATACCTAATAAAGATGGTGGATAATTCACTGAAGAATAGAAATCTGATGGTGGGTGCTCTAAAGCAAGCCCCATCCCATCTTAGTGCCTTAGCCATTATTAAGTTAGACTCACTTTCTTTGTTTTCTTCCAGATACCCCTGCAGCAGAACAGGCAGAGGATATCTCAGAGGCATTGGCTCAAGACATGGCAACATCCCAGAACTCTGCAACTGGAGCATCCTTATTGATCTAGCCTTGGAGCAGAGCAGGCTGTTTGCTCCAGAGAACAAGGTCTGGGTGACACTATCTGTGCACTCTTCTCAGTTCCTCATGAGATAACTCAAATGAAAGAATAAACGTTTATGAGAGGTTAAAGGCTTTGGATCAGATAGTCAATAAATCCCAGAAGGAGAGAAGTAGCACTTTCAATAATCATCAGGTTTCCCAGTAAACTCAAAATGTCATGAAACGGTACTTAAAAAAACAAAGATATGTTATCATCTTCTAAACACGGGTTGTGCCCTAAGCACTTGCAGATGTACCCCAGAGGCCAGGGCCTTCAGTGTGCAACATTTTCTGGAATTATTTCATGGGCAACATATGAGCATCTCCTGGGAAAAGAAAAAGGATATTCAAGAGAAACATACTGAGGTAGCACAAATATTTCTGACATCAGGTCAGGGCTGTCCCGGAGAGTTATAGTGTATAAAAAGGGGGTGATTTTACTCTACAATAAAAAATGGGGTACACAGATGAATGAGTGATATTGCTAAAAACAGTAAGAAGCTCTAAAGCTTTCACAGACCAATGTAACAAAAAACACCTGGGTGGGCTGAAGTTTCAAGCGGGAACTGGGAAGTAGTGTTCCTGCAGTCAGATAACTGGAAGTCCGAAAGATAAGCTATATATGGCTGGATGACCTATATTTATAGTTAAGGTTGTCAATCAGACTAGGTTAAAATACATGTGAAGACTGTAAACTGCTTCTAGAAATGCCTGAGAGTCCACTGCATATTTAACAGGTCATCTGATTTAAGGGCTAAAGACATACATTTCTCCCCTAAACCTCTGCATATAATGCAATTCAATGAAATACTAAAGATGTACAAGTCATCTGCAAATATTACGTAACCAAACTGGTACGATGTTCAACCGATTACATCTGTAAGTAACAAAATAAACATACAGAATAACAGTGAGCTAAAGGAACTGACAGTACTCTGAATGTATAGAAGAAAAAGAATAAACTTTTAGGGATTGTTGCTTGCTATTCAATGTAAACATTGGATTGCTGAATACTTGTTACAAAAGATGTAGACTTCATCACACTGAGCACAAATATTCACAGCCTCAGAGGAAGCATTAAAATCAATAACACAGAGAAATATCTCCAAAGTGCAAGAAAGTATCTTGGATTCTTACAGTTTGCCTAATGATTTCATATGAAGCAGAGTACGGAACTTTTCCAGGGAAGTGGGCACAGCACCAAGCCTGACTGAGTTCAAGAAGGCACATGATGTAATTCTTGGGCATGCCCTGTGCAGGGCCAGCAGCTGGACTCGATGATCCTTGTGGGTCCCTTCCAACTCAGAATATTCCGTGATTCTGTAGAATTTCTTTCTACCCACTCAATGAAGAAGAAGCTTTTGCATGACTAGGTTCAACAGTCATGGACACAAATATTATTTTTAGAAGTGTTTCATGCATGTAAATATGTTGACATGGCAACTTTATAAAATATGTCTGTGTGTGTGTGTCTAGGCACAGGAACACAAGCTGGAAGAAAACGTCTTTCCTTCCAGCATGGTGAAAATATGAGCCTGACTGGATACAGATTAAATCCTAAGTAGCACAAAAGCTTCTGGGCAGTTAGGTAAATGTCTCTTACTGTGTCATCATGACCAAACTACAAAGCTCTGAAAGCATAAATACCCTCACTAGCTTGTGTTAATCAAAGATGTTCACAATGCTTCTCCAAGCGGTCAAAAATGCAGCAATAGGTGCCAGAGAAAATCCATTAAATAACACAAGAACCTGTACGTATTCAGAGTTAATAGTCTACCTTATCAAAGAAGAAAATATGTCAGATGTAATGCAATGTGACAGAGAAAGAGTTTTGCAATTATAGTAAGTCTTTAAGAGAAGACATGTACATTATAAAATCAGATGCATTGTTATGATGATCTAATCTGATTTCTTGGATACCATCAAACCTGACCCCGTTCAAGTCCACAACTTCCCAGCATGCAGTGTAGCTACTTAAGAGACTACAAGCTAGATTTAAAAACATCAGGAACAAAATTCCTTAGAATTAATATTATTTATATTTGTCCTCCTGTTTCTGATGAGCTACAGCATCCTACTATGCTTTTTTTAAATGGGTCTAAGAAAATTTTGCTTCTGAGTCCATTTCTTTGTATAAGTACTTCTTGACCTTGGCAAAGATAAGATCAAATTCATCTAAGCTCTTCTTGAGAGCAGGCTTTCTCAGACTGGTACTGTTCTTACAGCTTTCTCCTAATTCTGTCCAGGATCTTAACTTCCCTTTGAAGTGTTTCAGTGTTTTATGGGTTTTGTTAATGCCAGAAAGGTAGGAATGACACCTTCTTATATCTCTACAAGATGTTTCCCTGCTTTGTAATCAAAAGGCCATGAGCATTTTTAACAGCTGCAGCATCCTGAGAATTCTTTATGAGAAGAGGAAGCAGCATTTTACAGAAGGCTGTAGAGGAAGACACAAGGTCAAGAGTAGGAGCAACTGGCATGTGTTGCTTTTTCTGATATGGTGTGCTAATCTCCTCCTTTTCGCCATTTCTTAGCCTTCCTTTTCAAACCCTATAATATCTGAAACATTTGGAAAAGTGTCCTAAGTGCATGCAATTTGGAAAATGGCTGGAGCTTTTCTAATAGAAGGCTGTAACTCAGTGTCATGATCAAGAGGGGTTTGTGTTCCTCCCCGATGGACACACAATTTCTGTCTCTGGATTACTTGGAACTTTCACTTTTCCACACTTTCATGCAATTGCATCACATTTAACGCTTCCAACTAGTAATTTTCTTTCCGTTCTACTTGTGCATAATTTCATCCAAAGAAATAATCTGTTTTTCTGAAATATCTCTAACATCAAGATGCTTTTTAATGATACCAGCGACTTCCTGAAAAAGGCATTTTCTTCTTTCTACTTTTCTGTTCTTGTTCTTTTCTGCAATTGCTAGTATCTCTTTGAACGTGTTGTTTCTTTTCCTCGGTGTTACCCTCTCTTTACTTTAGCTGTTCTTTGCTTTTTCTTTAAACACTTATGTTTTCAAATTAACTTTGATCTCTGTGTGTGGGTTGGCCTGGATAATACTGCTTTTTATCTCTGTTGTATGTCTGCACCTTTTTCTCCATTAATCTTCCAAACCTATAAATTATTGCGGAACATATTTCTATTTTCCCATCACTGCTTCCACCACAGAGAATTCCCACTGACTTTTGACTTACTACTTTAAGTTGTCCAAGACTTTTATCATTCTCAGCTTCTTGAGAAAGGCTGTTAATATTTTAGGGCTATATTTTGAACTCAGAGAAACACCTGTAACTTCAAGCATCTTCAGTGGAAATCTGTAGGCATCTTTCAGAGATGACTTTGACCTTCAGTCCACAAACTAAGTTAAAATATGTTCCAATGCACGGAATATTTCTCTCCACTGTCATATCTATATCTATATCATCTATATCTATATCTATATAATCTTTATCATCTGTATCTATTGCTATCTATATCTAAACTCAATTATGTTGTTTCATTTTTGGTGCATGGGGAACCACATCTTCTTGTAAGTTAGACCTATGAAACAGCAGAAGAACCATCCCATTAAAATATAAAAATGAAAGCAAAATCTCTTTTGGACTGTCTAGAAATACAAATAAATGTTAATTAAATACAGAATAATGTTTCTGTCACTTGGAATTTTAAAGATATGGATGAATTGTGGACTAGTGGAAACAAAAAAGTTGAAATCTTCAGCCTGCACTCCGTTGGGAAGCAGAAGAATTGCTCAGCTGATCGTTTTTGATACATGAAAACATCCTTCTCATCCACAAAGACCTCCAGGGATTTAAGAAGAATATCTTAAAGAAATATCTTTTGGGTGTGCATAGAGCACTCTGTGTTATAGTATCAGAGGGAAGCCCCCCGCCCAGTGCCAGCATGTATTGAGCATTGACCTGTGAACAGTTTCAAACTCCTACCAGACAAATGCTTACATATGTTTGATTTGTTTGTCTTCAGCTGCATATTATTTTCTCCTAAAGAACAGGATGTCAAATGACATTTCTTAAAAGAATGGGAGATAGCTCTTTTTCTGAGGTGCAGTGCATGTGTTCAGGTGGAGAACACACGGAGAAGCCAGTCATCAGCCCTTGGAGGCAGTGGCAGGAGTCCTCATCAGGACCAGAAGGGACAGAGCAGAGTTTGTGGCAACACAGAAAGTTTCTGAGTCAGCTGAATGTAAGTGTGAATGCAAAGGCTTGCAGCAGGCAAAGGAAATTTTTTATAAGACACTTTTATTGCTAGTCACTTTGAGATTGTGCTACTTAAAAAACGACTTCAGCTTGTATTTCTAATACAACTAAGCTTTGGTGGCTTAAAGGATATTGTTTGGGAACTCACTAGATGGAAACATCTAAGTGGATACTCTTCAAAGTTCTGGCCAGTTCAATGCCTCTGCAGGAAAATTGTTCTCTTCATCATTCTGCATATTTTATTATTGTGTGACTACCTGTGAAGGAGGAGCTCCATGCCTTTCCAGCAAGCTGAAAAAGCCAAGTTAGAGAGAGTTTAGGGTCTTGATTCCCTGTGCGTCAAGACATGATTAAGGTAGCGTGCAGGTCTGCACCTGCCTCACTGCACAAGCACAGGCGCAGGTACAGGGCTCATGTTCAATTTGTCTCACTGATCTGAGGTCTCAGTCTCTCCTGATACCTGAAGGTGTTTCTGCTTTGGTATGAGTGGCCTCCTGTGCTTGGGATTAAGGTCTGTTTCTGTTAATTTCTCCATGTGATGACTTCTCCAGGGAAAAAACAGATTCACCAAAAACATTCCGTTTGGGACCTGCATGGTTTGAGAGATCTCCAAACAGCAGGACTATTTTCCACAATTATTACTTTTCAGGCATGTCCACAATATTAAATTGTATTTTCCTTGGAGAGAAAAACATTGTTTTATGCTAATTGTGACCATAAAAAAAAGGGGAAGGCACTACAATGTGAGAATGAATTCACACACAAACACACTTTGAAAATAAAAGTGCTAAATTACACTTTATTGCATAAGCTATGTACAATGCAGTTTTTATAACAATGATATATCGAATTAATACAAATTTTCACAGGCTTGAATGAATTCTGTGCTGAATCAGGAAGGTACTTTTTACTATTTTCTAAAAGTAACTGAACTGCTGGTCTCTTCATCAAGAAGGCAATTAATATTCCCCTGATTGTTTCACACAATTAAGGAATATGCCATACATAAACAAATTATTTTCAATGTTGTAAGGATAATTTTACCCCATGTTCTCTATATTCTGAGACAGCTTGAATGCAGATGGCTTGAGATAATAACTACATTTAAAGGATAACCTCTAAGATAGTTTTTTTCTAGCAATCATTACTTAATCTCCAAATCCATTTACTTTTGGGGGGTGATACAAATACTGTTTATCAAATGCCTTGGTTCAAGATTATATGTCTTCACAGTGGCCTTCAGAGCTCAGAATATCTCTTTCTCTCAATGGCAGAGCGAACATGCTTAGAACAGGCTCAATCTTCATGAAGTCAGATAAAAGTTAGTTAGATTCACTTAAGATCTGGGATTAAGGAAAGACCGAAATGAATGCTAACCACGAACAAATCCTTTAAATTGTCAGATTATGATTGCTTTGTTGACATCTTTAATAAATCAGATAGAATATTTACATTTTTCCATTCAGAATGGGAACTGCTGAATATTTAAAAGATCTGTGTTTGCATTTTCCTAAAATTCTATATTAGATAAGCAAAGCATAATCACCCTTTCCCTATGCCAAACCTGACCATATGAAGAGATATTGTACAGGGAAAATAATATTGTCTTGGCTATACTTCTTTCTATAGTAACATTTCCTAAAAGTAAAATTGATAGCATTTAAATTTAAGAACAAAAGATAGATTAATCACAGTTTGAATAGGACATGAGCTCCTTTGAAATTTTTACCACTAAATCAGCCCTTGATTTTTGAAATGTTTGTTACTCCCTCCAGCATAGCCACGGGCTCAAAAGGGTTGTTTTTAATAACAACAATAGTAATTTCAACACAGTCCCTTTGTTTTTCTCAGTGCCTTGTTTACTTTTGAACTCGAAAGAGAAACACAATTAATTTAAAATAACAATTTTTTTTCCTACTTGGGATAATATTTCTATTAAATAGGAATAAATAATCCTCAAACAATACCGTTTTGGCACTTAGTCCATCAGAAAATTATTTTGGTCCCTTGCTTTCTTGATTTTTGTCCATGCAGACTTCAAAAGCAACTTAAGGGAGCAAATATCTATCCATGGTCAATTGGTAGGGACCAGCTTACATTCACATTGTACAGATTACGTACTATTCTGCTGGCATGGGCCATCTATGTCCATGATGTGATCAAGTGGCACACACAGTTGCACAGAATTTTTTAGCCCAGAACCTTTAACACCTCATCAAAAGCAGCCCCTCTGATAAGGACCATATCTTCTCATCTGTTTAACACACAGCATGTGAGTCGGCCACCCTCTCGTGCAGGTCTATGGACAATTTTTATCACATATCACTGGAGCATATTGCCTGCTGCCCTTTTCAAGTATCTGATGTTCAGAAAGCTTTGGCATGATGTGGCTCATCCTTCAGAAAAGGGTTCAAGTAAAATAAAAAGGCTTTGTCAGCATACAAAAAAACTCCAGGGTGCTGGCTCCAGCAGTGACCACAACCAGATATGACAGAGAATGTGAGAAGTTAAAAGCTAGTAGCACTTCCCAAAAATGTTGTTCTCACCTCCAACAAAGGGAACATCATAAGGCAAAGGTGATTATATCTAACAACTTTTGACTTTTTTTTTTGCTAATGTTTCCAATTGTCCTTGAAAGACATTAACTTTCACAAGATGCTGTAGCAAGGCATTTCAGACTAGTTACCGGCTAATTGAAGAATGCCTGACTTTTACTTACTTTGGGGCTACTAATTTCCAACTTCATTTCAATCCCCCAAGCCCTTGTATCAAAAGAGATTTTGATCAGCGAGTAACAACCCTCTCAGTGTCACTCTTCATCATACAGCATTCTAACTAGTCTTCCTCACTTATCTCTTTCCCATCTAGAAGACTCTGTGTTCATTTAGTTCATTCTCATACAGAAGCTGTTAAATGCTGGAGGAATCAACTCTGTGTCACCAGCAGAAAATGGAGGACACCTTTGCTGGGGATGTTTCCCAGCATCTCATCGCCACAGTTCTGAGTAGTTCCCCTTTTCCCTGAGGGCCAGAGGAGCAGTTCCCACACGCGTGACTCCCACTGGGTTCAGGACTGCTCAGGAGAGCAGTACAGTATCACTGAGTGCCACACAGGATCCAAAGGCTGAAGTAATGATGCATCTCAGTCATCAGGGAGGGGACCTGGGACAGAAGGGCTGTTGCTGAGCTGTGAATGACAGTCCCAGCTCTTTGTGCCTTGCGCATGAGTGGTGAGGTGTGATGAAATTGAGATAAAGTGGCTTCAGAGCTTGTCTCAACCTCTTAGTGCTGTGCTCTTGCAGTGCTTATCTCCTGATCATTAAAGGCTGTTGCCTTGCATGACCTCTGTCCCTTAGGGAAGTGTCATTAGCTCCTTTTTGTGGCCTATTGAGGCGTTATTGTTGGAGGACTTTCTCAGGTAGGAAGATTGAGACATGGTGCACCCTGTGGAAGGATTTTTTTCTCTGTGTCCACAATTTCCTGCCATCAGATCTTGAATTGTTCAAGAATAAACAGAGATCAAAATAATAAGTCTGTAGTGTGGACATCCAGGACCAGAGCCCTGCAGAGAAATAGAAAGAAAAACAAAATGACAGTGAGGATGAGCTAGCCTTATTTCAAAAGGCTACAGAAAGAGAAAATCAGACAGACTGGCAGTTACATGACCTTCAAGCCAAGTACTTGTGTGTGGCAAGAAGATCTGCCTCCTAAGACCAAAAAGGCATTGACTTCTTGAGTGCCCTCACAAACTCCCTGGCTTTTCCTGGGGAAGTGACCAGCTATCAGTGAGCATATCTGTGTAGTTACATTTTACATTCACGTCTTAATTTTGTCTTAATTTCTGTTTTTATTCCCTCTGCCTTTTGTCATCTTCAAGTTTTCAGAACCAGAATAGAAGACAGGAAACAGTGATAAACACTGTTAATTGCCCACAAGAGCTTAGGGGCACAGAAGAAAACATAAATCTGTGAGCTGACAAAAATCCTGTAAGAGGTCATTTGATAATTTTTCTAGTGCTATTGCTCTTATTAAATTATTTGTCTGTGTGGATTTTTACAGGAAGAGTTTTCCCTACAGTCCTCAAGAATTAAATGTCAAAATGGCTGTGCAGGGAAGGAACCATACATTAGATGTTGCCAAGCAGGAATGTTTCATTGGCTGCTTCAAAGCCAGTTACTGTCAAGTACTTTTGATGAAGAGACCTACATATGCAAAACAGAAATCAAGAGGCTGAATGGCCCCGACAGCCTTTTTGCACCGAAGTTGCTTGTTTAAAGCAAGTTCCAGTCAAGAATAATTGAACTCAGTTCAAATTAGATTGTTGCTCCTCAGCTCTGTGAAATGAGGTAGATGATCACAGTCCGTTTCCCATTAGCCTAACTGTCTGCTCTGCTAAAACCACCTGCACAATTGAAACTAATTGGTGCCCTCGACAGCAGTATCAACAGAGAGGATACAATTAAGTAGTAATGGATTATGAACTATATCCTCCCCCTAAAGACATGTTACCTTTAGATACTGGCAGTGAGCAAGCTCGCCTGGTTGGAGCTTGCAGAGGGGCTGAATTTACACCAGTGGGCTGCCAGTCAAGATCCAGTCACAAGCAGAAATGCAAGTCTATGCACAAATGAACATTAATAAGGATATATTTATTCAGCTGGAATATAGGCAGGCCTAGGGCAGGGGAAAACACATCCTGCTTTATTTGAATTGAAGGGATCAAAGTGATATGAGCCCCAGAGCTATCAAAAGGCCATCAGACACAAATCTCATGAGGGACTCCTAAACTCCCTTTCCTTTAGGGGCTCATGTCAGTGCTGCAGTAAAAAGCAAATGGCATTGACTCATAGAGCAGCATATTTAGAACAGGCTGAGAGTATACTGGTACAGTGCTGCTGCTGGTAAGAGCAGCCTCTGACCAACAATCAGCCTGTTTTTACCCATCAGTCGGAGCCAGACCACTGAAGCCTGGTGCACTTCTGACAGAAACTGTTCCTCTTCTAAGCTGTCCAGTTGGATTCATCTTGCTCTCTGCTGTGCTGATCCTTAAAGGGCAGCATGTAAGAAAGGCATGAGCATGTCATTCAAGGGCTGGATCTTAATGTATTTTTTTGTAGACTCATAAAAATATTATTTTATTGGCTCTTACAGATATATGAGCACTTGTGCTTCTCTGTTACTCTTTTTAATATGGCAGCTTATACTTTGAATTTCTAAAGGGTGCTTTTTTTCTAAGGACTGTAAAATGATTAAAAGGCACCAACAAAGAAAACTTGATACTGCAGCTGGAAGAGAAGCAAAACTTTTCTGCTTGTGTAGCTATTTTCACCTCTCTACAGGCCAGTTTGGAGTTCAGATCATCAACTCCAGAGCCAGGACTGAATGCCAGGCATCCTTCCCTACACTCTAACAAATATTAAACATTTGCTCTAGCCATATTTGATGCCTCGGAGGGGTTGATGCTCAGACACAGCAGAGAGAATCATTTACTGTATTGTTCTGCCTACAGATATGACAGTTCAAAGCACAATACTTGGTGCTTCTTGAGATTTTCCAGTATTTTTTCAATACAGAAGTGCTACTCACTGACAACCTCTGTTCAAAAACATAAAATATCTGTAACACAGCTGGAGTGATATCTGTCAATGCATTGACATGCACAAGCCATAAAGTTGTTCAAAGTAAATTGTAAAAAAACAGCTTCTGGTTTCAGATAATGACCATGCAACACAACATTTGCTCTCAGAGCATTGGTTTAAGATGCATCAGAGGTGTGGTGCTCTGTAGGATGCACACGAAAGCCAGATTTCTCAGAAGTGATTAGAGGGTACAGCTGCTCCTGATGTGACTCCAACAGTCAAATTTTCAGGTTACTTATTTAGTAAACTGATCTGCTTTGAAAGTCCAGCCCTGGATGTGAATGATAAATTGATTTTAAGCCCCAACTCTTTTTTATAAAAAGGAAAAGTCAAAGGTCAGCAGCAAATTGCTTTTCCTTAAAAAAAAAAAGAAAAACAACAAAAAAACTGCGCTTCCAAAGAGGTAGTGCATTAAGCATCTGTAAACTTTCCCTCAAATGCCCTCCCTGATTATATGAGGATAGACTCTTAAACCTGTGAGTTTTCGAAAGCATAATTCTTCTCCTAATTGTCATGAATTTAAAAAAATTTTGTGTAGGAAATCACCAAAATCTGAAAAAAATCATGAAAAAATTGCCTAGGTTCCCACATTAAAAATTCCCCACATGAATTAAAAGTGAATGTCAAAAAAAATTTCAAAGCGAATGTCTAAAACTCGTTCAGTCTACAACTGAATGCTCATGCATCTTTATTTTTTTAGACCTTAACATGATTTTCTTTTCAGCTGGCAGTTTCCTTCATCTGCCCTGGAGTAAATGTAAATGGTGATTGTTTAGGCACTGGCAAAGAGCTAAACAATGGCATCAGCAGTGCAAGTGTGAGTCAGCTGTGGCAATGCTCCTGCTATTTGGAGTCTTGCATAAGGAACTACTGCTGATTTATTTCTCAAGAGTCATCAAAGATAGAGTCTGCAAGCAATGACAACTTTCTTACAGCTGTCTGTTCATTCCTGAAGCAGCACAGAAAAAGAAAGAAAAAATATTATAGATCCATCGTTCACTTCTTTCTTGAACTGCTTTATAGTGTAAAATTTCCTTTCTACCATGGTTACCAAACTATTTCTCCCCAATCAACAGATCTATGTTTTCAGTCTAATCACATCAGAATGGATATCAGGATAGGTTATGTTTACTGATAGTTTTATTCTAAAAATAAAAATACTTCTGGACAGGCACATTTATACTAGCAAGGCAAAAATTTATTTTTGCAAGATTGCTAAATTCTTATTTGCATCTGACAATAGAACATGAGCAAAAAGGAAATGCTATCTAGTACTAAGACAGAGAAAACTGTTGAAAGCAAATACATTCAATTGAAATGTAGCTTTATTTGGGATCTTGCTACATCATACATCACTTTGCAAATATATTTGCAGACTTTGTGAACATCTTAACCAAAGAACAAAATCTAATGATGCAGTCCTTAGCTTCCTGATATTCAATTTTAATGAATACATACAGTTTTATTCAAATCTATCCTTCACTTTGATTAAATTCCATTTTTAAGAAAAACGCATTGAAATACAATTGTTCTTTTAAAGAATTCAATAGAGAGTGTAGCAAAAACAAAACCCTGATCAACTGTTTCAATTTAAAGAGCACACAGTAAAACCATTAGAAGATAGAGCTACATGTCTTTAGAATGCATCGCAATAAATAAATTAAATCACCCAGAACAAATAGCACCAGCTGCTCCACAGATAAATTTAGAAACTTGGAAATATAAAGGATAAAGTACTTCAACCTAAAATAAAATAAACAGTAAGAGGCAGTGAAATGTTGTCTTAGTCTCAAAAGCCTTATGTTACCCATTTATTTTGTACTGAGTCCATTTATTTTTCTCTCATGCTCTTCCTTCTATGCACTCAGTGCATACTAAACAGTATAACATGAACTGCACCATACTGCATTTAAGCTTGATGGTGCCTAAGCTTACCTGTGACTTTTGGAGACAAGGGTTATTCTCAGGTTTGGAAAATTCTCTCTCCTTTCCCTCTCCTCCCATCAGCATCTAAAATGTCATTTGTGAGTTGGCTTTGCACCCACTTTATTGACCATTTGCATGGTAAAAGGAAGAAAGCTGAAAGATAATTAGATTTTGAGTCTGGGTGAGTAATTTTAAGAGCTTTGCAAGTCTAACTCGGGATATATTTTGTGTCAACCTCAGCTTTGTTCATTCAGTATAAAAGGCTGTAAGTTACAAGACAGGAGGGTTCAGCTTCACAGGGTTATGGAAGAGCAAGGGGGTGATATCCTCAGAGCTTAATTATGTCAGCCTTAATTTGAGTTCCATCATCATAAGTGTAAGTCAACATGTTTAAAGTTGACAAAACTGATATTTCAGTGAGCAAAAGCAATGAATTGCTTAAAAAGATGCTAGCTAAATGAAATTGATAGCAATAAAATCATTTACACTTCAACAAAAAGGAAATGTACACCTCAACAAAAAAACAAAACAAAACAAAGTACCTCATCTTGTCAAAAATACCATAAAAAGAATAGATTTCCAATTTTGTTACAAATAAAGTAACAATTTACACAAAAATACAGAGATTTTTCTATGAAATGTTAGTTATGATGAAACACTGAGGGTTAACCTATCTTCTTTGCATCTTCAATAAATAGAAGGCAAAAGAGCGGGAAATCATCAATTTTGGCACAGGAAATGGTTACCCACAAAAGCAGTGTTTTTCTGAGAAACTTGGTGTTGTGTGCAAAGTGTTGCACATCTGGATTTGGCCAAGGCACCCAGATGCCACATACTCAGATAGTGAGTTGGTTTAAGGAAGGCACCTATTAAATGTCTCTCTGAGTTGGAACAACTTGGATATGCTTCCATTTCACAGTTAAACGATGGAAATGCTTTGACAGTGCTGCAACACTAAGTTGCAGCTGTGAGAAGATGGAAAAAAAGAAGCATCTACTGAAGGAACAAACTTTCTCCCTGCAGCTTCTTAACTTCCTTCACCTGAACTGGACTGTGTGTTTTGTGCGCAAGCTGCAAACTAATAAAACTCCCTCAATCCCATTTTACTGGTTATGAACATTTATACCTCAAATATTTTTTCAGATTCCTCAAAGCTTTCATTTTTTTCTGCACTCAATAACTTCTATGAGATCTTCAGTCTTATCTCAGTAGTTTTTCAAACCTTGCAAGCCTCTGTAGACACGTTAGACCTTTCATGTCATTCTCATGTCAGTTCTCCCAGGTCTTTTAGAAACAAAAATACCTGATTCACCTCTTTAAAATTTAGCTGTGGAAAAGTTCATCTGTCTAAATTGGTCACCCTAGAGTCACTCTGTAGAAACAGGTCGAAAGGGTGATGGTGTCTCCTCTTAAGACAGGCAACTCTTTTGATGTCAATTAACTTCTAGACATGTAAAATCAGGCAAGATGGATACTGCTCACATGGCCTATATTTTACCAGATCCAGCCCTTCACCCTTTTTGCACTCTATATTTGCCATTCTAGTTATAAAATGGGATTATAAACCCACTATAGGGAAAGCTAGATGCAAAATGTTGACTTCATTTACTTGGAGTGTTTTGATGATGCACTTCTTTTGTATAAATAGCTCAAATTTCATTGCCTTGTTTTGCTTCAATATCAGATTTCAAATTCATGTCTAATTTGCTGTCCTCTCTCTTCCCTAAGGTCTCTTTTAGCTTTACTGCTCTTTCCATCCCACTTAGTATATGTTTTCCAGTTTATTTTCTCCTGCATGCTTTAATTCTCATTTCTGCCATCTGAAACTCTTTTTACTGTATTGGTGCCCTTAGGCCTTTTTTCACTTTTCTCCCTTATATCCCTTACAATATAGTTCATGTCCTTGAAAAAAAAATAAAACTACATATCTCAATCCTCTGTCCAAACTAGATTTTTTCCTAATCAAGAAGATATATAGGTCTGGCAAACTATTCAAATGTTGTTGTTGGAAACTGAAGTTTTGATGGAAGTTGTGATCAAAACCTCTTTTACTGAAATTCATCCCATATATCACAGGCAAGCTGAGCAGGGCAAAGCATTTCTGACCACTTCTAATTCTAATTTATTTTTCAGCAGCAGACTGGTTTATTTGCTGTAATATGCTAAAATTTTCAGTGACAGCTGGAATGTGGGTTTAGACAGCCTTTGCACTGTAAAGTTCATTTCTGCAACAGGGAATAGGAGGAGTTGTTTTCCCTCATCCTGAAGAAGAAAGTCGTAAGCCAGAACAGTGAAGAAGATTAGATTTAAGAAAATCTAGAGGGGGAGAAGCAGAGGTCATCATAGAAAATTCTCTTAATCAAGACTACACATAAGCTAATAGTCTTTGCCTGTCATTTTGGAGTCCTTTGACAAATCTGAAGAAAAAAAGATCAGAATTATTTCATATTGCATTCACAGTTTCATGGTATTTAATGGGTGAATATTATGAAGAACAACAGGAACACTATGAATCATAATTTCATCACAATATAACCTCACTCAATGCATAACACACAGACATGAGAACTGGAAATTATGGTATTGGTATCAGTAGTGTTCCTGGTTAGCTGTGGGCCTCAGATGAACAGACTCTGGGTGGTATTTAAGACACTGTCTGCAGTGTTTCACAAAAGGGTGAGAACTGACTTTATTCAGGAGGGTATTTTGTTGGTTTTTTAGATTTGAAGCTCAAAACACTGCTAAAGGCAGGTGTCATAAGCAAGTACTATGCAATTTTGTCTTTTCCGCTTTGTCATTAGGCTTCACAAGCTGGCTTCCATGGGATCCTTGTTCTTAGGAGCAAAGGCTTAACCACTGATAAATACTGATTGCATTGTATCCTCTTTTCTTCCTTCTTGCATCAGAATCAAAGCCAAAGCTTCTAATTCAGGTGTCTGCTTTCACCCACCTAGTCATATAGAGAAGTAGGGAGTGTCAGTGTGAAGAAAGATGATCAAGAAGCAATAATTCTTTAAGAAAATGGTTAGAGAATTAGAAAATTAAGGAACGTGTATTAATTGTTAAGATATGGAATTTAAACTTTCTTTTTAAAATAAGATGATTACCTTACGGGAGAACAAAGGATGGGAGAAATTAGCCATTTCTCAGAGTCCAGTTTTCGAAATTTCAGAAAGCCATTCCACAGCTGTCTGGTTTGAGAAGAGTCTGAAAACATCTATACCATGCAGTAAAGGATAAAAAAAATCTTTCCAGCACTCCTTCAGAAAGCCAAGACTGAACTATGCCCTAAGTAAAAGCAGAGAGAATCTTGCTAATACCACGGGTCCCTGTGCTTTAGCTGCTAAATAAAACTCAGAGAGAGAGTCCTAAGATAGACACGGACTGCAGGACTGCTTCTAATTTAAATTCAGGAAAGAATTTTCTCTTAAGCTCATACCTGGCAACTGCCAGTTTTACTCTGACTGTGTGGTCAGGGACAACAACCAGACACCTAAGGATGTAAAGCCATTAAAGGTACAATTTCACCCCATGTATGTCCACTTGCTCACCTCCAAGGCTTCAGAGGACACTGAATGTAGACCTAAAGAAAGCCAAATATAGATCAAGATAGGAAACTGATATTTCTAACCAGTGGTGAATAGAAACTCAGCAACATGGACATGATTATATTAATTTGTGGCAATAGCATTTCTAAGGGACCTCTTTGGGAATACTGACACACCACGTATCTGAAAACTGTCACTGCAAACTTGTGCCCCGGGATGAAACGGCTTCCCGGAATCCTCTGACAAATCTCACTCCATGAGATCTCCTATTTAGTTATGTGATCCCTTTCCAAAGCATATCACATTACTTATAAAACAGTTTCGATTACTCAGTTCCCTCCCTCTTTGTCAGATAGTTCCAGAAACATACTTCTTGGACAGATAAGGAGTCTTCTTCCAATTTCCCCTCTAAATTTATTCATGGCCAATTTACAGTCATTTGATCTTTTGCCAATACCATCCTTTAACTTAAATAATAATTCTCCTTCCTTAATATTTACCTGTGTAGTATGTCATTCATTCATTTAATTCATTCAGTTTAAAATAATCTTAATAAATGAGGAAATGTTGTAGCTATAAAATGAAAATGCACTATGATGACCTTTACTAAAATCTGGCACTAACCTGATTTTATTAAGTATCAGAAACATTATAATAGATATTAAAATGTAGTGATATTCCCACATTATGCAAATCTATCTGGACTCATTTAAATTCTTTTTGTCTTTTCTCTTCTTTCTACACAGTCCAGTTTCACAAATGAAGAAGTTTTAATAGTAAGCCTAGATCTTTAGAGAATAATTTACATATTTGTGTCTGAAAATAAAAGACGGGAAAATATATGTTCAGAAAGTTCAGTGGCTTATGTAACTGATCAGGTATTTCTGCAATCTCTCTTTCAGGTAATAATTATCACAGTTGTCTGTACAAATTAGTTACTTAAGGTACCCACGTTTTGCACCCAGTCAGAAGAGAAATTGAAATCTGGACTGTGCAATTAAGTCCAATCAAATGCTATTCTGTTCAGTAGACTAAATACTCAGCAGCAAACTACTGACCTTCTCCTTTTTGCTTTCATGTGGTTACTACACCTACACTGAAATATTTGACATTACCTGTACAGCGAATATCTGACCTGTGCTTTTTTAGATACAAGTATTTTCAAGTTTGCCTATAATAATGTATATGAATAATACAAGTAAAACAGTCCAGTGAAATGATCTGTTCCTCTGACTCAGAAGCTTAGAAAACCTGAATTTTCTGAGAATATGAACTGATAAAAAAGATTTTCTTAAAAATATTGTGTCCTTAAGTCATATGTTTGGTCTGGAGTCAAAACAGAAATACGCATCACCAAAAAATTCTGACCATATCACAGCCTTTGACTGTAATATTGTTTCTTGTACTGAGAGCAGAAGGTACAAGAAACCTTCTTGTACCTTCTTGAATTTCATTGACATAGATGACCTCTAGGATGTCCTTGCAGAGTCACAGTGTGGTCAAGGTTGGAAAGGAGCTCTGACAGTTATCTGGTCCAACCCCCTGCTCAAGCAGGGCCACCAAATGCAGGCTGTCCAGGGCAAAATCCAGACAGCTATTTAACATCTCTAAGGATGGAGATTCCACAATGTCCTTGGTCACCCTCACATTAAAAAATGTCTCCTATCTTTTAATTTGTGCCCATTTTTTCTTGTCCTGACATCATCTTGGCCCAAAGCATCCTCTTTAAAGTCTTGTGACCTTTAGCAGGTATGAGGAAGAGACACTTGTGACACTTTTGACTGCTGGTGAAAGGCGGGCTCTTCTCCATATGCAAGTTTCCAACTTTCTGCATCAGTATGTTTTCTCCAGGTGCGTGTGTGAGGCTGAACATGACACTGCACTACCCCACAGTGCTGCTGACAGCATATTCTTGGGGCTCTACTGAGTTATTTTCATTGTGTCCAGCAGGCAATTTCTTCCTAGGCAGAACTATCACTGGACCATAAACCATACACAGAATTGGCACAGAATTGGGCCTGCCACCTTTTAGTGCCAGAAACAGTCATGGAGGGAAAAAAACAGCAGCGCGTTCTCAAATGGAAGAGTTTAAAGAACAAAATACTATCCCTTTAACCCATGTGATCCTCTAGAGAAGAAAATATCAATATCCTACTCCAAGTGGTGAAATGGTTAATGAATAACATCATGATGGTGAGGAAGTTGTTCTGGCATCAGATGAGTTTTCAACTTATACATCCCATAGTTTCTCTTCAATAATAGAGAAGGCATTCCTAGCATGCATTTCAGCCCAGGGATTGTCCATGTAATACTGTACTTCCAAAAAAACTTTTAGTAGACAGTTTTAGCCATTATGACTATTCTACAGCAACATGATATATTCAGTTATTAAACATCAAACTTAAGTTTCACAAACATAAATACATGGTTTTAATAATCAGGTTTTGTTCATAAATGAAACTACTTATAAAGAGGCTACTTATTTTTTAAAAAACTGTATTCATTTTGATGGAAATAAATGAGAATTAATAAATTATGTGATTAATTAATGATTAATTATACAAGAAATTATAAAATAAATGATGTGGATTAATAAAAATTACTCAAATAATTTCTACAAAAGTCTTGTGATTAGACACTTAAGTCCCTAACTCCCATAACAGTAAGCATTCTGAAATTCAGAAATGCTGCATAGTGGCAAGGTTACTCATGGCGTTTTTTGTTACAGACAAACAATCAGCTCACAGTCCTAAGATTTGTGCAATGTATTACAGTTGCTGTGCACAGACATTCATTCATCCACGTTTGGTAATGTGCAGAGCGCTGTACAGTATGTTAAAAATTATCTATATTGACTTCCCCTCATTGCTCAAGACATGAGGCATTCATGATTTTCAAGATTTCTTGTGAAACATTGTTGTACTTGAAGCTTTGCCATCCTACAGGGATTTTACCATTATTTGTCTGAATTTACAGCATTATCACTTCTGGACATAAAAGTAATGTCCTTAGCTGTCCTCAGAAATAAATATTTAACTGATGAGATATGCAGTATAACTCTTTATACTGAGGAATCCTTAAGTGGTTAATACATTTCTGTGAGTTCTGTGTAACATAATGGATCGGCTTTATTTGAACAAAAAATGGCATTGTGGCTTCCTGTGTTTTACTTGAAGCACAGTAATTTTCATCATTTTTCAATAATCATCTTGTTTTTTCTGAAAGTCCTTCTTTTCTCACTTCTCAGGCTCAGGTTCTTAATTGCACAATGAAAGATGGGAGGTACTTGTCAACCCACAACACTAGCCTTGGAGGAACCCTGGCCCCATTCTGAGAGCAACTCTCTATGAGTATCTCAGGGCACATTCCCAATAATCATTTGTGTAATTGCTCCAGGAGATCATACTGTTTATTATTTTTCAAAGAAAATGTCAGCTATAATCATCAAGAATATTATCAAGCTGTCGTGTTTGCAACATGTTGTGAAAATAAATATTTTTATATTACCATCACTTGGTATTTGAGTCAAGTAATAATACTAACATTTTCTTTGAAATCTCCAAGGTATTTATTCTGTTTTGTTATGATTCAGATCAATTATGTTGCATATAAATTAAACTCTTAAGTATGTTACTAAAGAGGCTAATATTCCTTTTGTTTTATCTGGCAAAAAAAAAATCTTTTTTGTTGTAGCTTGGTAATTCTTTTCTTCATATGATGCCCTCACGTGGGAAGAATGCTTTTAAAACTCATCAAGTTCTGAAAATGCACAGTGGAAATACTCTTATTGCTTTTGAGGACAAAAGAGAAAAGGCATCATAAAACAAACTGTCTACATTCTGGATGCACATATTCACTCTACACTACACATATTCAAATCACACAGTAAGGCACACAGGACAGAAAACCCAAATATCCTGATTATAGATCTTTTCCTTGCCATCAAATCTTTTAGGAGCAAAACCTAACCAAACAAAACAGCCTCCAGTCCATCCTCTATGTTTATTCTTGTTTTGCTTCCTTTTGTCTTGCTAGTTCCGAGATGTTTCTGTTCAATATAACTATTCTTCGCACTCTCTGTCACACTGTTCCAGGTGCCCAGAAGCACACCTCCTTTGACAGATACTGCCTCTGCCTTTATAGCCATCACTTCAGCTGTCACACCATATAGAAAAACTGGAATAACGTTTCAGTTGAAGATTTGCAGTTTGGTGTTTAAATAGTAGATTTTCACCAACCAAAACTCTCTCTAGGATGAGCTACCAGTGCACCTGCTTTTGCCAGTTCATAACTTCAGTTTCCTACTAGATTTCCTCACTGGCCTATGCCACTGACAGTGTGTACTAATTAATTCAGCTCTTACAATCTTTTGCATTGCAATGGAATGTTTGAGCAGGGATATGATGGATTCTCATCAAATTGTTTTTCATAATTAATGTTATCTTGCTTGAGATGCTAGACAGCCTTTTGATTTCCAACGGTGTGTCAACAAAATGTGAAATGTCAGGTGCATTGTTGTAGTGCCTTTTGTTGCCCAAGTTTTCTCATAACAAAGTTAGTGGCAAATCCAAACAAGAAAATTATGCCTCTCCCACTTCTTGTTCACAGTCTCAATTACAATGGCTGCAGTTAATGCTTTTCCAACTGTTGTCAACTTCACATTTAGCCCTCAAAAAATGCCTAGGAGCAGCTCCATCTCAGTTTCCAAATATGCCAGAACTGGCTCTAGGACTGTATCACTGATCCCTTTGCATTTCTTCAGCTGAACCTGACAGACAATGTCTAATAATGAAAACTAAGCAACATACGCTGTGCTATTTGAGTAATTCTTAAAAAAACCCAAAACCTACAACAAAAACTCCACATAAAAGTAAGAGATATAACTTAAACTGGCTATAGTATACTGCAGCATTCACGCATGGGCAGGGACTCCGCAACATCATGGTAAAGGTGCAAGAAGAAAAAAGCTTTATTGCGTATCCGAAATTCCCTTAAATACCAATGGAAAAACAGGAAATCACCTCATATAAACAGGAAAACAGTTCACCTCAGTGTTCCCCAATCACCTGGAATATTTCCTAGACATTGCCTATTATGGTAAAAGGTAAACAATACCTTACAAGGTCACAAACTGCAATTATCACATCTCATAGGGCTGACACTGTCCAGAAACTCACAATCCTCTCTCAGCCCATCCCCAGTGACCTGGCTGTAATCCCAGGGTCACCTCCAGGTCTGAGAACGAGGCTCTTTCTGCAGCCAACAAGGCCTAATCTCTCTTCCAACACACAGTGTAGCCCAACATATACAATCATCCATGTCTTTTTTCTCATTAAAAGTTTCAACTGTTTGTCACAATCCTTCTATATTTCCACATATTTTAATTCCAAGCTTCCTTACAGTATATGTAAGGTTACCCATAATGCTGCTTCAGTGTTCTCAGTGGTATTTTACCATACTGTTGAAGCTCAGCTATTGTTCTCACCCTTTTATGGAGGAAATAAAAAGAAAAGCAGAAATGTCTTTTTTTAAAGAGAAAGGCTGAAATGTTTGTTTTTAGCTTTTTTTAAAAATTAATTTCATTTTAAGTGTAAAACTAACTCAGTGCACCAGCACGGGGCTAACTGGATGGAAAGCAGCTTGCCATAAAAGGGCTATGGGATCCTTGTGGACACCAGGTTGAACACAGACCAGCGACGTGCCCTTGCAGTGAATCAGGCCAGCAGCCTCCCTGGCTGCACTGGGAATGTTGTCAGCAGGTCTGGGGAGGTGATCCTTCCCCTCTGCTCAGCCCTGGTGAGACACAGCCAGGTACTGCATCCACTGCTGGGCTCCCAGTACAAGACAGGTGCGGATGCACTGAAGTGCATTCAGCAAAGGGAGACAAAAGTGATTAAGGGGTTGGACCATCTTTCACACAAGACAAGGCTCAAAGAATGGGGACTGTTCAGCCAGGAGAAGAGAAGCATCAAAGGAATCCTATCACTGATACACCTGACAGGAGGGTGTAAAGAATACAAAGCTCATTGTTCTTTGTTGTGGCCAGTGGACCAGAGGAAACGGCCACAAAAATATAGAAAATGCCATCTAAACATAAGTAAGAGACTTTCTGTTATGACGTTGGTCAAACATCAGAACAGGTTGCCCAGTGATGTTTTGGAATCTCCCTGCTTGGAGATACTCAAAAGATGTCTGGTCATGACTCTGAGAAACCTTCTGCACTAATCCTGCTGTAAGCATAGGGCAGTGCCACAAAGATGATCAGAGGGCTAGAGCACCTCTCCTGTGAGGACAGGCTGAGAGAGATGTGGCATGTATTGGCAGGAGAAGGGGGAATGGTTTTAAGCTGAAAGAGGGTAGGTTTAGACTATTAGGAAGAAATTCTTCACTGTGAGGGTGGTGAGGCACTGGAACAGTTGCCCAGAGAAGCTGTCGATGCCCCATCCCTGGAAGTGTTCAAGGACAGGTTGGATGGGGCTTTGAGCAGCCTGGTCCCTGGGAAGGTGTCCCTGCCCATGACAAGAAGTTGGAACTAGGTGATCTTTAAAATCTCTTCCAACCCAAACCATTCTGTGATTCTGTATCCAGAGGTCCATCCTGTAAATTCCTAGTTTTTAGCATGCTAAGTATAATACCCAGTTACTTACTGACTCCTAATAAATACTGATCTCTTGTTTGAAACCTGAAGGCGAAGTGGAGGATTTGAGGGTAGCAAGACAGGGAAACTAGTTCAATTTTATTTTCTTGAAAAACCTGAAACTATTAGTTTAAAGAAAATTCTTACTAAAGTACCTTTTTTAAAACACTACATTTTTCTAATTGACAGAGAGTATATGTGCCAAGTGTGAATAATTTAAAAGATTAATAAATCCAAGTTAAAATCATCTGGCTTACTACCCAACATAAAGATGTGCACTGTATATAGAAGACTCCAAAAAACACTGTGGGTTTTTACCTTGTGGACCTATCTGCTGTTTTCTCATGAACATATTCACTTTTTCACTTCTTTCAAGTGACTCCAGAATTGCCATTACGTACCAAATATCCCAAGTGCAAATTTATCAAGGACTTGCAAATAAGCACAAATAAGCTCCATAATAATATTATATGTCTTATTAAACCCTCTCTAATTTGCTCCATTCAATCTAGTTTTACAAACACACTACTTTATGACCACATTATTCAAGGAAATATCTGCCTATGTTATTCCTTGTAGTGAAATATGTCATGACATGGTTTTACCCCAGGCATTTTCATTCTCATTACTTCTATACTTACCAACAGTTTTTACACCTTGAATGCTGTTTTGTTCTGAAAGAGTATCAGTGACAATGGGACAAAACATAACAGTACCAGAGGCTGGATGGGCTGTAGCAAGACCTCTACCATGACTCCAATGAAATGATTTATTTTGAAATTGCACTTTTTGTTTTTGTAAGGTTTCAGCAGTAAGCACTGTATCCTTTTCATCTCTTCATCTTCTCATTCACTAAGAGACGCCATGGTGATATCATCATATCTCTATATTACAATGATTTTGCACTGCAAAGGACTATTAACTAAATTTCATAATGATCTTTTCCTAAGCACCATTAACATAATTAACAGCCTGTTAACTAAAACATTAGACCTTCAGCATCACACAATAAATTGTAAGTCCACAGCTGGTAGGAAACCCTTTCAAGAGAAACACTGCTCAGGAACACAACAACTAGAACTGTGAAAATCTGTTTGTTCAGTGGTGGAGAACTTCCAGTGTCCATTAGAGAAAAACAAATGTCTGATTCAATTGATCCTAAAATGTGCTTAAATAAATATCATGCTAAGGAGCTGCACTTCCACCAGCCAGAGCTCCAGGAAAACTGTTTAATTATTCTTTTAAAGACTGCTTCTGTAACGGACATCATTTTGCTATAATAGCTATATATTGGGTCATTAACTACCCTTCAGCAACAATTATTTGATGTTATGGTGAACTATTCAGAGAAACTTTAAATAAGAAAACAAAGATGTTGCTGGTCATTAGGAAGTAGCTAAGGCAAAAGCTATCATGACCACCCATCTTGAGATACCTTGAGTAAATAATGTGCTAATAGCTAGTATCCTCTAAGTTTCCTCACTAATTTTAAAACAAGTGCATTAATTAACTGCTATAATTCTTATGTCAGGTTTGCCATGCAAGTCCTAAGTTTATGAATTTTAATTTTTTTACCCCTTTTAAAACACTACCACACTGTTCTAACAACATTAAAGGAACATAGCTCAGGACTGTTTTTCACATACACCAGTGCCTTTTCTCATTTGTCTGGGGAATGAACCGCAGTTAGACCAAATTAACTCACACGGTGTGACACACTTCACTCAGCCCTTGCCACAAGAGTTGCCACCACGAAAGTTGCTGTGTCCTACTTAGGAAATCAGCACAGAAACAAGCTGCATAATGGCAACATTATGGGAACATTATTAAACTGTCGACCACTTAGCCCACTTTAGAAAAGTTTAGGGGCTATGTGGCTGCCAAAATGATTGCTACTATGTTGTCATAACGTACTAGAGCAAAACAGTCAATATAGCTTTGAAAATTTGAGGTGAACTTCGCTGTCCATCCTGAGTTTTCCCATAGAATCAGATCCTAACACTTCTACAAGACATGAGCTGAAGAAATTATATGTCTCAGAAAATACATAATTTGCCTTTAAGCATCCTTTACTTTCCCAGTCGTTAAAACAATCAGTTCCTGTGTCAGTCCAAAACGAGCTGTTTTACATGAAAACCTTTTCTGTTTCTCTCCTGAGCTGTCATATTCCCCTGCTGTATGCCTTTCATTTTTTTATCCTGGTTAAGCAGGATAAAAAAAGCAAGCAAGCAAAAAAAAAAAAAAAAAATTACTAGATCTGCTAGGGCTTGTTTGGTTGGTTTTTTGATGTCACTCAGAGTATGAGCAACAACAAAATGGAGGTGAAAATGTAGAAAGTGCTGCTTTGCTCTTTTAGTTGCTGAATTTTCTAAGGCAGTCACACTCTTGGTAACTGAACACCATCATTTTGTTAGAAGTGTGGAAAGGAACAAGAGTATCCTCTGTTTCTAACCTCAGCTCAAGCCCCCTTACCCATGTCCTGCACTATCACTGCTGGTGCCACAGGCTACTTAATGCTCCACTTTACCTCCAGAGGCTTTTCACCCTTTCTTTGCTTGGTAAGGAGCAAAGCTTTAGCTTCAAACCTTCGAGGGCCTCCTCAAGACTCACTTCTACAACTATTACAAACTCTGCAACTGTGACAGCATCTCGGACACCTGAGCAGATCCTGATCACAGCCCCCAAACACCATTATAACAGCAAACATGACATCTCCATGGACTAAGAACTGGATTCCAGGAAGCACACACAGACAAGACAATACTGTAATTTATCTCACATTTGTACTCCAGTATTAAAAAAATATAACAAGAGAGTTACAGATAAAGAGAAAACACAGTACTGTCAGCCATCCCATCGCAAAGGGAGTCAGAGCACAGCACAGCTCCCAACAGCTTGCAGAGCAAGGAGAATTACACATTACTGGGTCTGTGGATTCGCTAGCATCTTTAACAAAATCTTTCAGATCCTACTTGTACAGCCTCAAATATGGTTGCAACCTCATATAAACCTGCATCTTCATAAGTCAAGTTTCTTTGCTCTTAAAAAACAAGAAAAGATTTTAATGCTTAAAGCGAGTCAAAGGAGTCAAATTTTCTTCCCCTGCTTCTACATTTCTTAGTCTGAAAATCCCAAATGCTTACTATACTTTCAAAAATACTTCTTCAGGGTAGAAATGAAGGATGTGATGGAATAAAGTATGTAAGAACAGATTATTTTTCTCCTCAAGCAACCTGACACTGGATTCTGAAACCCCAAGGGGTTGGTCCTACTCTCGTTTTCTCACATGAACACTGCTCAGTTCAACACATGGTATTACAGTGAAGGCATGTCTCCAGAGTCACAAGACTATGGAGCAGAAAATCCATACGAAGAAGGGAAATATTAGAAAGAAGCTTATGTTTTGAGAATTTCTTCTTCCATCTGTCTTCCTGATATGCAATTGTAAGTGTTGGAATTAACACATGCTCCATTCCACCTCTATGGATAAATGCCAGATTTTTTGAGCTTATATTTTTAACACAACATAATGAACACACAGTTCTCCAATATCTGCCATGTAAATAATCACAAAAGCACTCATTTTTCAGATTTCTATCACAAATATTACTGTGTCACTTCAGTCCACCCATCTTCCCTGAAGACAAATAATTTGATCTAACAGGGAAAAGAATTTGAACATAAACCAGAGTTCATGCACACAGGGGAAATCACTAAGGAAACCAAATTTATGATCACTGTACTGTGAATAAATAGCTCTTTGATACATGCTATAGAATGAAATGAAGATATCTGCTAGTTTGTTAACACTTATTGCACAAGTAAATACAGTGCACATTAAAAAGGTAAACCCTTACCAAGCACAAAATATGATTTGCCATTAACATTCAGCAGATCTGTCTATTGAAGTCACTTTAAAATATTCTTACATATCTTGACATATACTGATCTGTCAAAGAGTTCTATAAATCATTGTTTCTTGATCATGAATCTGTGTCTAGACCTTGCATTTCACTGATGTTATCTGTGGCTGAGATTGGGTTCAGCTCCAGAGCAGATGACTCTCACTGAGCACAATTCCCAGCTGAACGGAGTAGTGCACAAAGACAGTGAGAGGCTCTAATGATCAAAACCAACACACTGAGCTGCAACACCAAAGAGGCAGCAAGTCATGTAGGGTCTGATACGTGAAGAGTAGATGCTGACTGTGCCAAAGAACAGAATTTCCGGGCAGGCTAGTCCCTCGAGATGACAGTGGCCGTCACTCTGCTTCCATAGAACTGGGCTAACATGGAGCAGGATGACGAGCTCCCTCACCCCCAGAGACCACACAGTTGCCTGACAGCAATGTCCCTCTGCCACAGCCTCATGCTGTTCTTCTTTGCCTTCTCTTTCCTGCAGGAAAGAAGTGATGTCACCTCTGCTCCAGGGGGCAATCACAGACCCTTAATCTACTGATAAAACCCTCTCCTTGTCCCCCGTGCAGCACCTGGCAGTGGCACTGATGTGGTACCATGGCTTGAACATGCACTGGTCTGGCAGTGCCTTGGGCCACCTCAGTGTCTCAGAGATGTCCTGGAAGAAGGAGTTCACTGTGTCCCTAAGAATTCATGCAGATATGTGAAAATTCAGCTTTATCATAACAAAAAACCTCCAACCAAATTTACAAAAAAAATGTAACTTGCTATATTTTATTCTTGTACAGTTTGAATATCATAAGGCAAAACTGCAGAATTCAATTTTCAAATGCTTTATCATAGCATGGCTTGAGGAGTCCAGCTAGGGTTTTTGAACATTTGGGTGTGCACATGGTAGACAACAGGAGAGTGGCTTGGAGTTTGCCACAGGGAAATTTGTGCTGATATTACTGAAAGAGAAAATTTGTAAGTCTGGAGGCAGTGCTGGGATGCTGTTAGAGGAAGCCGGGGGCTCTGACAGAGCAGCAAGTGTGGCTGAGGGCATTATCACCCCATCTGTCCACCCCCCTTTTCTCTCCAAAGCCAGCCTTTCCCGTAGCAAAGGCATCAGAGACACACGTACCTGCTGCTCAGCACGGATCCCGCTCTCGGCTCATCAGTGTTCCACCCGGCTGCGGCTGCCACGAGCGGAGCACGGCGGCTCCTGGCACCCTGCTCCAGAGTGGCAGCTCCCAGCAGCACGGGGCACGGGGCAGCTGAGAGTGGTAACACCTTGGATCACGGCTGCTCAGTCTGACACAGCCCATCTGTCAAAACCCAAAGTAAGAAAGGGAGCGAGATCACACCGGAACTGTGGTTGTATTAAGGGGATGTGTAAAGTCAAGCATTCCAAGGAAAAAATATGTAATTAAGTCAGTTACTGTGCTTCGTATTTGTGCACAGTATCTGTAGCAACACACTCAATTAAAATTAAAGAAAAGGAAATAAATCTCAGCTGGAGCTCTGCCTGGATAAGTGCCCAAGCAGGAAGTAGAGTTGTATTATCTGAACGATTTATGTTTGTAAGCAATTAATAAAACAGATTTTTCTGTTGATTCTGCACTTTTAGGTGATAATTATGGAACATTTTGGGGGTGAGGAGCTGCCACTCTGATTGAAATAAATTTTTCACTCTAAACAAACAGGAGGCAAAAATAACTCTGTATCTTATCAAATTTTTAAGGAGAGAAGTGTGTTTAAAAATTCATTGTTTCCCATCTATTCTGAGGTTTCTTTTGGTTTTATAAATATGATTTAGAATACTTTAAAGTACACATAATTTGAAGTCCCTACCCATTGCCACAATGGACGAAAGGAATCCTTGCATAAAACAGAGTTCTGTTAGTTCACATTTTTAAACAATGGTAGTCTGGTATGACATAGAGCCTAGCATAGGCATTCCAGTTTTTCTACAAGATTTCTGCATAAACCTGGGCAAGCCACACCACCCCTTGGTGTGTTATCTGTGAGGGTAGGGAGGCGTGGAAAGTCAGTATAGCTCTTCCTTACCTTAGCAAAATGCTGAGAGGAGAAAATACACAGAGTGGGTACAGCTTCACATATGGTTGGTTACACCTACAGAAATCAACTAAAGAAGGTCAAGGTTCAGGCCAAGTGCTGGTCTGCAAGTCTCCATTCAGCAGTAACATTCTCCTACAGTTACCACAGTCCCTAACACTGATTTTGGCTTTGCTGTCTCAAACATTGCCTAGGAAGGGCTCAGGGGTAGTGATGCCTAAAAAGGCCAACCTGGAAACAGAGACTAGACAGGGGTAAGGGAATAAAGGTGATATTTATTCAAAAGGCCTTCAGAGGTGCAGTCTGGCAGGCCAAAGGCTACCAAGATGGACGACGAGTCATGAGTTCTTCACACTGTTACAAGTTTGGTCCATTTGCATATCAGCATAAATTTGCCAATTAAACTTTAGCTAATAATGTAACCGCCCCCTCAACTTGCTCCCCTCCTCAAGATGCTGGTTTACACATTTTGGCCCTAGGAGGGTCTGGGTGTCCTTGAAGAGCAGGCCTGGAGAGGCTTTGTTATGTCTACCTTAGCATGAGAGAGCAGCAGCTGACAGGCTGCAAGACAGCTCAGAGTTACACCCTAGGAATACAGAATTTGAAAAATGTAAAAGCTAAAACCTAAAGCATCAGTAACAAGGGCAGAGGCCTCTCTGCAGTGGTAGCCTGGACATGGCACTCCTGATTTATGGGAGAAGGGGAACAAAGTTCTTTCTGGCTGGACACACACCATGCAGCACCAACTGGCCTTAAGAGAGACCTGCCCCTGCTTGTTTTATTTACTGTTGTAGACATAGCCTGTAAAACCCTCTGATAAAGGGACATGGCTTCTGGTTACAATATAGAACAATATAAAACTAGATTAATGGTGAGAGCCAAGCACATACTGTTGTTTGTCAATTTGACCTGCAATTAGACCCACACAGACAGTTTCTTGGCTGAAGTTTTCAGGACACGAACAACGGACAGACATAGCCTTTGCAGGGTTGGATTCTGTCAGTGACCTGAAACCTGACAGCATGACCTCCCTCTCTCTTGCAATGTATGTGCTGCTGCGAGGACCTTTCCCCTCAGTGTGCTGCACTCTGGTGTGAGTCAGATAAGCCAGACTGACAAGAGGTCCTGCAGAGCTGCAATCCAAACACACTGGACCGGGAAACCCATGATCTGTGAATCCTCTTCTCTAGCAAACACCCAAGAAATGGGCCATTTGAAGAACTTCTGGTGAAGTCACAGCTGTGGAACGAAGCACTACCCAAAGAGACGAAGAGGAAAACTGGTTAAAAAAATTCCTGATGGAAAATTGTGTCCTACTTAAATCAAAGCCCTTTTGCAGGAATGTTTCTATCTGTAGATTTTACAAAAATAGTCTACACATTCCTTTTCGATATAGCGGAAACATTTCATTTTGAGAAATTCAGAGCATTTTCTTTCACTGCTAGTGATAATGTGTTTTATTGCAGAGTATCTCAGAACTGACAGGCTGGGAGTTGCCTGAAGACAGCAACTGACTGTCCATTCCTTTGCTTTTTAGGTACCATCAACTTAAATAGAGCATCCCCGGCAGAGCTTTGTCTAATATATCCTCACAATACTTTTTTTTGTTTGTGAGTTTCATCCTGCTTGCCAGTCAAGAAATTATTCCTAATATCTAATTTAAATTTACCTTATAATTTTGAAGCTATTCTAGAAAAACTGTCATCAAAGCATTTGGTCTTATTGAAAGAAGACATTTATATATGTATTAAAAAGGTCATTTTTCTATTCCCTAAACAGTTTTTCAGGATGTTTTTCACAAGCTGGATCACAGTCAGATGTCAATTTCAGTTTGACACTAAGGGATAATCAGGATTTACTGTAAAATAGTCATCCTCATTTCAAGCTCTGTGTTTTCTCTTCATTACTAAATGCGCAGGACTATATCAGTGCACATCTGCAAATGTAAGGAGAAGCAATAGGGTGCTGTTTCACCTTTGTTTCAGCTGAAGAAAGTCTTGGGTAAGCTCTTAAATATGGCACAGGCTGAGCATGGAAGTGTGATCAGGAAGGACCACAAGAAAAGACTGTTACAGAAAATTATTGAAGTATTCTTAAATCATGAAGATCTTATTACCATACCAAAAGTAGGGGCAGTGAGAACAGCAGGGAACTCTCTGCAAATAGACCTGAATCTTGGCATGGGCAGATTTGCTATTTATGTGCTTGCAATAGAGGACAAAGCTGCCTTTTCCTTTTTGAGTTTCTGCTGGGAGTGCAACGTTTCCCAAATTAATGAAAATCAAAAGTTAAGTTAAATGACATAATAAAATCCAGACATTGATTTTTATGTTAGGAGTCATCTTTATGCAAAGCATAATGTATCATCTTAAATGTCACTCATTCAGTAATACCATTATAAAGCTGTTCCTTGGTGATGGCCGGGAAAAAGTTGTTCACGGCATTTATCAACACTGTCACTATGTCATTTTTTTGTCTACTATGAACCTGACTGTAAGAAATCTCAGACACTGGTTGAGAGAAGAACTGGGAGAGAGTTGCTACCAGAGCTGGATCAGCTGTGTGCACTCCATTCCTGTGCTCTTTAGTGTGTTCAGATACAAGTCACCTCTATCAAGTAAAAGCAAGCAGGGAGCTGTGGGGCCAGAATGCCACAAAAAAGGGGGTTGTAACTGGCACCTCTAAACAATGCTGACAGAGCACTAGGCCTATAACCAGCAGCTCCCAGAGGTGTGTAAAGAGTTTCCAAACTGTGCTTGCAATAATGTGGAGGGCACTGAGCTCATGTCCCTTTCCCAGCTCCACACCAGCTCAACCTAGGCAGGGATGAAGCAGACTGAGGGAAGAGTGCCATCTACTGAACCCCAGCCTTTCTCTGGGCTGCCCACCCAAATACAGCTCACTCAGCCTAGAAGCCCCACATGTTCCCTTCTGCAGCCTTCCCAGCCCATGGGAGATGGCTTTTCCCCTCTCTAATCTTCCTTAAATACAATGCAAGCAGTAGAAGCCTATAGAAATACCACCAAGGTATAGAAACAGAAATGAAATTTCTCTCATGTTTCCTGTTTTACAAATTAACTGCTTATTTATATAGCAAGAAAAATAACAGCTAAGAATACCTGTAGTGGTTGGATTGTTCTGGAGGTGATTAACTCAGGTGTAAATGTCGACATCTCTCAGCAGCACTGCAAAGGAATCGTTCTTCATAGAGAAGAAATTGATCTATTCTCTTCTAAGACTAGAAAGTGCTACATCTGATGATCAGCGTCCCTATTCATCAGAGCAGTAACCTGCTGCTATATTATCTGGGCCACAAGGGTGTTATGGTATTTTTCCATTTCATCACAATAAATTAGCTGTTTTGCTATTAACATGCTTCATATTTAAGAGAGTCACCAGCTCCTAAAGAATCAGAGCCAGTCTTTTACATTAACTGTCCCAGGGTTCAATTAATTACTGCAGTGACCAACTGTTTAAATGAACTTCTTCTTTCAGATATGCCCCATCAACACAGAGTGGAATCAATAAGGCTCATTTTGAGCAATTTACCCACCATCTCTACATTCCAGGCAGCTCTTGCATTCATCTGGATAGTATTAGTTTATCATATGTCTCTGACGTATTTTCCTGTCAAACCTTCCTGTTCCATGCTCATACAGATGAATGAACAGTGTCAAAACAATTTCATTCTGTTTTATCAGTGCAAGAATTTCAGAGCTGCGGATGGGAGATGGGGGTGATTATCTAGATCTGTGAGGGCCATGGAACAAGGACAGCATCCGTTCTGATTGTCACAGACATACTTTAGCTAATACTCAGCCTTCAGCCAGATCACTCCAAATAAGAGAAAATGATAATTTACTGTATCATTCCAACAGCCTTAATGGTCCTTTGCTCAGCCAAGGCAGTTGTCTCCCCAGAGTCTTTGTGCCACCAGAATGACATAGAAAAAAAGCATGTTCCCTTTTGCCTCACTATCTCATATAACAGTGAGGAATTTGGGAAAAGCAGTTTTAACTTGCCTAGACATCAATTTGTTATTGTTTAGTTACTTCAGCTCATTCCTTTATTCAGCAATTAAAAAATATGCAGGAGATGAGGCGGCTCAAATCATCTTTATCAGCAGTTTTAATCTGAAGCAAAGGGGCATCAGGCAATGAAAGACACAAACAGAAGTTTCTTAGCAGTCTGCTTGACTCACAGAGATCAGACTGAAGGAGATGTCTGTTCCCAAGTGACTATTTAAGAATTAACCTTTAAAGAGGGCATTTGCTAGATTGAAAAGAAATGAGAATTCATTACTTCTAAGGATGTGGCTCAGAATTGTTCCTATTCTCCTGGCGAGGCATTGCTCCCTTAAAGAGCCTTCCTTTCAGATGATTAACTATCATTCAGTAGTACCAATACACTCAAACACACACTTCCTAACAAGCATTGTCTCCTGCCTCCAATCCAGGCATCACAGGCTGTCCTGCAGACTTAATACGATTGCGGCTGAGCAAAAAACTCATTTGAATTTCAACAGCCTGTGGCCACAACAAGGAACAAGCAATTTCAGATTTCCAGGAATTTCTGGATGAGAAGCATGATACAGCTGCATAATTACAGTATAGCAATATGTAAGATATGCAGCTAACTGAGTATTTTAAATGATGCTCGCAACTTAAACGGATGCATCGACTTCATATACAGCTTGATTGTCCAGGCTTGTATCAATAAGATGAAGTGGAGCAGACAAGAAGAGAGCTGCTCCTGGCTGTAATATTGTTTCAGTGCCACAGAGACACTGTCAAGAGGGTCTCCTTCCATCGCATTAATGTATGCATCCAATTATAGAGAGGCTTTTTGTTTGCTTTTTCCAGCTGTAGAATGCAATGCTATACTTGTGCTCACACTGTTGTGTTCATGTCTACTGCAGAGGATAAAGGCTTTTTGGAAAGAGATTCCAAATTCAGCTAGAAGAAAACACTGCCTTCATATCTCAAGTAAGCATCTACATTGTGCAGTTAAAGTTACAGTAATCTGATTGTTTTTCTGTTAAGATTCAAATTAGAAACTCTACAATCTTATTTTGGGCTGTTTTTCATGTTTTCTATTTTCTTTACTATGAAAATAGATTTTTTCATTCCTTGAACTCCTTCACAAACCCCAGTGTGCACGGGTTTAATATTGGTTTTGATCAGAATGCACTCAGTAGTCGACCCCGGTCTTGCAAAGAGATCAGTGCAAAAACTTCTTTGTGCTTGTAGCAAAAACAAAAACCTCATTCAGAGGGAGATTAGCTAAATCTTCTGCTCCTTCATTTTAGAGAACTGGCTGTTTTGCACTAGGAAACAAAAGTAAATTAATGCATTTCCAGGACATTGATTTCCTTGTAATTTTTTATGGGAGGGAGCAATGCCCCAAGTCTGTTTGATTTTTCTTGGCCTGTAATGAGATGTTTTCTAGACAAAATATTTCACCCCATGACAAGCATGCTTAACTGAGAGATTTAGCATTAAGAACCCTTTCAGTTCCTATATTAGAGATGTGAAGCACAGAAATTCCCACAAATCCAACAATTTATGGGCAAGAGAGGCAAGGAAACCTCATCACTTTCTTATTGAAAAGTTGATCCCATGACAAAAAGCTAAAAGTGAATTAAAAGGAAACAAAGAGAAGGCCCATTCTGTGGAATGCTGAATGCCCTTCCCTCCACTCAGTTCCCGGAAGAAAAGGATGTTCCACAGCTCATACTTTTCTTGATTTCCTACAGTTCATGTGTGGAACATTTTAAAAAAGAACATACCTTTTGCATACTGGTTGTATCAGCTCAGGACCTTTTCTGAGAATGGGATTCACTCTGGAAAAGCAATCACAAAACACCCACTGTTCAACAGTTCCTAGCCACAGTGGGGTGGACTGAGAATAGCACATCAGATTTAATTTTAAATGTGTCCGATTTTCTTTTCTCATATCATATTTTCTTGGCTATTTTTATAGGATTCTATCTTTTCTTGTGTTAGTGCTCTGATTTTTAATTTCTTTAATTCTCATTAGGCTACATGAGAACTGACATAGCCATACCATAACATCAAGATTTTGCAAATAAATATTTATGGACTTCAAAAAATTGAATTATGTAAATGAAGTTCAATAAATTGTGAAAAGATATATTATTCTCCACACTGTGTGGTGTAGGTCTTCTTCAAAAAAATTCTTTTCAACTGATGTTATGAGCTTGATATAGCACAACACTTCCACTGGAACCATCATGGTTTAATGACATGGCAACAAATGTTCTCCAAATATTTCTAAAATGGGTAGAATTTGCAATGTAAATGTATATCAAAACAGCTACATGACCTGTTCAGTGGCCAGTTTTCAGAGCTATATAGCAATCCCATCCAGAAAATATCAAAATCATCTAAAGGGAAAAAACTCAAAAAAAACCAAACTAAAACCAAAAAAAAAAAAAAAAACACTAAGAAATCTCTATCATCTGTACACGTTATGCTGAAAGACCAGGACCCAGAACATGCAGGGCCAAACATCATCAGCCCACAGTCCTCATTACTCTGTAGAGACTGGGCTGCCTGCAGTCCGTATTGCATCGAGTCCCATAAGATCATTTGCTATTTTACAAGGCAAGAGGAACTTCAACCATCAGAAATATGGATTTTAAAAATAGGGGACATTTTAGAAAGAAGTGTGTACTGATTTTAACAGCAATGTTGAGATGTAATGAATTCGGGAAACATTCTGAGTACTGCATATTTTTTAAATTAGAAAAGACTACAAAAGGAGGATTTTGCTATAAATATATGCATACTTCTCATACCCTCCAAAAGACAGAACAGCCAGCATTTTTTAAACCAAGGCATGTGCCTGACTTCATTGTTAAAGTGGGTCTGTTTTCAGAAGGGATCTGAACACTCAGTTTTACTAACTTCAGCAAAGAAGCTGAGAATAGGCAAAGTAACCTATTACTCTGGAAAACACAGGCAATTATACATCTTCTCTAAAAATTTAATTTCATAAAAAAAGATCTTAGCTAATCAAACTCATACAGGAAGCATGTGCAGGGTGACTCATGCCTTCCTCTGCATTGTGCTGGCAGAAAATGGAGCTGGTGGAGGCAATGCCTTCCCTGTCTCAGTGCAACGCACTCATCTGGCAGCTGTGGTGGACTCCAGCCACCCCAAATTCTGGCAGGAGAACAGGCGGGGTGTGCCAGGACCATGCTTTATACAAGCCAGAGGAAGCACTGCAGCAAGAAGAGGTTCTGATTTTCTACAGGGCACAGATCCTGTTACCAACATCACTTATCTTGGTATCCCACTAGTTTGTTTTTTCTGGCAGAAGCTGAATGCCTCACACAGCCATGCTCATTTTGACACAGGTTCTAAAAGGCATTACAGTTGTATCTATAACAGATAAAAAAAGGACCTTCATAATCAGATTATGTTTGCTGTGATATTCACAGTCCTCAATTGTACAACTGTATATAAAATACCTAATGTTTCAAGAAGTAACATTTTTCAACATTAAATTAAACTTGCTAAAAATACAGTATACTTCCTGCAATTTCTCTCTATATGTCAGAAGAGTAATGCTGTATTTATAGCAAAGATGATACTTCCATTAAATCTTTCAATCAGCTAGGGACTGAGATAATTGGCAAAATTCTCTTCACTGCTATTTAGTCAGCTGGCTTTAAACCACAGTTAAACTTTACAACAGTGTTTCTCACCCACTCTAGTTTTATTTGATGTTATTATATCTGTCAATCTTGAACAGGAAGATGCAGAGAGAATTGAGAAAGTTTTTGTTTGCCTGATCATTCTGAAACTCATCAAGGTGGGAAGTATAAGGAATGGGGTAGGGAATCTAAGAAAGAAATTATTAGTTACTACTGATAGAAAAGTCTTCAGTTGCCCTCACTGCACTCTTTCCTATCTACCATTCCACATTATAAAATACATCCCCATGGCACAGGCACTCAGCATAAGGTCAGCTGTCTGTGGAGAAGAGTGTACCTGGATGTGGCAGTGTGCAACACTGAATTCTCAAAAATAGACTGGGTTGATTTCCCTACCCAAGACAGTGACCCGGAGGGCGAGAGTGGAGAGGAGACTGTGGGTGTAGCCCCAGTCTAAAAGCACAACCCATCTAAGTGTCTATCAGTTATCGCACCTGCCCTCTTTTCTAAAAGAGCCCAGAGCCCCAGTTTCCCTATTGGGTATCCCCTTCATGTTTAGGTATTACCCCTGTTCCATATGTAATTCGTGGCTAGAAAGTTCTCTGTTCTTTGGTTGTTCATTGGCTATTTTAAACTGTAACCTCTTCTACAGTACTGCTATTGGTTACCTGTTACCCCATCTTCGTTCCCCCCTCCCTTTTTCCTCCCCCTGCTAGCCGGGGTATAAAACCCCATTTCACGTTGTCAGTTTGCTCTTCGGCTGGCATTCTCCCTTCGTGTCTGTTCCCTCTCGAGGGTGAATAAACTCGGACTGCGTTTGCCGCCAAGAGTCCTTCTCCTCCTTTGCCTCCACCTTGCCGCGCGCTCCATCGTACGCTGACTGGCTCAGTGTCCAGCGACCCGCGCTTCTCTGCTGGTATTCACTGTCGCCCTCTGGCCATCCGGGCAGGCCAAGAGGTCATCGCGACACCTGGAGATGCAGGACTATGCAAGGACATTGCCTGGAGAAGAAGCACTTGTTGTCCTAATCAGCTGTGCTCAGGAGCAATGGCTGCCAAAGGGATGATGCAAAAATTTTAGACTTGTGGTATGAGGTTTACCAGGATTTTTTGTCTCTCATGCCATATTTGCAGTGGAATCCATAGCAGTGTCAACACCTGTTTCTTGGTAAATACCTTGCAAGGTAAAGGGTTTGGATAGACTTTTACAGTTGTAAATCATAAAAGGTACAAAAATGGGTGGATGATTTTCCACTGATTATTTTTGTGGGCTATTTGACCTCCTGAAATGCAGATGCTTGATCAGACATTTTTAATCTAAGCACTTCTGGAAATTATATGGGAAAGCATTCTACATTTTCACACAGCAGTGATTGTAGGAAAAAACGTTGACCTTTTTCCAAATTTATATACAGAATGGGAACCATCTTACCTGGTTTTAGCCATCTCAAATTTAGACATTTACTTCACTTAGGGTATAGATTCATCTTATAAACAGCAGAAAGACTGGAGAACATCCAGACAGAGATTCTCCATCCTAAAATAACTGGCAAAGATGATTAGTGCAGAGTGAGCTGATTTTCCCTATTAGGAGCACAAGTGGGAGGTTGGAGGATTTATATGCTGTTTAAGTATTTTCATAAGGTACAAATCTTCACCACAAAAACTATTAAGAGAGGCCAGCTGGAAACATTCCTCTTAATATTTTAATATGGATTTCCCCAAGAGGAAATGTTTCACCATCACTTAAGTAATTTGAAAACCGCTTGCTTGAAAAGGAGCATGAGGAGGAAAAAAGTGATTTTGCGGTGCATTCCAATAATACAATTGTTAAGTAATGGGATAAAAAGCTTGACTGCACACACACAGAGGAACACAGAGGCACAAAGGTGGGAGGGGAAGTTCAAATTACGCCCAGCCCCACCTCATGCCAGCCCTATCTTAGCCATCAGGCCATCGAAGGCCCATCTCCACATCCATGAAGAAGCACAAGGACTCAAGGCAGGTGGAGAAACCCCAATAACCCAGTCAGATAAATAGCCCCCACCCAGCTACTCCAAGACTGCCACAGGAGTGCCTCAGCATCATGGACTGAGGACATCCATCCCCATGGGGCAGAGGGAGCTGCTCTCCAGGTCCCCCACCACACTGAGGGGACCACTGCCTAGGGCAGGGGATACACTGTGAGATGCAGAGGAAGAGCATTGCAGCATGGCATAGGACTGATTATGGGGTGTTTAGGGCAGGAACCAGAGGTGGAGAAAGGGAAGGATCAAGGTGATTTAGGAAGGAACACACATAGACAGACAGAAGAGCAAGGGGATAAAACAAATCAGTTATGTATGAACAGGGGCTGGTCAGCACACCCGTCTGGCTGTGTCCTGCACCCCATTGGTGAAATCTATTCTGTCCTCTTGCTAAACCTCCCTCTAACTCTTTTCTGGGTGAGGGACTCTCTGGGGTGGGCAGGCATTGGTGTGTCTGGGAATGAGGTGGGAAGAAGGGGAGAGTGGTAACCCAGAGCAGCTGCTGCATGAGCTGTGTGGCTAGGCCCAGTGGGGGTGTGGGGTGTGTGCCACTGCAGGTGTGTGTCAGAGCACCTCTCCCAGCAGCTGGAATGAAACCACAGCCTTGGGGGCTCACATGCCCAAGTGCCAGAAACAGGGGAGACTGGGACCCAGGGGCAGGTACCAGGTGTAAGAGCCCAGCTTCTGGAAACCCACACTATACATATGGAGACATCCATCTGCACCAGCAGTCCTCCACCCTGCTCAGACATAGAGGGAAGCAGGATGAGGGAATAGAATTACCATTTTCAATTTAATTCAAGGAAGATATTTCCACTGACTCAAACAAACTGTGGATTTTTGCTTTAAAGAATATCTTCACACTGTTTTAAATGGGTTTTTCCTCCTGTTTTGAAGCACAGTATTCCCTAGGATACTAAAGATATGCTTCTATTTATTGCCTTTAGAAAAGCTTACTGGTACAGATTCTAAAAGTATTCTCATCAAGAGTAGAAAATGTCTGAATGCCTTTCTGAAACTAAAAGTTTCAGATGTAATTCAAACATCACACAGAGGAAATTTTATGGCCTCAGTAACACAGTAGGACAGGTTAAACGATCATGATGTTCCCTTCTGGCCTTAAAATTTATTAGGTACCTCCCATTTTTTCTGTTGATAGGTTCAGTAGTACCTTCCAACTGCACAGCTGTCTGTGGATATTATATGGTAGCTGCCTATAATTACGTCCATCTTAGTACATGAAAAACTCAGATTCAGAGGAGTTTAGTGACACAATCATCATGCAAGAGTGCACTAGAACCTACATTAGACCTTAGATTTATTGAGTGACCATTCCATGTGCAGTCCATCAGCCTCCCAGTTTCTCCCTAGCTAGTTAATTCCAATGCTCCTTTTTCTTCCCTTCAGTAAAGTAACAGCAATATCACCTTCTTATTTCTATTAACCTATAAACTGCTGTCAATGGTGATTTCAGCTCATGTGGAATTTCTTCAGCTATTTCTAAGCAAACTACCATGGGCAACATTAGCTCTGTAGCAGCAGTAACAGGGGGCTAATTGCAAAATAATTACCTTAGCATTTAAAAGACGTGGTTTGCATCCTCTGCTGCCATACCCGGTACAGAGGCATGAGACCTGTACCAAGTACCTGCACCAAAGCCAGAAGAGGCTTTCAGACTGCATTTGAGCTATAAGTACACACATTACAGTGTACAGGCACCCCAAGTGCAGCTGTGAGCTTCCACTGCAGGTTTTTATATTTCATGTGCTCCTGAGACATATAATGGGAAGTCTATGAGTTCTTCTGGAGATAGGATCATAACTTGCATATGTACCAATCTTATCTTTGATTACCTTATCTTATTCTGGGTAAAAGTATTTACATTTTAGATGATGCATTCATTTAAATGATGCATTCAACATAACAAAATAATTATGACAATACCCTTCATAATAAATTGTAGTGAGCAAAAACTTAGAATTTGAAGTTTGAGATATAAATTGGATATTAATACTTAATTAAGCTAATAAAAAATTGAAGAACAATTTTAGAGCACATTTAATAAATATATTTCATGTGTAAACTCTCAGGAGCAACTCAAAAACACATCGAATGGAAATGCCCTGAGGTGGCTCGAGTTTCTTCTCTCTAGCTGAATTCAAGGGCTGATTACAATGACCTGTTTTCCACATCAGCTCTGCCCCTTTCTCCATTTTACTCCATACCTACAGAAGTTTTAGGGAGAGATGACAGGATAATGTACACAGAATTGATAGCGCAACACAGGTGAGAGTGAGAACCATGAGCAGCTCTTTCAGTGAGCTCTCCCAGCAGCAGCCTGCAAGCAGTGCCTGAAAGATGCAGAAATCAAAAGAACTGAGAAAATGCACTAAAGAAGTTGCCTCCTTCATAGGAGCACCAAATGTGAAGGTCATCCACCCCCAGAAAATGTATTCATCACACACAGGGCCATGGACTGCATGACATGTAACAGCTGTAAAAATGTCTTTCCATCCTGCAGGTAGGAGATTGTACATCACTGTTTTGTACATAAACCTGGGGTGCTCTGCAGCCTGCCTCAGTCCTACCAGGCATCTTATATCTTGTGAAGTGCCAGACAGAAAACCTACTTACCAACCTTTCTAACCCCACCCAGTCCTTCAGTCTTGTTAGATCCCTCTCTAGTTCATATCAGTTGTGCATGCTCAGAAGTGCCTTTTTAGCAGAAATGAGCATCTGTTACCTAACTGGGGACTTGTATGTAGATGAACAGGCACTTGGCCTTTGTCTCAATCCTCTAGAGAAACAAAATTATTAGAGGTGGTCAGAGATGTGACTAACTTTACACAACTTTGTAATGACCACTGCAGGCCTAATAATCTACACATAACATCATTTACTATATCCCTTCTCTAGTGTCTCTTTTCCAAGGGCAAAAGTGCTAGGTTACTTGTCTCTTCTCACACAGAAATGAGTCCCTGCCTCTGTTTTGTTGGGTTTTTTTCTGAGGGGTTTTGGGGAATATTTTTTAATGTGCTTCATATTATATACCCTTCTAATGTTATTCTGAGATCTTTTTAGTATGTACCTGTACATTTTCCGTGGACAGGAAAAGGAGCACATATTGATTGCAATAATCACAGCAAATCACTTATCCTTTGCTTTTAGCTTTGCTGTTTTATTTTGATTTCTCTTATGTATTTTTTCCTTATTTGTGCTTTGTTTTTCCTTTTAGTCCAGGATCATTCACTTCCACTGGAGTGTACTGATCTGTAAGGGGAACCTTTTTTGCCATTCTCAGGTACAGCACTCATGCCAGAAGAGGCAAGGAGCACTCTTCATTCACACAGAAGAGACAAAGTACGAAATACAACTGCTTGACTTTAGTTTTTCTAAGAAATATAGCTTCATGCACATCTTCCTACATTAATTGGCCCTAGTTATTGGTCTTAAAAACTGAGGAAAGGAAAAGCATGCATTTTGCTATTATTTCCATTTTTAACTATATCATGTGCTTAATTTGTAGAGGTGAGGCACTGAGATATATGAAAGAAGAAGAAGGAAAAATCCAGGCTAGAAGAGGAGGAAAGAGGATTCTGTGTTTCTAATACAGTATTTCAATCTTTTACATATATTGCAATTTTTTCCTTTTATTGAAGCAAGCTTTGGCTTTATAAAGTAAGGATTCTGTGAAGGATTAATGTGGAAGAATTTTGCATTTAAACTCAATTTTCTTACTTGTACCAATATATGAGTTGATCACAAATCAGACCAAAGAATTGCATAGAAGTGATTCAGAGGAAGCAGGGAGAGGAATGGCAAAAAAGGATTCTGGCAAGCCCTAAATGCTTGGGAAGACAGATAGCATACCTGACAGAATTAGCACGTGTATCTCAGCATAGAAACTTCAGTTGTCTTTGGTGGCCAGGATTTTTGCCAGTTGTCTCCTCCTTTACCCTCAAGGGGAAAAAAAATCTTCAGTATTAACATATTTGTTGAATGAGGCACATAATTCTGTCTTTCAGTGTACTCCATTTCTCGTAAGGCACATAATCTATTCTCAGATTTCCCAGCTGAATGCAGCTCTGAGCTTGTGGAAAGGATTACAGAATTTTATTTGAATACAAGCTAGTAGTTGTGTTTTGTGCCCGGTATGATTACTGAAATCACAATGTGTTGCTTTTTATGTATGGAGCAGATTTATACCAACGTACATAGAAAAGGCTTTCTCTGCTGTTGGCAGTGAAGAATATCATCTGGAGCATCTCCTAAGGCCACACAGTTGAGGTACACCTGTTATTACATGTTACAGTCTTTCTCCACTGCTATAAAACACAAGGTCTATATTTTCACACGTGCTTAAACTAATGATAGATGAGTCATATTCCAAATTACTGTTGTGGAAAGCCAACCCCCAGGCACCAACCCATTTTCATGCAAGCACGCCAAAATGAGCTTATATCCTTGAGCCAAACTGCAATTAAAAAGGCCCTTAAAAACACTAATAATTCTGACTTAATCAGTGATTATTGCTCTTTTTAAATGGAGTTTAAAATTTGTGCAGTGGCTTTGATTTTCACTTTTTGTTAAATCAAGCACTGTTTTTGCCAGAATGGAAAATCTGTCACATTGCAATAATACTTCAAGTGCATAAGTACAGCCTAAAAATTGAGCATGTGTAGCTTTAACAGGAGGATGGCAATTAATTCTTCTTTTGCTGTAATATCTGGGGAAGCTGAAGGCAATTCAAATTTCCGTGTGCCACCACAATAGTGCCACAACAATCACTTTCTACCAAACTAATCATCCTTCTCCTGGCCTCATTTCCAAGGCTATATAAAACCCCTGAGTATGACACAAGTCATGCAGCAGAATTCAAGTGAAGATGGTACTGAAAGACGAGATTCATGGAAGAATCATTTATTTCGGAAATGATAGTTTGGTAGGGTGGATGTTACTCAACAGGACATTCCACAAGAAGATATTTGTATAGAAATCTCTCTCTTTGTCTTGTCATGCCTTTTAATTAAGTTTAAAGTCTTGCATGACTCAAAGTAATGTACACAAAATAAGTAAGCAGGCAGCTGCAAATATAATAGTGGGAAAGAAAGGATGTCATGTGTTGCTAAACAAAGATGTGACATTTTCTGGACAGAGAAGAAAATAGAAAGAGCAGAAATATTACAACCCAACAGGATTCCTGATTTTACATTCTTCTTCTCTTCTACTTTCATTCCACTAGCACATGGGATGGATGCCAGAGATGCATCAAACTGTCCAAGTATAATTTAAGTAGTCAGGGAACAGATGTTCACAACAGTTTCTGGTCAGCGCAGGGATTTTGCTACCTGCCCACAAGGTTCTACCCACTGAGAAAGCTGTATTTCTGGAAGATGTACTGTATCAGTTTATATCAAAATACATGTATTCTGTAAGGCTGAATGACCCTAATTGACTATCAATGTAATATAGTATTTCTTCCCTTCCTCTCATCCTCCCTTTCTCCAAGACTGGATAGAAGTTACTTACACAGGCCAATACTATAATGCGGACTTCAAATGCTCAAATTCTTTAGGAATTTGACTTTGAATGTTGGTGACTTCCTACAGTGTGAACAGGTGGGAGAATGCTGGAAACTGAAGGAAACTGGAAACTTCCCTTCTCCCTTGTACATGCAGCAAAGGTCACTACTTTAATCCACACTTTCAAAGGAAGAAGACTGTGCCAGGTCCAGAAATCTACCAAAACTTTTTCCTTTTTATCATTTTTCCACAAAAATTAAGAAAAATGGTAATTTCTCTAAGTTGATCATCAAGGTGTATTGATTCTTTTCATTTAAGAGGGAAAGGTAGCCAAATACATTGATGGGATTGAACATTTCAGAATTTATACACAGAAAGCAGTATATTGACATGACTGGAACCGGTAATAGAAAGAAAAAAAACCTCAAACCTAGAAAAGGGTGACTGAAAAATGACAGTTAATGAATCAAATTTATGACTTCAGCAGCATAAAAGAGTTACTGTTCATTAGGGTTAAACCTAAACAGCAACATCTACAGCCCACATATACATACTTTTGCTTGTTTTATGTAGGTCAGCACCAGTGGAATAACTGTATTAGTGGATCTTTTTATCTGAAGTTTTTCCCAACTTCCCTGGAGCCCACAAGAAGAATGTGCTATCACGATAGCACTGCCAGCAGAATCCAAGAAAGGCAATTTTAAGCTAGCTGTGGTTTCTCTAAACATGCCACATTATAGCTGTGGCCTTGGCCTTCACTGCAGAAGGCAAAATTCAAATCTTCATCATTATAATATCCGTGGTGTGTTTGGGGGTATGTTTGACTTGTTTTAAACATTTTCTTTAAGAAGGAAAATGTTTCTGGACTAATTCTGGCAGAGCTTCTGGAAGAAGACAAGGTTTCACATTTCCTTCAGTAAGAAAAGAATCAAGACGTGTGCTAAGATGCATGTAAGAATCACAGAACAGAGAGACCTCAGAGGCAATGGAAAGGAATTTACCAAGACCAGAGGGGACACAGCAGTTTTTTTTCTAAGCTAGCAATACAATGCTAACTGCAGTAAAGCTCAGAAGCAAGAACTCATTGGCTGGGACACAGTGGGAAATGTAAGAGCTGTATATAAAAGTACTGTTTTTCTTTATTTTAACTTCCAGTCGGTGATCCCTATTTGCTTAGAGCTTTATTTTTGAAAGTGAAGTTCCATTCAAATAAAACAAGACATTACTGATTTTCAGAACTTCCTGGTCTCTTCGAAGAGCTAACTTGGAGCCAGTCTGAGTATATTGCCCTCACATCTGTGGCCTGCTTTGTGCCACCATCTCAGCCAAGAAAATACAAACAAGCTAAGACTAAAAACCTACTGTCTTAGTTAAGAAATAGCATGCTTATCAAATTGCATACAAGTGGAAGATCTGTTTTTTAAGTCTGCTGTTTTGACCAGAAGGACAATATAATATTGCCTTATGTCATTAGGTCTATGTGGTACATATGTTCCTTCATGTCTAGGAGATCCTTTAAAATAGTCCTGAAACAAGTGGTGTGGTTGGATCTCCAAGCACTATCTTATCATACTAGACCTCTGTGAAGAAACAAAATAATCATAGTAAATAAACCTTTCACTATTTTCCACTATTATAAAAGCAACAATGAGAAACTGTTCTCTCTCTGCTTACACCAAAGTTCCTGAAGTGAGTTAGAAATACAAAATAAGGTAACACTAAGCAGGCTTTATTTTGTCTGGCACAAAAAAAATCTTCACAAGTGCTGGCGAGGTAGTTATGAATGAAAAAAAAAAAAACACAAAAGAGAAAAGCAAAACATTGAGCAAGATCCTTCTTTCCTTGGTTAAAATGCACTAAAGCTCAGATGTTGTGTAAATGGTTCCACACCATCTGGCAGCTATAAAGGGAAAAACAAACCATCATTTGCAGGTTACCGTACTTCTCACATTTTTAATAATGTACCACAGTGTACTAATTGTCATAACACACAGAACAATGTACAAAATATTTTAAAGTGCAGATTGTTACCTCTCATTCGTATTTATGCTACATAGCTCAGGAATGCACTTACATGGTGTGCCATTGCCATCCCGTGTGTTGCCTGGCTGTGTAGGTTACGTGGGATATATGGGAGAGAGCGCATTTATACAGAAATTACACACCTTCCACAACACAGCCTTGCACTGCACCACGGATGACAATCACGGCAACTCCTTCTTCCACCACAACAATACAGGGACCCTGTCACCTCATAGCCTGCTCCAGCACTCCCACAGGCTGCAGCCTATCCTGCAACTGTTCCCACTGGGTCCCTGCAGAACTGCACAGACAACAGAGCCAGCTCCCTCAGCACTTGGCCAAGCCCCGGGTCTAACAAGAATCAACAGATTAGTTTAGGATGTGCCATTCTCTCTCTGAGACAATGCTGCATTGATTCACCTGCTTCAGTGATGCTGAACATAGCCCCAGCATACCTGCACCTGTATTTTTCCCCATCCAGACATGGGGAGACATGTTTCCCTGTCTGCCTTGCTTGATTATGGTGGTCCCTGGAAGAACCAGTGTCTGAGGGAAGGAGCCAGGAAGGAAGCAACCACAGACTTTGCAGGGTCTCATGTTTGCAGCTCCCTGGGTAATTTTTTAAGACAGCCAGAATGGCAGCACAACCCTCTGTTTCCTTGCAAATACATGCCTGTCCCTACAGAGTTCCACCGACAGAAATTTAGAGAGGACAAGTAAGGAGCATTGCTCATGGCCTAGAAACATCGACTAGCAGGACCTTTCCAGGACTTGGTGCATCCATAGTCTTAGAAATGAGATGGTAGCAAATTATTCCTCACATCCTCTTTCAGCAGCTCTCACATTTTTATAAATCACAGTCTCTATCAGATGTAGCTAAATTGGGGAAAAACTCATAAAGATTTCTGTCTTCCTGGTTGACATCCAGTAGACCTTTTTCCTAAGGAAGGCATCATTAAACTTACACAGCCAGACAAGTTAACATGTGTCATCCAGTCTGGGATAGCTTTCCATACATATCTTCTCAGCCCACACCAAGGCAATTAGCTATTTTAACCTTCTTTCTCTGAAAGTTTACATTATGGAAATGTCTTGCTCTATCAATTGGAGAAATACACTCAGTATCGTCTTCCCCAGCAGACTCTTATGCCTTCTGTTATCACAGTTTTTCTCTCATCTTTCACTCCTCTACCAAATGCAAACTTCAAGCCTACTCCCGCTCTTTCCTCATCCGCTATCCATCCTACGCCCCCTCCTTCAGTTCAGCAGGGTTTTTCCTTCATTATATGTGCATGCTACCCAGCTGGCTCAGCCACAGAGTGAAGCTGGCATGTCACAAGGTCCTGCCTCTGCCTTCTGTACATCTTCATTACATTGAGAAATAAATTATCTTGTTAGTCACATTATTACATTATAAGTTGACAAGTAAATCTTATTATAAAAGTGTAATGATACAATAAGATATTTTATTCACGCATTTAGCCCTCACTCTCTGACACTTAATTATATCTACTGCTGCATGGTGATCTGAAACATTAATTTGAAAAATCAACTAAAACCCTCCATAATAAACTGATTTCCTGCCATGCTCTTAGGGTTCTCTTTTAACATACACTGAAACTGCTTTAAACATGTCCGGTGAACCTTAGAAGAGCTTGATGGGAATGGAAAAAAGAAAGACTGTACAGGGGGTATTTTGTTAAGAACTGCAGAGAGAATCAAATCTGAACTTGTGTATGGGATAGAGTTTTGCAAGGACGGAAATGGGATCTTCTCTAACAAGAGCAACATAACACCCATGCATCTGCTCCACCACAGCACAGTGAGCACATAACTCAAGAGTGTTATGCTATTGCACAGTGTAGCTCAGGCTGCTTCCCAGCTTTTCATGGTGCTTTGGCCCAGGGACCTTGGTTCCCATGAGCACGTGCACACACATGAGCATGCTGGCCAAGGAAGCTGTAGTGTGAGCTGGACACTGCACACCATGGGGCCCTGATCATTCCCGGGATACAGCAGATCATGCAAATTTTTCCTTTAAGGCAACCAGCATTCAGCCTGTGTTTAGATTCCCTACAACTCCCCACCACCACAGCATGGATAGCTCCAGAGCTGTCTTGGGTCTTGAAATGAAAAGTAATAGGGTATTCGCCCTGCTCTGCAAGTGTACACCCCTTATCTCATGGTAGGAGCTGATGGGACAGCCAGTGACTGCAAGGAGAGCCAGGGCCAGACATCTTGCACGTAAATCAGGCCTGGAGTCCACCTGGGAAGTAGAAGACCCATTTGATGCTCCGCAAGAACTCTAGCAGGTTGACTCCAACACAGCCCCAAAGATACTATAAGTTAAAGAGTTTGACATTTTAATTGGTGCACTATTTTAGGGATATTTTTTTAGAAGTACTATTTAGATGCACTAAGGCCCTGCATCTTCCAGTAGGAACACATAAAACATGCAAAGCCCTATTGCACAGATCTTCTCCCACCTGCCTCCCTGCATCGCTGAATCATCCCAGTCTGCATCCTAAAAGAGCCCAGAAGTGCTTGCCGGTGTAATGGCTACAGAGATACACCTGCATGGAGTTAGAGCTTGAAGAGGGAGGCAAGTCAATTGGATCTGCAAATCTTAATGTAAAAAATATTCTGAAATTGAGGAAAAAAAGTTATAGTTCCCAAACTACCTAAAAGTTTTGTTCATGACACTGAGATTATCTCCAAGCAAATAATCTTCTCTCATGCTGAAAACTAGCCTGACCCTGCACACTTTCAGTAAAGAATCCAGAGACAATAGAGCAGGCACATTTTCATTTTGTTAATGTGAACAAAACAAAGCATCTCATAAACCTTAACAACACTCACCTTCTTTAACTAGGCAAGCTGACAAATTTTCCCATCTAGTGTAAAGAAAATTGGTAGAAAAAAGTCCGAACCTCTTCTTTTGGTGATAAATAAGGCTAAGAAATTTCCAGTAGAGTTGCTGCACTAAATATAAAGGAGAGCTTAAGGAACTTTGGCACTCAGTTTTAGCTGAACATCAGCTGGAGGTAAACGGCCAACTTTTCTGCACTCCTTCAAAAATCCATCTGTAAACTATATTCACTTCATCACCTAAGTAAAATTTTGTCTTCTGCTTGCATATCACATATCCCATCAAACTTGGGACTCACAACTTTAAACAGAAGACTTACTATCAGTAAACATGTCTTTTCAAGCCTCACTCTACCATGATTCTATTCATCAGTAATAAAATCTGGGTATAAATCTTTTTTATTACTGTACTTCTCTCTGTGTCAAAAATTCATATATACATTTGGTACAAGCAAGTCCAACTTGATCTGAAAGTTTAGGGAGCAAACTCTGCAATGACAGAACATTGCAAGTTACTGGTAAGTATAAAAACATTTGAGTGACAAAATATACCTGTTTGGAATTCAGAGAGAGTATCAAGACAGCAATTCCTGCTGGAGTTTTCAGAATAACTAAACCTCAATAGCACAGAACAAAGATTAAAAAAAAGTCAGATCTCACTAAGACACCAAAGGAAGTGACCAGGTTTTAATATAGAGTCCACAAGTTGTCTATTAGGGGCTCAGCATTTTCTCAAAGTTCTACTCTAATTGTGAACAACTCTACTGAAAAGTTAAATATTAGCACATGAATTATTTTCATGGTCTGTTCCCTAAGGACATTTCAACAAAATTCTGGAAAACATGATATGAAGAGTTGAGCAGTTCAAAGTCACAACTTGACCTATATGTCCATGCTGCTTAACCATAAGTTTGGGTGCAAATTTACCATATGGTACTTAAGTCATCTGCAGAAGACATACTCTAAGTCAAAACTGTTTCCTTCAGTTAGTAATATTTAGGCAGAAAGCATAAAAGTGGTGCTGCAATATTATGAAAGGCATAGGGTCCCTATAACGGTCTAGCTCAGACTCTTTCTGAAAATCAGCTATCTTCTGGTGGGGAATAGGTGTAAATTAATCTTTTCATCTACAAATAAATAATTCCTTCTTAAAACAGCCTTCCTCTGATTTTTCAGTGATTCTTTCTTCTTTAATGCTGTGTTAAGAAGTATTTTCAATTAAGGAGTAAACAACCCATTTTGAACTTGTTATTTTAACTCAAGAAAAATGACTGGTTCAGTTCCTTGTAGTCAAACTATTAACTTAGACACTTATTAAGGACCAATTAGTTACAATGTAGTTCTGAAAGAAGTCCTTAAAAACACATATATGAATATAACCTAAATTCTACCAATAATATGGAGAAAGAATGTTATACAGTAACCATGATTCTATTTTTAGAGAACTATATAAAACACATTTGGTTTTTAAATTGACAGGTCTGAAGAACATGTGTATAAAAACCATTTTTGTTTAGTAACCAAGAGACAAGTTTCAAGAATAATGAAACAACTCAGAAATATACGATATTATCCTCAGTAATTGGCAAAATCAATACCTTACTGCATGACCTACAGTATCTGTTCCTGGGGGAAAAGTAAATTGAATCTACTTGGGAACCGTGGTAAATAGAATCCTAAACTTCTCTAGAACTTATTTGTCATGTATGATTTATCACTACTTTTTCATTTCACAATGCAAGTGTCGCTTGTTGGTTTCATCTTCCTGTAGAAAGCAAATTGTTTTGATGAAGGTCCACTGTATGAGTTGGGTAAAAAAGGCAGACTGGTCATGATAGTTAACTTAAATGGAAAACCATCCTACATAAATGCAATTAACAGTATCCTTCCTGATGGCAGAGTATCTTAATGCAGTGACCCAAGAAGGGAAATGCTCTGTCTCTGAGTTTTACCTTAGGCATATTGAAATACAAGTGAGAATGTAGAAGACCAAATAAAAGGCATTTTTCCGCCCTCCTTGCACAGAAAAATAGACTTTAAAGAAGACAGATTTTGATTGGCATTGCCAATTATATTATAACACCTAGAATTTTCCCTTCCCCTTAACCATGTCTTACCCTATTAAGCACTCATTGTGTTAAATACCACTGATAGATAGAGGCCACCATGGACTGCAACTCAACTGGAACAAAATGAGTGAGAAGCAATGGACTAAGAAGGTTAGAAAAAATCCCATTATTATTATGTTAGACTATTAACATTAAAGAATTAGTTACATGAACACAAGAGATGAGGAAGTACCATGGATAAATGACCTGTCTTTGGGAACTTCTTCGTAGGATTAATGATATGGAGCAAAGAGCATATTGTCTGTAGAAGTGATTGGACTAGTGGAAATCAGTGCTGTTGTCAAAAATGGGGTGCATGCACAAGAAAAAGTATGAAGGAGAAGCTATGAAACCCCTTCAGGACAAGAACCTGTGGAGTACCTTACCTAACTTAAGTACCTTAAACTGCAGTTTAAGGTTCAGTCTGATACTGACATGACCATCTTCTGTAAAAGAGAACAAAACCACAAAATTTCTAGGTTTTGTAGGAAAAAAATGTAAATATTTCCTAAGAAATTAGTGTCATGGAATCTGTTTGCTTTTGCAGGTGCTCAGAGAGATTCACATTTCACCACAACTATCATACATCTTTAAAATCCCATTGGGTAACACCAGTTTTAATATAGACCGTGTTCTGAGTGAACCTAGCATAGATCTGGATTATTCAAATATGTCTGATATGCAGAGTAGCCACATGTGATGTAAATCGTATTTAATAAGAAACTTAAAAACTCTGCTCCCTCTCAGCTCCAAAATTCTCTTGAGTGGAAAAATTAGATGATCTCCAAAATGTCAATCTCTTCTTTTCGTATGGTATTAAATCAATCTCTCTCTAATGTCTTGTGCTACTCAATTTGTTTTCAGTTATGTAGTTTTTTCCCCTCTTTTCCTACATAAGTAAAAGTCTCATTAAATGGTTTAATCACTACATAGAGATCTCTGTCTGAGATTGAACTGCTAGCAATTCAACCACGCATCTTTAGACCTTTCATATTTCCTTTAAAACTGAGCTGTCTCCTCCGAACAACAGAACTTGCAAGACGAATTTAAGAGTCTACGTCAAAAAGAGGTAGCAGTAAAACGGAAGACTGATGCATATAAAAAAAGACTGAAGCAGCTACTGTTTTATATTTTAGTTTAATACTTAAATCTCTTCTGCACTAAAAGTTGTTAAATCTTTTCCCTTGATCATGATTTGTGACCATTTCACCTATCAGTTGCACAGATATTTTTCATAATTCCAGAGGATAGAGAACTGTTCATACACTATGGTCGTGCTGCAGTCTTCTGAAATGCAATTAATTTTATATACATATATTAAGATATCCTTCTGGGTAACTGTATGAAGCAGCATGGGCCAGGGGTTCAGTCCTGAGGTGAGGTGAGACCCTGGAGCCCTGGGTAGGGCGTTCAGGTAGGGTCTGAGGTGAGGGGTTCAGGAGTTCCTTGAGGATCCAATACTACTAATTTCAAAGGCTTTTCTCCACTCAGGAGGAGCATATTATCTACCACAAGTGAACATGTGAAACTTGTTCAGTGTTGAGTCATCCTTCACCCTAAACGGTCACTCACTGGGAAAACTGAAATTCCTGAAGCTATCTAAGGCATTCTGCAAACAGTTAAGTCCTTCTTTTCCTTTCTCATGTCCTTCCTCTTGTTTTCCTCCCAACACACAACTCCCAAACATGGAGTATTCTCCCAAGTGTGGTAGAAGCTGAAATATTAAATTCACTTTTAATTATTCAAAGAAAAAGGAAAGATTAAACCCACTTCCACCTCCAGGTCAATTGCTCAACTGCTTAACCTGCATTTGCAAAAGGGAAGAGGAGACAGTGCTGAGACACAAAATGGTGCATGGAGCCACAGTGAGCCACAGCCACAAAAAAGCTACAGCCATTTCAGCTTTCAGGTGACCTCTTGGGCCCTGGCTTCAGTGCTGACAGCAATGCGAACAAGAGGAGAGGAACAGCAAAGTATAAAATTGCTGAAGTGATGTGACAAGGCTGGTTGGCAACAGCTAGTGACTGTTTGGCAGAATTAGCAAGAATCAATCATGCAGTAAGTTCACTGGAAAAAGAAAATGAGAATAACAAGGGACAAGCTAAACAGTAGCTAAATAAGGTGGAAAGGCAGATTCTCAACAGGCTGGTGAGAAGCAGTTGATGGAGGATATTACAGCCACAAAGGCAGAATTACGGCAAGTAATTGAGCATAGGGGCATTGTCAGGAGCTGGGTTGGAGCTGGGAAAACACTGTTGTTCAAGTGTGGGAAAGACTCTGGTCAATGCTCATTCCAGAAGAGCTCAGCAAGAGGACGATCAGAGCTGCCTGGACGCAAGAAGAAATCAGATTAACCCCTAGGTGGATAGACTTATAATTTTAAACTACTGTGCCATGTATGGACCTGCTGCCTTGCAATAGAATATAGTTCAATAGAGCTTGTAACTTTTAAGAGCAGAAGGACTTTCATACCCATATTTCTGTGTCTTGACATGAAAACTTATTTTTACCTGTCCCATACAACATAATTACCTCATCTTATGTCAATGTTTTCCCATTTCATCCACAATAGTCTCACCTGCTTTAAGAAGGTAACCACAAAATTCTTAAAGGGATATATCCAAAGGATAACTTTACAAATACATTAGTAAGGAAACAAAAGGAAGATAGTATATAACCTAATAGCAAAATAGGCATTCCTACTTCTGTTTACTTTCATTTAAAATGTTTAATTGTTTTAATAACAGGCTCACTGGCAAACTTCTAATTTGGATCTATTATCTTCCTCATTAGAATTCCAGTGGCAGGGTGAGCACGTGGGCTGCTTATTATACAGGAGTTCATTATCAAAATCTACCACAGATTGATTATCAATAAAGTGTTTTTCATTTCCTTAGAACTCTCATCACAGCACTCTTTTTATTTATTATCCTTGCACTCTCTTTTCTTTATCTAATCAGCCTGTGTTGAATCAGCTGCTAAGCATTCAAGACCAAATGGTTTCTTCAGCCTCAAAACCATTACAAGTCAGTAGGAGCTATCCTTCAGACCAAATGTGTTATTGTTCTGCTTAAGATCCAGCTCTCCTTTCATTTTTAAATCCTTATACATCACAAGCATAATGATATCAAATAGCAACCAAACATTTTTCAGTTAGATATAGAAAACATGCTTCAAACAAAGAATTTACCCTTCTGATCTAGAAAGTTGGAGCGTGGACATGCACACTGGTACCCTCCTCCTCACTAAATGGGGACAATAAGCACTGCCCTTCCTGAATTTCTGCTGGGAGAAAGAGGAGCCTGAGAAGGAACCCAGGCAAGCTGGAACACAGCAGCTACACCTCGGCTAGATGGCTGAGGTTCAGTTGCACACAGCTGGTCTCTCTGGGTGCCTCTCTGATTAACAAGGGTGTGTTAGAAAACAACACATGGCAGCTGAAGTTCCTGCTCGTCTGCAATCAGTGAAACTGAAATACTCACACCTCCTCCAGGGCTGTGATTGGTAGGAGACAAGAGGAAATTGTGGGCAATGCTTAGACACCATCTTCTGTACATTAAATTTGTCAAAGGTTATATCAATAAATTATAGAAAGAGGAAGTGCTGTGCCCTCTTTTCAGTGGAAAAGAGGAAAAATGATCCAGGAGGCTTAAAGGAAGGCCACAGATCACCCTGTGATACTAAACCAGGGAAATACTTCACTCATCATCTGTTTAGGCTGAAAATACCAGAGGCAACTGAGATGACTGGAAAGTTTTACCAGCTCTTGTAAAGTTCATTTATATGACAAGCTAGTTACATTATTTGAGTCTTAGTACTAGTAGGTGGAGATAAAAGAGATATCTACCTCCACCTACAAGCTAAAGAGGGAAAAACCTAATTTCTGCTCTATGGTTTCTATCCCAGCTGTCCTTATTTACCTAAAGTGTAGTACAGCATGCAGTACATTACTCTGAGCTTTCCTATTTTGATATTACAACTAATCAGACTCAACTTACAACTAATAATGACTCAACTGACCTAACTGATAATGTTCCATGAACTGCTCAAAGCACACCTTTGTAAACAGTCATGAACTGACCATGGTCTCTCAGGCATTTGGGAAAGAGTATTTCAAAGGGGTCTGAGACGAATTCTCCAAAGTTTCCTGGCTGGCCCACGACATGCTGCGATGTCTGGTTTTGTGGGACACTACTGTGCCAATTGGGCCATCCGTGAAAGCAATGGCTCTGCTGGCACTGAGGAGCCTTCTCGCTGCAGCTGAGCCAGATAATGCTCGGTTTCTACTCATGAGTGAGGGTTCAAAGTGGAAAGGAGGACAGTATCAGAGCACTGGCTCCAAACAGGACAGCTACCTCCCAGCTGGAGCAGCATTGCAGCACACGGCTGATTTCCTGCTGGAGTTTTACTCATCTGTTTGAAAAGAACACTTCACCGCAAAAGTTTTACCCGCAAAAGTTTTACCCGCAAAAGGCCCCTACATATCCCATTTTCAAGCATTTTTTCATAACTGAGGAAAAGAAAAGGTTGTAAAGACTGTAAAGTACCTAAATAAGTGACACTGTATACATGGTATTCATTTAAGAGAAATTCCTTAGCAAGTGGCATCTTAGTGGTTCTCTCATCCCAAAAGCAGAGATTTTAAGGAAACAAAACTATTGTCTAGCTAAAGGCTTTCCAAAACTTTCTATCTAAACCTGTCTTCTCAAGTCTACCTTTCTAAAGTGACTGCCTCAGTTCCCTGCCACACCACTGAGCTTTACCAGAAATAACCCTGCAACCCCATCCTGTGCGTTCTCCTGCTGAATATCTACAGAAGTAATTTTCCTTTCCATTCGGGAAGCTGTTCTTTTTCTTCTTATATCTTGGACCACAACTCCAGACAGAGTGGGTGCAAGGTTCAAATCATTTAATATTCTTAAGAAAAATTTAGGAGTCTTATATAAGCATAAAAACCGAGAGAGGAAGGATCCTGCTTCAGAGCAGGTGCATAAAGTGAAATACCTTTTTTCCAATTGTTTGGTTTATATGTAGGTAGACCAGGAAGGTTTTTGTAAGCAGATGTTTTCTCAGCATTGAAAAAGGCTTCTCATATAATATGTAAATAACCGACACGGTACTTTTTAGCCAAAATGTAAAAATGGTAAAATTTTACCAGCATAAAATACACGTGCACAAGAAAGGCCATGTGTAGTCCATACTAGCTGAAATAAGAACAGTATACTATATAAACTAAAGCCTGAGGGCTCAAACTGATCAATGCTGGAAGCCGAAGAGGATTTATATCCTCTTATATAATGTTTTATTCCTGTCTAGATATCCTGTGAGCCTTTTCTGCCCTCTTTGACAAGCTGGTAGGCTTGATGAATCATTGTTTGTTTTCTGATTTGGCAATTCCCATGTTCTTATAAAGAAAATAACGTATGACAAGGTCAAGAATATGAACACAATTATAAAGGAAGCTTGACAGATCAGATAAAACTTCTGTGGTATAAAGGAAAAAAGTAAATAAGGAGTTTGAGAATAGACATTAGTGAGCAGAGTAGCAACACAAGCAAAAAAAGACAGCTTCAGTCCTGAAAAGGCACAGCAGTCAGTTATTTGTCAGCAACAGGACAAAAGAGGGCAGAAGTAGGCATTGTTACCTGGTTGCAAACTAAACCAGGAATGGTAAGGTATACAATCATTGTTAGGATTTTTTTAACTAGACCAAATTTAAATGAAAGAGAAAAAAAAATAAAAGGAGGAATCAAATTCTGAGCTGGCGTAAATGCAAATAAATCAAAATTGACGCCAGCCCACCTACAGGACATGCTTCCTGCGAGGATTTGGTCTGGATACACTGCAATTGGTGTTCAAAAATGTGTGCAAGCCAAGGGCACAGAGCTTGTCAGGAAATGAAAGACTGAGATGAGTAGATTCAGAATGAAGAAAAATAATCAGAAACAGCATATCAGGTTTCAGGTAAGCAAAGAAAAGAAAGTCTTCTTGAATGAAAAGCAATTTACAAGTGAGCAGAAGAAAAAAAAAAAAAGATTATCTGAGGAACATCAAGTCTTTGGAACAAGATGGGAAAAGTTCAATAAAAATTAAATTCTTTTGATGTAGATTACAGAAAATATGAAAGGATTTGGGGTGACAGTGAGAGATGGGCATACAGGAAAAAGGTATAGAGGAGAGAGAAGAGCTGAGGTAGAAAGAGGATGGTGTTGCAGTCCAGATGCTGCAGGTGGGACTGTGATGAATAGCATCTGTTTAATTTTCTGGTTTGCAGTTAATGTTTTTTATGTTCCTTTTAAAAATCAGTGGCTGGTAGCAGCTAAGAAGACTGCTTGTCTGCCTTGCCTTGACCGCTTTGCCACTGGGCTTTGGCAATAGAGGAACATTTTACAGACGGGGCAGTTGCTTCTTTTCTGACAGCAACTGAACTTGCTCAGCAGGGGAAAGGCAAAGGAGAGCAGAGCTGGGCATCTGGGAAGGGACAGACTTGGCAGGCAGGGAACTGCCAAGGTGGAGAAACAGGTGGAAGGGAGCAGAAAACACACATGTAGCCCAGAGCTAAAGAAAAGGGAATTTTCTGAGGTACCTGGTGGGATGGTAGAAGTTGATCCGAAGCAGCAGGCTATTTAAATGTTCCAGACTAAAAACAGGGCTGGAAAGAAAATCCCGCCCAGCCCAGTACAGGAGATGAAGGTTTGTAGTCTTTTGTTTTCAGCCCCTTATGAGTTTCTCACGTGAAAAAAAATACTTACTCTTCTGTTCTAATAAAAAATAGTGTTAGAAGTTCAATATACTCTGATATGTTTTGCAGTAGCCACTTTAAGAAATAGAGGTAGACAGTGGCTTCACTTCAGGGTGAGGACATTTTCAGCTCAGTTTCTAGTCCCAGCACAGACTTTTTAGGGGATCTTGTGTAATATCCTTTTTGTTTCTGTTTCAGTCCAAAGTTTCTGATATATAGACAATATATAGTCAGTGTATGACAATAAACCCTTGCTTAATTCTGGAAATTGTATATACCCAGATAAGTAATAAGGAACTACCTTTGTGTGTTCTTTAAGAATTTGTCCAGTTTCTCTCATTTGATACTGTTGCAAAAGCTTTTCCCTTAACAAAAACATCCTAGGTTTTAGATGTGGTATAATACAATATTAGTGCTAGTGCAGGTATATGCAAAATAGGAATATATGGGAAAACGAAGGACCTCAGAGAGCAGGTTAAATTTTAAGAAGGGGGAGGGAGCACTGGAGCTGGAGTGGCTGCAGCTTGGTTGCTTCTGCCAGTTGGAAGTGATGATTCCTGCAGGCACACAACACTGTCAGCAGTGAAAGCAGGGGGAAAACAGGATCTGTCATGAGCTTACCCAGACCTTGTGTCCTTCCACTCTGAAAATCCAAAGACCCGCTGCCTTCTTCAAGCTCCTGCATAAGACCAATGAGCTTGGCTCTGAGCTGTAAATTATCTGAGGATTCCATTCTCCTTAGCAGAAAGAGATAAATATGGTTAACTCCTTATCCTAATGAGAGCTACGGGCAGCGTGATATCCTGCCTTATGGACCTGCAGCAATAAAGACACCTTGTCAGTGAGAATGCCTCTCTGGTAAATGTAAAGGGTACATGAATCATGATGTGGTTGCATTATTATAGACTGAACTATGAAACTTGAGATGCATTTGTGGGGCTACAACAAAGTAATGCACGTTCTCAAAAGCCAAGATATATACTCATGAGCCCATGATCACAAAAGTGATGCCTATGGTTAACCTGATAACTGGTACTGAGGCGAACAAAAACACAGGATGCTGAAATATTGTGGTGTGATTTCACCATATAGGTGAAACAACTAGAGGTTTTTGTGTACTGAAACACAGTGCAGGCACTTCTTAACCTATATCCTTGTAGTAGAGTTCAACCTGTTCAGTAACAAAACCATTTAAGGAAGGAAGGCTGATATTTATTTCATGAGAGCATAATGCAATATCATTGCTTCAATGCCTCTGGCTCTGTTTTGGTGTGGATGTTGCTTAGAAAAGAATTCTGATAAGCAGGCTGAAGAAATGCAGCATATTAGCATTAAGGAAAGTGACATATTAAATTACGTGTACATTGCATTAGCAGACATTATCTCCGTATCACCAGGCAGTGTGTCACGTCTGCTTTGTGATTTTTTTTTAGCTGATCAGTTATAAACAAAGGGAGTAAAATTTTTAAAAGGTGCACCTGTATTGCACCAATAAAACAGGCAATTTTGTGCCTAACAGGCCATACAAATGCTCTCTCATGCTCTTGAGGATTTTCTGAGCACAAACATTATTATGGACCTAACTGAGATTGAAGTGACAAATGGTACAGCCTGAAGCCATGTTATCTATTTATAATAATAATCTTTCCCTCTTGAAAGCTGTATCCAACCCATGATACGATTTCAAGGTAAAAATAAAGAAATGTGTTTCCTGAAATGGAGTTTGGGTCGATCCAGTCAGAGTTCGCTGGATGAAGGATAGTGTCAATTCTTTATTGCAGTCTGAATTTGCAGGGAAACACTATGCTTTGAACCCAAGACCTGTGCAACTGGAGAATGGAATAAAGAAGCTATAATAAATTGTGTTACTCTATTAAGAGCTAAGAATCTTTCAAGTAGCTGCAGCTAGTGCCTTACGTTTAATTATGTAAGATACCATCTTTAAACATAGAGAAAAGCTTTGTTCATGATTTGTCCTTCTGCCACAAAAATGTGTATTATTGCTGAATTCCAAGGCATTCTTATTCATGACCCATTTCAGGCCAGAAGTTCACAAGTGCCTTAAGCTGGCATTTGCCATCACTGACCCTAAGAAAATTGTCCTACTGACTTCCTCCACTTCTGCTGACTTCCTCCACTTCTCCTGCCTGCTGTTGCACTTCTCCACCCTGGCACAATGCTACGTGCAGCTGAGTGGCAGCCTGGGACAGGGAGCTGGTCCAAGCTCAATCTGAAGTGGGAGAGGGGATAAAATGTTCACTACATTATTGCATGATAAATTTAAGCACAAGGATGAAGGCAGTGAACTAACAATATCAGGCAGAAGCTGCTGGGGAAGGGTGTTCAGCAAGGTTGGTGCTTTGAGCACCAGTGCCAGCTCCTGGAATTATGCAGTGTGATTATCCTGCTCTCGCCAGTGACACTCAGCACCCTTCTTCCCTTCACTGAGAAATCTTCAAATGCTGAGAGAAGCAGGTTAGACATAGCCATAACCATGTAAATGTGTGCCTCAAGCATTTCTTAAATCTATTATAAATACTTCAAAAACTACAGGAAAACTGTAATTTACATCCTACAGAATTTTCATTTGAACACTGAAAACAAGTTTATTTGCTTTACGTCTGTCAAAGCAAAATGTCAGTTATTTGGTATTAGATTCATATTAACTCTGTCCTAGGACTTTCTTTTTTGCTTTTCTGCAAGAGTAATTTGGAAATTATTATACAACTTTGGTCCAATCTAGGAGATGTGTGCAGTGTAAGCATGGGGTATGTTGTATCCTGTGCTTCCAAATTGAAAGTAATTAAACATCTTGAATTACAATTTGTTCAGAAAAGGCATCATGTGAATTCTCTGTGGGCAAGATATCACATTTTGTCTCCCATTCCAGCACACCAGAGCAACAGCTCTGCTAGGGAACTGTATGTCTAAGCAGGCAAAGCAGAATTTCTAACAACTATTTTAATAAGCGTTCTATTTTACATTATTTTCTTTTTTAATGGATACGAGTTCAGAAAAGTGCATATCATTCTTCTATGAGATAAAATAGGAGTGGGAGGAAATACTCATCAAAAGCTGATAGGTCAAGACTTGCCTGGTTTGGAATGGGTATTACCTAAGGAGAAAAGCTTTTGTTTCTCTAGGAGGGAAAGGGAAAAATATTCAGTGAAATAGAAAACCTGTATGATGATTTCATTATGTCAGGTCAGTGATCCAGTTTGATGGACTAGGACAGTTAGTACCAGCAAATCTTCTGGCTAAACATGCAAAGGAGGAGGTTACCCACCCTTCCAGGCTTATTAAAAAACACTGCAGGCATCATGGATCCTTTTAAGGACAGTTAAAGACGGCAGTTGTCTTTGCTGGTCACATATAGTTAGGTAACTTGTTGCCTGGAAACACAGTCCCAGTGGTTTATACACTATAAAGAGTCAATTAAAAAGCCGTCTTTGTTCCAAATTTTAAGTATTCTCTTATTTTCAGCTTTTGCCTCCTATAAGGCAACTGTTCCATATTCTGTAAATTAGCCATAATAGACATTACACTGATTAAATCCCTTCATAAAAGTAACCCTTAGTAAAAATAACTCATGGTAAGAATGAGTACTTGAAAAAGCACAACTAACTTAGAAGGATGTAAAGGACTGAGCATCCTTTTGTCCATGCTTTCTTGATTGACTGAGTAACAGAAAGGTGTGGGATAAAGTAAAGATCACTTTAAAGTGCCCAAGAGGTAAAAGTGAGGAAAATAAAATAGAGGTGGAAAGCTATTAAGGAATCTGGCTGCAGGCAGCACACTTGTGTTTGCATAAGGGCTGTCCTTCAGACAGACTCGTCAGCGTGCTTGGCCTTTTATAGAACATCAGAGACTCCGAGGCTCAATTTAAAATAAAACCTGATCAAACACTGTATGTAATCTATGCTTACCCTGAAGTGAAGGGAAATACTCCTGAGGAATGAGCTATGTGCTGCTTCTGAATTACAAACACCTCAACCCAGATTACAAAGAGACAAGGTGCTCAGTCTCACAGCCCCATTTTAGGAACTTGGCTCCCTATCTGAAGAGATGCCTCAAGGATCACAAAATAAGCCTGCTGAAGGGGAAGCTGCTTATCTAGCTCAGAGGAGACAGAACAGGTTTTTCCTTTTTTTTCCCCCTGTTCTCCTTCCTTTCCATCTCCTCCCATCTGGAGGAATCTGTCCGAGATACTCATTGCCCAAGGGTAAATCTTTCTTCCCTGAAAGTAGCAGGCTTCATCCCATCCTTTCATGCAGTTGCGTGGTATTTAACTCACCTAAGATGCAGGCTATTTCATTCCCTTCATCTCTGCATATTTTGAAACTGCAGTTTCAGAACTACCTCCCTGGAGGAGACTAAACTTCTGGCCGGGTTGAGGACAGGCTGTAAGGACTTAAAGAGCAAAGTATCGTGTCTCAAAACACTGTCAGGGCCACAGAAGGATCTTGCCATTAGATAAGCCACCACAGCACAGAAGGGAGGAATTTGCAACAGGAAGGTGCTAATTCCCGACCTGGGGAGGCAAGATCTGGTTCACACATCCTAGTTAATGTATCCAGACAAAAATTCCCACTGTGGCAAACTGTAAAAAAGAAAGCAACTGCTCATACACATATCACCAAAGTTATAGGAACAGCATCTGCAACCACCCCATGGATACCCAGAACTTGGGCTGTATAAAGGTGGTACCCACAGAAGAACAACTCCAGAGCCCCCACCACCGAGAAGCCCAGGGGGAAGAAGGACCGACAGGATGCCACTGGACCCACAGGTGATGCCTATCTTCTGCTTGACGTCTCTCTCTCCCCCACCCCACCCAACCCTTTTCTATTTCTTTCTGTCTCTCTACCTCACTATTAAATAAAGTCTGGGTCACTGACTGGCACATGGTCTCATGTGCCCCTTACTTCGAGCAGAGGCGCCTCTCACTAACTGAATCATAGCACCGGCTGTTGCCCTCGTCGAAGATGGGTCACGGTGCAGTCCTGGCTTCAAAACCAACCAAAGAAAGCTCCCAGCAATGAAACTGGATTGCTACCTACACCACAAGGGAACATGTTGGGAAGGGGATCTCTGGCATTTCAGATCCCAGCGTAAGCATTTTACAACCTGGCTAGCATTTTACTCAGATGCTGCATAATATATCAACAGCCCTCAGAAAAGGACTGCAACTCAGGATTCTCCTTTCCCTTCTTTCAAGTGAGGATCCCAAATTCTGATCCAGGAGCTAGGCTGAGAGCATGTCTAATACACCAAACATCCATGCTGAGACAGATGGCGCAGCATTCACTTTGTGAAATGTGAAAGCACTCAGGTGTAACACAGATGCCAAAACACTCGATATTGTCAAATATAAGGCATTTGTGAGCACGCACAGAGGCGAAGTTCCATGTTTCTATAGTACATAGAGCTATGCAGCAGCTGAGCAAAATGCTTTGGGATTTAGTCATCAAACTGTACTTACGTCTTTCAGAGCAATATAGGATTTGATCTTCAAACCCGTGAGTGGGATTATTGTTTGATACTTTGTCACTGGCCCATCTGGAGCCTGCCATTATAGCTTCCTCCGGGACCAACCATTTTTAACGTGTGGAATCTGCCACTGGAAAAGAATTAAGCTCATTTAATTTACAGGATTAGAAATCAGTCTACAGAACTGTGGTTTTTTTGGAATGGGTAGGTGTGGTACAGCTTCCAAAGTAGCAGATAAATCTGCAAACTAATTGCAATTTAGGGAAACGAATTAGTAGCTATTATCTTATTATCTGGCTTATTATGCACTCCAGACCAAAGTCCCAAATGCATTTGTATACTCTCTCACACAGTACTGCCACATTTTATGTCCCAGACATGGATTCCCTTTTCTGCACACAGGACAAAATGGTTACCTTGGTCTGGAACTGTTGCAGCGGCACTGGGAGTGTGGAGAGAGGCCAGCAAAAAAGAAATGCTGAAGTGAAACCTGTATCTGAAATACTTTGTGCAAAGGGTGTCTGAAAACATTTCTTAGGGTGAGGTACTCATATCTGTCTTGATATACAGACCTTTCATCTATTGGGGGAGGGTGGTTTGTGTGCATGTTTGTATTTAATACAATAAATTTAGGTGGGAAGGGACCTCAGGATTTCTCTAGACCAACCTCCTCCTCAGAGCAGTGTCAGCTCTTAGATAAGACCAGGTTACTCAGGGCTTCATCTAGCTGAGTCTTGATAAACTAAAAGGATAAAGACTGCACATATTCTGTGGGCAACCCAGCCCACATCTTCACTGTCCCCATGGAGAAAAAGATTTTCCTTCCTTTCCTTTCTTTCCTTTCCCATCTGAACCTCCCTGGTTCAGCTCATGCCTGTTGTCCCTCATCCTCTTTCCATATCCCGCTGTGCAGGGCCTGGATCCACCTCCTAAATGACTTCTTGCAGGTGCCTTGAGTGGCTCTTTAGCCCACCAGAAGCTATCCCTGCTCCAGGCCAGACATCCCCAGGTCCCTCTGACTCTCCTCACAGGGCAAGGGCTCCAGTTCCCCACCATCGTGGTGGCCCTCAGACGAACTCATTCATGGTTATGAGTCTCTGCCTGGGGCAGGGGACCAAAAACCTTTTCCTCTCTTTTCTACAACATTTCTGTGGAGGTCTGCCAGTTTCTGGCACCAGAGCCGTCTGCCCTCCCGTGGAGAAAAGGTGTCTGAGACCTGAGCCTACCAAGAGATAAGAACCTTTTAGGTTACGGTGACCAGAAAGCAGGCCCAGCATGCCTTGCCTCTCCTTATGGAGATTGTCTGTACCCTGTTGGCTAACCGGTGTTCACCCCACCCCTGCCTTTCCCTATATAAACACCCTGGCTGTACCCCTGACCCCAGGTGAGCCTGGCCGCTGGCTCCCTTCACAGGGGTGGCTGAATAAAGCTTACCTGTGGAATTCACCACGCCAGGCTCCCTCGTCTCTCTCCGTCCCCGGGCCTGCCTGGGTGGCCTCATACGAGCTGAAATCACTGAGCTGAAATCACTACGAGCTGAAATCACTTGTAGCCAGAGTTGCTACACCTTTGAGGCCACCCTCTGCTCGGAGAAGCTGCACAGACCCCCTGGACGGGCAGTTCCCCTGCGGGACGCTCTCTCTGGAAGGTCGCAGCTTCGGCTGCCCGCTGGGCTGCCCCCGGAGCGCGACACATTTCCACCAGATGATACAAATACTCAGGAAACAGAAAACTTCTCTTCAGTGCCTTCTTCCTTTTGTGCAGTCAGCTTCCAAGTCTGTGCTCCTTACAGGCTTCTAGATACCTGGTGCACTAGGATGGGAAGGTGTGTGTGCGCTGCAGATACACCTGGCCTGTACAGCTGGGGGTGGAAGGTTGATTGAGCCACTCTGCCAAATTTTTATCTCCAAGTTGTTTGGGAATGGGGGAAGAAAGGCGAATTTTTTCCTTTTGCACTTCTTGGTTTCAGCTTAGCCGCTGCTTCATTCAGTTGAACTTTATCATTTCTCATCCAGTGTGATTTTGAAAGCCACAGCTTCTCCAGCTGTTTTGCATGGCTCTAAGCCTTAAGTTTCCGTGTTAAGATGAATTTCATTTTCCAGCTATTGATCTTACCTTTTAAATTTTTCATTCTCTTTTTGAAGCTATAGCCAAATAAAAATGTTCCTGCCACTGACTGTGATTTCTCACATGAAAATAAAGCTCAGTGTATACAGGTAGGTAAAGGTAATGAAATCACATCATCATCTGAGAAAAATCAAAGTCTTTACCAAGTAGCTTTTATGAAATTATTCTGTTTTCCTTTACAGTGGACGGCCATAGTCTCTCTTGGCCTAAGTGAGACACTACTCAGATGATAAAGATATTCTGACTCTGTATAACATTCTTAATGATTCTGTTTACTCTCATAGACTCACTTTTAGCAGATTAATGATTGTTTTCTTTCTAGAGAAGATGATTCAGTAATAATACTTTTGGGTAAGGAAGAAAAACTTACCAGATAGAATTGCTAATGTTTAGGTGAAATATTGTACAGGACACAATTGTAAATTAATGCCACATACACATACCTGAAATGCCTAGAATTCAGCTGAATTGTTTGTACATTTACTATTCTGTGAATGTGGGGAAATTAGTTAGAGTAAGGTGGTGACCATTAGTCAACTATCAGATTAAGAGGTAGGAAATGCTGACTTCATGGACCTGCAAGACTATGTAATTAAATTTTCTCCCCTTTTTAATCAGTTTTTAATTATAAATTCATAAACAAGCCTACTGACCAAACTACTCCATGCAAATTGTTTCTGTGCACAGCACCTCAATTGCAGGAAGGGTATTTGTCATAGAAATGGGAGGGACAAGGAAGAATTAGAAAAAAAATTCCAGAAAGTATTTTTTCAGAATTCTATTTTACTGTAGTTAGGAGAGCTCTTACTTATTGTAGAAAAGCCATAGTCAGACAGACTTTTCAGGCATCTAGTCTAAGCTCTGAAGCCTGATCCTGTACCTCCTGGAGGCAGATGTTTCGGTGTCCCCCACCAAGTACACCCTGAGATCTCAATACTCTTCTCCTAGTGCAGCTCAAACCAGCAGAAGCTGAGCAGTGGCAAACAGCTCAGGCACAATGATGGGATGCTCCTGAAGCCTGCCAGTATCAGAGCAGCATGGACATGGTGGTGTCTGAAGAGTATTGGGCTGCAGGACATGTTCAGCACTTGTAAAGCCTGGTCCAGTTTGTGGATGGATGCAGTGGCACCTCATGTTTCCAGAGCTTGGCAAGGAGGAGCAGTGCCTGCCAGCCCAGACAGGTCTCAGAGGGGTGACACTGCTGTTCCAGCTGGGTGTCCCCACCCAGGCCAGCCATGGGGCATGGGAGGGCCAGGCACTGCCCTGCAGCTGCAGAGGGAGAGCGTGTAACTGGGGCTGAGCCACCCAGGGACCAGGGGACATAGTGGGGTGTAAATCAGGCTCTGGTCCCCAAAGTCAGATGGGTGCCAGAGCCATGCACCTGGCACCACCTATAAAATTTCCCTGTGTACTCTCAAACTAGCCTGACTTCTTGTCAGGAAGGCTGGCTACCCTCTACTTGCCCTCTGGATTTCAGTTTTCTGCTCTCAGTTTTACATGGCAGCCACTCGGATATCCCAGGGATGGAAAATAGTATAAAGCAAACAAACAATTATACTTCATCCACTCCTAAGCATGATAATCACCGCAAATGTTAATACAGCTGTTAATCCCCCATTTAATAATGGAAATGCCTGTCTCAAAACCTGTCTGACTTTTACCTGTAAGCAATGATACTACAATGCTCTGGCCATCCTTTGATCTTGGATACAATGAGACTTTGAAAAGCAGCAGACTGTCCATTCCAGCCTCAGAAGTCTCCTCTCTGATCACAATATTTCTGTCAGAACAACCCTACTTCTATGCTGCACTTGCAAACAAAGGTCCTGCTTTATTTCCTCTCCTCTTCACATCTTTTGTGACCTATTTCCCAACAAAACTTCGTTCTTTTCAGAATGGTAGCTAAGAAAAATTTGCATTTTTCCTTCAGTTCTGTTTTTTTTCTTTTCTTTTTGATGCCATTGGTGACACGCTGAACTCAGGACTCTGCTCTCAGCACTCTCTTCCTCCCTCTGGCTCAGTTTGTGCCACCCCTCCCCACCTGTCTGTGCTCCTTCCTCTTTATGCTATTTGGTTTATGAACTCAATGAAGATAACTGTTCTGTTTAGGAAAAAAAGATCACTTTTTCTTTTGATCCACTTCCAGTGCTCATTGTACTAACTCTTATTCCATTTCTTCTACAAAAGTCATTGTTAAGCCCCTTTTTTCAAAAGTATATGCCTTTTTTTGATTCAAAAATCACTGCTTCAGTGCCTTTTGAGAACTCTTTTATCAGTGCTGGTATCTTTTGTCAACTCCCACCACATTTTCGATCTCCATTTCCCTCAGTATGATCTCTGAAGAGTTGTGTTGTATTTTTCTTACCTCTCTTCTCCTCAGTGCTCATTTCACACAGGTTCCCATGTTACAAACAGCACAGTTACTGTTATCCTTCATATTTTTGGACAAATTACACATTTTACCTTCTGAACATTAGTACACTGAAATTTGTCTCATGTCTGCCATTCCAATTCATAAAAGTCATAATATTTTGCTCTGGAGACACAAGTGATCTTGTAAGTAGTTACATTCACCCTCCACTAGTCTTTGAACACAGTTTACAGTTTTCTCTGTCTAAAAAATGTCCATGTTGTAATTTTCCTCATATTTGTGAGGTATTTACTCTCTAGACTGAAGAATCAGCATCCTTCTGACCCATAACTTATTTTTGTACCACTTTGCCAAGCCACTTAGAGTTCAGCTTTTGAGTATACTAAGCCTAACAGTGCATTGGAGCACTTAAACATTGGCTTAGTGTTCAGCACACATGCAGTCTGGCCCAGATGTAATCACATGCTCCTATATTTAAATTTAAGTATGAAATTAAATCCTCAGGTGGATCAGGGTCCATGGGTTCAGTCACAGAGCTGAACCTTATGTTTTTGTCCGACATCCTGGGGTGCTGCTCAGTGAAGAACCACATCCATGCAGCACTGAGTTCTCCAGAGTCAGACCTAAAACACGACATTTCTTGTAATACTAGTGTGGGGGAACTCTGCGCCTTCTGTGTCCTCCAGTGCTGACATTTAATTTCAGTAAAACCAAATATAATGCCGGCAGACACACCCACCTGCCGGTGAGCGCATTAACAAGTAGCTGTCTGTAGATGTATCGAGTCATTTTACCAATTCCCTGGTGAATAATTCCCCCATGCTCTTCAACCGCCACCACAGACACTCCCCAAATTACACTAGATTTCCTACGCTACTGTTGCAATAACTTTAACATACACACCTTAGATTGCTTTTCAGTACAATCGTCTGTTTCTTGTAGCACGGGAGGAAATACAGCCTGAAATATAAATTTGGAAATTAATAGAGTCCAAGCAATTATAAAACCTGATATTGGAATATATTATAGTTATGAAAGGCATACCAGAGAAATTGGAATAAATTGAAAACTTGTAGGAGAGAGGATATTAAAAGGACAGTACAGTGAAGGGATCAAATTTACTCATGTGAATATCTGAGCAAACTCAAAAGTGGTAGTGCTGCACATGCTAAATGGTTAAGAGAATTTTAAAATGAAATAATTGTGTCTCTCCTGCAAAGCTCTTTCATTTTCTGCTTTAAAAAGTGGATGATTAGCATCCCTTGAATTAGTGTCCCTTGAATATCAACTTTTTCCCAAACTTGACAAGGAGTGATTGAGTTTCAGTAAGAAAGCCGAAACCCAGGCTTTCTTGCACATTTGTCTTATGTAGCTGCTTTTCTGATCTAGATAATTTCTGCAAATTTCATGAGGAATTTGTATTTTTACTCTGGGTCAAGATATTAATTTACCTTCTAAAGTATGTCTCGCTACTGAAAATGCAAAATATAAAAGCAAACCATACAAATTTTAAAGCCACTTTTTCGCTCTCTGTTTTAAAAAATCCACTATCTTGCAGAGGATAAGTACCAAATACTGAACCTAACCTTCAGAAATATGTGTTCAGTTTCATAGCACCTCCGAAACAACTGGGAATTGAATAAGATGTTTCGATTTTAGAAAATATTCTGGAAACTGATTGCTTAAGAGCAAGTTTTGGCTGGCATTATTTTTAATCCTTTATACATTTCTAAAAGTAATGGAAGGTGAGACATGTTTTGCAGATTTAAATAATTAAGACACAGATCAGCTAAAGGGACTGGATTATTACCAGTGGTGCCTGAAAGTCCCAAGTGATATGACCACTACAGCCATGCACAGTTGCCCTGTGTTATCCTGGAGTTACTGAAGTTACTCAGGTTTCCACCAGTGGAATAGCCCAACATCTGGAGATTTTGTACATCAGGAAGTCAGAAGCTTGACTTGAGCATCTGACTCCAGAAAAATAAGGAGCAACTTCAGTTTTCCAAGAGCCTGCATTGCCTCCCTCCAGGATCAGGTCCCAGGCAGCAGCAAGAGTGACTGTGAGCTGCTTTAAAAGTTTCTTGAAATTCAACTGAGAGCTTGGGCACAGAGCTCACAACTGAGTTAGGAGAGATAAGGGCCTGAAAAATCTCTTTTGTGGACTTTTTGGACATGCTCCAAACACATGTGGTGTGAGCTGGCTCGCAAGTTTAAAGCCAAACAGATGCTGAGACATCCATGAGCTTGGGGACTGCAACAATCCTGTGGAAAGAGCTGTGGATGTTCAATGAAACAGCCGTAGTGGCCCAGCACCTGCCCAGCTACAGAGATTGCAAGGCAAGCTGAAGAAGCTTGTTAAGAAATGCTTCCAGCAAAACTAAACAGAAAATATCATTGTAAGGGAAAAAAGGGAACACTTCAAACACAGCCTAAAATGATTATTCTGCAAATAAGCGCTGCCTTCAATCTCAGTAAAAATACCTGTTAGCATGAAGCCAGCTGTGGAGCAGAACAGTGCATGCTTTAACTTGTAAAGCAGGGGGAGAGAACATTGGGAGTCACACACCAGAGCAGCACAGCACAGCACAGCATGTGAGAAATCTGGTCCCACTTCCTCTGTGCCTCAGGGGGAAAGCTCAGCCTCACAGGGACCAACTGTGGAGAGAAGGGCACTCAGTCTCCTCCAAGCATTCTCTTACCCTCACCCCCAGGTTTCCCAGGGCTGGCACCACCCACGGCATAGCAAGGCACACTGTGTGGGCACCTGCCTGGCAGCACGTGCCTGGCACATCTCCCAGGCCCCAGGTACCTTCCTCAGCACCCAACTTCAGCAACAAAAATGAGAACTCAGTTGTCCACAGTAGAGACCCATTTAGGGAATATTTTGCCAAGTTTCTTTGAAAACAAAACAGTGATGTAAATGCAGACTGGCCAGCCCATACAACAAATTCCTTCTTCCCTTATAGCCACTTTCATTCCTCAGTTCAGGGAGCAGCAGGACTTAAAAACAGACGGGGTCCTCTGGAGGGAGCCAGGCTTTGGAGTTGCAGTGTCTTTGAACGCTGTGTTACTCCAGCTCCTCCTTGCTGTCCCCTCTGGAAACTCCGGGGAGGAGGATGCGATGGGCCTTCCCCTGAATGCAGGCAATGTGGCTGCAGGGCTGGGACACCCCAGACCTGGCTCTGTCAGCCCATCTGGTCATGTCCAGAGGAAGGGTTCTCAGGCTTGGCAGCCTTCTCCAGTGGCCGCATGGTGCTTCTTCGCTGCCATCGCAAAGCAGCTCTGTCTTCTGCTGAGTACTGCCCACCACAGGAGGAGTTTTAGCACTACTCAGTGTGCTAATTAATGCATTGGGATTGTACTGATGTTATACTTCCTCTCCTCAGAGGGTTTCCTTTGTGAAACTGCCAGGAACGAAGTTTTGGCAGGCCTAAACTTTGTTAGGTCCTGCCAAATCCAGTATCCTGGCAGGCAAGAGGCTGCCACTGCTCCCTGTTGCCAGGGCCATCCCAAAGGAACCTGAAGGTCCGTGCTGCCTGCTGGGAATCCATGGGACTCCAGGGGTCATTTACACCAGATTTCCAGTCCCTCAAGTAGCCAGCTCTCAGAATCTCTGGACTCTCCAGTGCCCATCCCAGAGTGGGGGTTGTCTGCCTGACTGGGCTACTGGAGCTTGCCCTCTTGCCTTCCCTTGTTCCCCCATGTTCTTCATGTGTGTGTGGGGATGGTCTTTTAATCCCATCATTTAAAAATTTATGTTAGTATTTCCACTTTATGCTGAAATGACAAGTTTTGACTATGGAAACTATAATTTGGTGGGCATTTAAATTTTACTGGTATTCATGTGATCAGTAAAAATATGTACCCTTTAAGAACATCTTCATATTTCCACACCATAATCATAACTTGCTTCAGATGGGCTGAGATTTATCACAAAGGACTAAGGAAAAGATCATGCTGTTTCTACAGCTGCTGCCTTATGTCTCTGTTTTCCTCTAATGCCTGGCCACGTACCCCCCCAAACCAGAAAAAGCTTCTCTTGTCAAGCAACTGAAAATCTTAGGAGTGAGATATAGAAAGACACTGTGCACCCAGTTCTATATTTGAGACATTGCCAGACGATTCTTATATTTCCATTTAGTAGGTCACTTACAAAGAAAAGAATATAAATTACTAATGGAAGAATGGATCTGTTTTTTTCTTTTTTATCACTCCCACTGGGCTCTGATCAGCAGAGTTACACCAGAGATAAACTGTACCACAAGCACATTTTTTTACAGTCTACTTTGTACTAATCAAAATGCATAAGCAACTTGTTAATCAAATTATTTCAGAAGTTGCATCCTAGTGTTCAGTGATTGTTCTAGCTCATCACTGCCAGGGCAGAATCAACTTTCAGGTTCTTTTCTTTTTTGCCATTCTGAAAGTGTATGCACTTCTACAACATAGAGGAAAAGAATAATGTTCCTGTATTCACAGTAGAGATTTTGTGTCATCAAATGTTACCTTTTCATGCTGGCATATGTTATTGCTCTTAAATAATCAGACCTTCAATTTGTGCCAGTAAAAGTATTACCATGATTATTAGGGAAACATTTTTCGGAGACAAAAACCCACTCTGAAAGGCCAAACTGTAGCTCTCAACTTACTGAACACATTGTGACTTAACTTAGGTCCACTAACAAAATTTCTGGAAAATTCAAGTGAAAAAGGATCTGTCTTTTTGATATCATACATCTCCTTTTCATTTCCATCTCTATAGTTAAAAATACTGAGTTTGTTTCCAATTATCTTTTATTAAGCTTGTATAATAAATTGGGCTTTTTAATTACAGAAATAGAAATACAAAAAGCAATTTGAAACGCAGAATGATTCTTTCTGCCATCAGAGGTGGAAGATAATTACCACCAGAGTAAAGTATTATTTGTAAAAGACATCAGGAGAGGAACAGCTTTTCACAGTCACAAGTGGCAATTATACACTAACCTCTCCAGGAATCTCCATGGCCACTGAATGCTATCAATGCTTCTGTGACAAATCCCCTCGTTAATGTATTTCAGCACCTCTCGTTAGCACTAAAATAGGTTATAACCTATTTACAAAATAAAACGCTACAAAAACACCGGCAAATCTATATATGCCACAGCTGACATCCAGAGGATTGTGAAAGTCCAGTGACTGAAAAGCTCACTACTGCTGTTGCCAGGTGAGCAGTGAAGGAATCATATCTGTAGACAACTTTTATTTGACAACTATGTGGTCTCTTCTACGGAGTTTTTTTTATGTGCAGGAGCAGGTAGCAATGCCTAAAATACTAGGTTGTGTTTACACCACTGCCTTAGGTGGAAGAAGATGATACTGGCAAAAAGAACTGTTGATGAAAACCACTCTGGAGTAAATACAAATTTTAGATGCTACTCAGTGGGAAGACCTGTGGTTCAGAAAGTGCAAGGAAATATTATATTACAAGAGTTAGTGCAGGCTAAGTAATGAAAAACATGCAGAAGCACATTCTGCAGTTATGAATCATTTTTCTATCACAACTATCATTTTTATTAGCTACTATACTAATTGAGTTTCTTTGCAGCTACTTCAGTTCCTCTCACTATTAGCAGACGAGATATTAAATTGCGAATCAGAGCCTGTGGTGATCTCATGGAGGTAGGTTCATAATGAAGGAATAAAAGTGCCCATTTCTGCAGCTATGCTTCATGAAGCTGCAGAGAGAATTTACTGGGATCTCACTCAATTTTCAGCTTCTGAAGCTGACAGGTAAATGTTTACATGCCACAGGAAAATTAGGAAGAGCGGGGAGAAGAATGATATATAGGAACCAGTTATGGTTTTCATCCTGCCCTGAGCTTACCAGAGCCTTCTTGGGAGTGAGCTAGTGGAACCCAGGCAGGAACAGTGCCTGAGCCCCCTAAGCTGCCTTTTGTCACTTAAAGCTGTGCTGGCTGGCTGCATCCTCGGCTCACAAGGCTTACAAGCAGAGTTCCCTGCAAACCTGACATCACCCCACAAAGACGTCAGATCCTGAGCTTAGTCAGAATAGCAGGGCAGCATCCGTTTTTCTTTTCCACATAGCACAAGGGAATAGCTGCACATGAATTCTGAGCAAAACTGTCTCCTAATTATGTTTTTTCCACCTGAGAACCAGCCTGGCAAATATCCCCTGTGCCATGTCACAATTATCAGTTTTAGTTGGCAAGTTGATCAATTTTCAAATAAAAAGTCAACTGCATCAAAGTTCTGCAATAATGAACTGGTCTCTTTTTTTACTGTAAGATACTTTGTATGCCTTTGTATATATTTGGTTGCTACATTTCTGAAGTTAAAAAGTTATCAGGAAATGCTGTAAGTAATTGACTTTGGGGCCAGAAAGTGGGAGTAGATATGAAATGTAAACACTGGAATGTCCCCTGCTATTCGGAAGGATTTTGCATGCAGTGAGCTGTAAGGTTTGGCCTGTCTGATATCCAATATCAAAGTTACCTGCCTGCAGGTCTGTCCTTTGTGGACACAGCCAGGTTAATCACAAGGCTGGTTTATGCAGGTGAGGAGAAAAAAGGATTATGAGCTCCAGTAGCACAAAGTGGTGAAGGAACCAAAGGTGACTAAAGCTCTAAAATGTCATTTGTGCCACCAGGTGGACTGGACCAAATGGCTGCCAGGGAGAGGCTGGGCATGAACAATTCTGTAAACAGCAGAGGAGCAAGAGACTGACAATGACTTAGTTCAGAACAGGAGAGTCTCTATAAGTGAAGCAAACAGCCAGAACCAATGAATCCAACTTATTCAGAAAGGGAGGAGAAAGTCCATGTGTTTGCTTGTTCGTCTTGGGGTTTTCGCAGAGTTTTATTTCCTGCAGAGCTATATGTCTGTGCTCTGTTGTAGGATACATTCTTAGACTTTAAAGTCACAACAGACCTTACCTCTTTCAGCCTGTGAAACTTCACGTAACACATATTTGTGTGGAGCAATAACTGCTTTTGACTAAAACTGTGTCTTCTAGATGAGTACTAGGAGCTGAAGCATTCAGCACTCTCTCATGGTTTGCTGTAACAGATAATCCTCATGTGGAGGACCTGAGCTCTGTTTCCTCTCTGAAACAGGGAAAGAGCTTTGTTCACAGCAGTGGTTGCTCAGCATCTTCCCGTTCTGTTTGAGAGAGCTCTCTCACAACAATCCCGTGCAGTGCTACAGGCTGGGGGCAGAGTGGCTGGAAGGCTGCTCAGCAGAAAAGGATCTAGGGGTGCTGGACTTGGGGGTGCTGAGCCTGTGTGTGCCCAGGTGGCCAAGAAGGCCAGTGGAATCCTGGATTGTATCAGAACCAGTGTGACCAGCAGGAAATGATTGTCCCTCAGTGCTTGCCATTGGTGAGACCACACCTGGAACCCTGTGCTCAGTTTTGGGCCCCTCACAACAAAAGAAAGATGCTGAGGTGCTGGAGTGGGACTGGAGAAGGGCAGCAGAGCTGGTGAAGGGTCTGGAGCATAAGTCTTATGAGGAGCTGTTGAGTCAGTCTGGAGGAGACTCTGGGGGACTTTATCACTCTACAACTGACTGAAAGGAGATTGTAGCCAGGTGGAGGTCAGTCTCTTCTCCCAGGCAACTGGTGACAGGAAGAGAGGACACAGCCTCAAATTGCACCTGATGAGGTTTAGGTTGGACATCAAGGAGAATTTTTCACAGAAAGGGTGATTAAGCATTGGAATGGGCTGCCCATGGAGGTGATGAAGTCACTGTCCCTGGAGGTGTTCAAGAAGTGACTGGACAGGGCACTTAGTGCCATGGTCTAGTTGAGAAGGTGGTGATGGGTCAAAGGTTGGACTCAATGATCTCAGAGGTCTTTTCCAACCTTAATCATTCTGTGATTCCTGGACATCAAATGTCTAGGGAGGTACTTACACATTCGAAGTAAATCATTTCTCTTTTCTTTTTGATAAACGTAACTATAGCAATCTCTTTAAACTTGATAATATTAGGCTTATTTTCCAGCCTCTAATCATATTTGAATGGTTTTTTGACATCCATTTGAATTTTTTCAGTGTTTGTTGCTTGTTCAGTGTTTGCCCTAGGACTATTCACACATATTTGATGAATTTATAGAGAGAAAGCCCCTTCTCAGCTTCCCTTCTCCTAGATTGAAGCTGAACCCCCACCTTCTAATGCAGACTTGCCACTCCTCCATTCTGCCAGCCTTTTCCTGCAGCCAGTCAACACAGAAATCCCCTTTCTTGACCAGGAGTGACCAGAAATACACACATACATTTAATTCATCATCTTTCCCCCATGTCAATGATTTTTCTTACAGAAGTCTCTGTAGTTTTCTGGGTTTGTTTTGGTTTGTTTTGTTTTTTTCAGGAGCTGCTAAATACTAACATTTGTGCCTCTGTGCCATATAATTATTTACCAGTTTGAACTTTACAGTGTTCCCTCTGTCTTTGGCAGTCAATAAGTTCTGGAATATCCAAGGAATGTCTTTTTCAGTCCTTCCCTTGTTGTCCATATCTGCTGCCTGGTATACAGTGACAACCAGCAATCCAAGTGTGCTGCCTGGATGGATGTTCTTGAGAATGACTGGGACACAACAGGGTTCTGCAGGGACCTGAGAAACCCCTCTTCAGTTGTCATTTGTAGCTAAATAGAATACCTCACAGTCATATTTATTCTCTCTCTCAGAAACCATAAACTAATTCTTGCTGTTCAGCTCTGGTTATTCACTGAAAGAGGGATGATTTACTCAAGGACTGAAAACCTCAAGTCACCTCAGAAGTCTAAAGATCTGAGCCCAGTGCTCCTCTCAGACAAAAAGAGTCCTCTTTCCTAGGGATCAGCACCTAATAGCCAAAACCACTGAAAAATACATGGGAAGTTTATTCCTTGCAATAGCTTTTTTCCATCCCCCTGCATCTGAAGGCAGTCAACTTGTTTTTCAGGGAATTAGTGCCATGGGATGTGGCTGTTGGATAGCCAAGGTCATTTTGAAATGTGTGTTTCCGATTGAGGCACACTAAGGCACCTGTGGTGCAAAGCTGAGATCATTTAGAGTGTCTTCACGGAGTGCACACATAAAGGAATCGGTTTAGCTTTCGGGTTCCCTGTATTTAACTCACTGGTAGCTACTTCCCCAAACAATAGGAGCATCAGCCATCAAATGACTGCTGCATTCAGCTGTATTTCATTGAAGTGAAATTGAAAGTCCTGACAAAGAAAGGGGAGAGACAAGATCTTGTTTTATCATTTTGTTGACTTTCCTCTTCTAAAGAAAAAAGAATAAATTGTAATTAATAAAATGAAACAGTTCTTCAAGTGAACACCTCTCTAGGTATTAACAGTAGACAAAACATTCTAAAGGCTGTCAGAATAACAGAAATCTTATTAAAGAAATAGAAAAATGACATTTTATATGACTCAAAGTCTCAGACTTCTGTTGCAAATTGATGCCTAAAGAGTCATGCTCAGCAAGCAACAGGGCACAGTTCTGCACCTGTGTTTTCAAATATCCTACAGTACAACTTCGAAAGAAGCCCTGCTGTGTAACATCTAGGCTCGGTGCAAGACCAGCCGCTGAGATCAATACAGACGCTCAGAACCCTGCAATACTTATAGGCCATTACAGCAATTCTGAAATCAATGGAGTATTTAACAAGGTGCTAATGTAACTCCATCGAGACTAAGACAGCGAGCCAGCCACAACATGCTTGTGACAGATTTTTGCAGAAGCATTTTCAATTACTGTGGTTTTTTGAAGAAAGGATAAATAGCAGTCTTCTTTGTGCCTGGCATCCTAAACAACACCCTCTCCTCGGTCTGCCCGGCTCTGCAGCTGACACGAAGCTGTACTAAGGCTGCTGTGCTTGAACCACCCCGACTGCTAAGCCAGTCCTATCCAGCAGCACTCCTCAAGGCAGCTCGCTGCCTACACCCTGTGTCACTGTTCTAGTGCACTGACAGGAGATCTACCAGAGATAAAAAAGCAATGCTCAGAGCAACCTCTTCAGCTGCAGCAAATTAAACTCCCCTAGAGCGACCTATATAGAATATTCCTCAAAGGTCACTTCTAAAATGTAGGCCAGTAAACTACTCCTTCTTAACATCTAGCGCACAGAGCAGATGCCATGGCAGCAGTACTGACGGAAAATTCTCTCTCTGCACGGAAATGTGTGACCTGCAACTGCAACTTTTTGATTCCAAAGTGAGAAAAGGGACAAGAGAACTGGAATGCTACTGCTGTAATCAGTAACCTCGTTCATCCAGCCTTAGGCAGTGACTAGATGCCAGTCCTCTACCACAAAGGCAGTATAAGAAGTTCCTATTTTGTCTATCCTCCCTCACTGCAATTTTCTGCACCCAGTTGTGCAAGCATCTGTTATAAAAATATTCTAAACAGGACCAGTCAAATGACTGTGTTTTTAAAAACAAAAACAAACTGAAAAAAACCAACTACCACTCAAAAATAATTTACCTTGATCGCATTGCACAAGTGGTTTGGATCATGGGCAACAGGCAGTTGTGTTTGTGAGCTGCAGGCAGGGTGTGGAAAGTTTTGCATCACAAGAGAAAATTGGCATGGAACCATGGAACCTGAAAAACCACCTTATGATCATTGTCTTAGTCCCAGAGACCTTACTTCAGGAGAGCTCATAAATCTGTCCTCTCTTCCACCCTGTTCAGCTGCTGTAACAAACTGTTGGAGGATGCCCCTATGGTACAACTTAAGATGCCAGCACTATACTGATGGATTTGGGAAACCTTTGGTTCACATAGAGGAATCTTTATTACGTTTCCTAATCTATATAAACTGTTGCTCCAAAGTTTTTTCTGTGATGCAGCATTTGTACACAGGAATTTGAGACTGCAGAGAGAAAAGCAAGGTTAATCTTTTAAAAAATAGAATTAGGGAGTCAGTCAAAAAGGTAGATGCAGCTTGCAATGGTTACTTCAAGCTTTATATCTCAGGAATCATAGAATTATAGAATGGCTTGGGTTAAAAGGAACACAAAGATCATCTAGTTTCAACGCCCCTGCTATGGGCAGGGACACCTTCCACTAAACCAAGTTACTCAGAGCCCCATCCAATCTGGTCTTGAACACCCACAGGGATGGGGCACCCTCAGACTCTCTGGGCAACCTGTTCCAGGGCCTCACCACTCTCACAATAAAGAATTTCTTCCTAACATCTAATCTAAACTTACCCTCTTTCAGTTTAAGGCCATTCCCCTTGTCCTATCACTACCTGCCCTTGTGACAAGAAATGAGAATAAAGCAGACACATAAAAGGTTAAAGCACCTGGGCTCCACATGCCCTTTCCAGTCAATATCTGAAGCTGTGGGATTGAACACAGCTTTCCTAGAGGGAGATTTTCTTCTTTTTCACTCATCCATCTTGCTTCCCTCCTCTTCTCTCTCCCTCATCCTTGTCACTTTTTATCTGTTCCCTGAATTCCGCTTTCATTTGAGATGTTTTAAATTCACTAATCTAGTAATTTTTACGGTTCAATCTTCTACTGGAAACATTAATTACATCAGAGCTTAGTCTCTGAATGCTAGATCCCGCACAAAGTAAACAGTGCATTGCTAGGAACCACAGAAGAGATGGTGGATGCCATCACATTTAAACCATGATGCTGCATGAAGCCATTCACTGGGTACCTAAACTCAGGGTGTTTTCAGGTGATGTCCTCAAGCTGTTCTCAATGGGATATGATGCTTCAGTCAGCAGTCATTCAAGGCAATACTGAATTGTCAAATTCTTTAAGTCTTGATTTCAAGAATCTGGAATTATCTACTGCCTGGCAATAATTAGACACACTTCTGAAAAACAAGCTCTTTTTGCTTGGCTGCTAATACTATGTATTAGGATATTCTTAGCTCTTGGTATAAAGTATTTCTCTGTTTCTATAACATGTATCAAGCTACAATTATAAATCAAATAGTTTTACAATTAAAAGACATAGTTGGCCTTTTTTATCTTGTGAACATTTGCCTGAAATTGGAGCCTTGCTGTGGGGTTTTTTTACGTAATTGAACGTTTTCACAAATCCCTCAATTAAAATGTATAACAGCTTTTTATAAAAAAGAGCACAAATTCATCAAAAAAAGCAACAGCCCAAACTGCCACTGAATTGTTGCATCTGTGTTTCATTGTTGCCTAGTTATAGGTCTGGAAAGTAATGTAGAGGTGCAGATGACATTTCATTCTTCTTCACTGATGTCGCTACAGACTCCCAGCACTCCTCCACCTATTCTCCTTCAGGACAGCAGAATCAGTAATTCCTTTGGAGAATGAGTGTTATTTGCAGGTCATTGATAATATCTTTCTACTAAACTATTCTTTCACCTGGTCTTTACCATCAAAGGTGTTTATGTCTGCATTAATACAGCCCTTCTCTTCTCCACAGCCCTGTATATCATCTGTCAAAGGGATTTCTACTCAAATGGAGGAATACATAATCCACATTGTAGGACAACAAGTTATCTTTACCCCTCCTATCATAGTACTACCTAATTTCAGCAAAAATTCATTTTTATTCTGTCATAGGCTCCAGCCTTCTCATATTTGTCTGCATCCTAGCATGGTCCAGTAAGCCTATGACAAAACATGAATTAATTTTTTGTGGCTGCAGGAAAAATTGTGTGTGCTGTAGGCTGCAGTAATTGGGTGATCCTACTGGGACACTCTGATTGTCACTGCAGGATTTGAAGTGGCAGGTGTTTAGTTGTAATGCAGATTCATCCTCTCATGCCTGCGCTGTCTAACAGCATGAAGGCAAATCCAAAGCCTCCAAAAGCCTGTAAAACTCTGATAATCCTGCTAAGATTTGTTGCAATGGTTCAAGAAAGAGGTACAAGCAAGTCCTACAATCAGACAAAAAAAACCACAACTTTTTTTTTTTAAAGATAAGCAAGTCCACTCTAAAGGAAAAAGCCTGTAATTCACCTTAAGTGCTATCCAAGGAGAAACTAATTCTTTTCAGTTGCACGGTCAAGTTTTCTGTGGAGTCATCTTGACCTGTAATCAGCTTGGCTGTGAATAAACATATGTGCTCTAAGGAACCATGGAGCGAAGATAAAATATGATCACTAACACATCCAGTCCAGCTCTCTTGGAGCTCTGTGGAAAGGCTGCCACTGATTTTGATGGGATTTGGATGTAATTCTGTCATTCAACACAGGTGCTTTTATTCAGGATATTTTGGTTCTCTCAGTGTCAGAAAAAAAATGCAGCCCACATTATCATCAGGAGAAACCAGAAAAGCATGGTACTTCTCAAAATTAAGCTAGAAAACCTTTTAGAAAGAATTCTGTTACCTCCAAATGAGTCCTTCTCTGCTGGTGGTGAACCCTAGTTCAAGTGCTAGCTTAAATTGGAAAAGGGTTTTCAGCACAGTTGGAAAAAGCAGGAAGAGATTTTGTGAAGCTGGAGGTTTCTACTTTTGTCCTTCCATGAGTGGCACTTTGTTTAACATATGAATTCTGGGGCACTCACTGATGACAGCCATCACTCACCGGTGGTTCCACTTCCTAAAGTGGAGGGAATAAAAATACATAATTGCGTTTTGCAATGGTCAGTGCATTATCAAAAGAGTTCCCTATTTCAGTGATTTCTATAACTACCAACAAAATGTCCCAAATAGCTCTTTCTCAGACACACCAGCTGTAAAACTGAATTCGTTTCACAGCACTGAGATCCATGGGCTAAGTTCTACTTGGTGCATGAAAAACAGGGCCATAAAAAAATTGAAATCATATTTCTGATTGTTGGAGCCTTGGAAAGGATATAAAGAAAGAAGAAAATATCACTTTCCATGACTTGAAGTATTTGAATTTCAACTTCTGACTGGAAGAGAAGTTAGAGGGAAGTTGTAGGGCCTTTGAGGCAAGGCTAGAAGCAGCTATTTAAATCAGATTGAATAAGATAGTCATACCAATCCACTCGGACCATAACGACATTAGACAGTAGATCAATGGCTGAGCATAACTTTGGCACTCTATATAGCCTGTTGATAATTTTTTGTTTCACAAAGTTTGTGTCACAAAACAATCTGAAAATGAAAGCAAAATTCCTTGTGGAAAAAAGTCAATATCAATGATTCTTTCCACTAAGCAGAAAGAAGGACCCCACAGACTCTTGTCAGACTGGATTCAGCTGGAATATTTGTGGTTTTCAGATGGCTTATCCTCAGCCCCCAGCAGAACAGACTCCTTGAGGCTGTACCCAGCCATCAGTCCTTACACTCCAACTGAGCCATGCAGCCTGGGGAGGGGGGAATGATGGGACCCCCTGGCTGAGCAGCCCTGGTGTCAGGTCCCACCTGGGCCACCCAGGGCAGTCTGTCAGCTCAGTGCAATGCCAGTTACTAGTGGCACTGACACCGCCTGTTCCTTCATCCTTCCCACTTTCAGGCTGCATGTCAGACACTTCCTGACTAGTGTTGGCCACTGAGGACCATTCTTTCTCTAGGAGTTCAGGTTGCCTAAGTTGAAGCCCATTCTCCTGTCCTAAGGATAACCATCCAAAAATGATGGGAGCCTTGCAGTTTTGCCAGTTAGTCTGAAACTGCCCTTAGGAAAGGGTAGGAAAAGCCAAAAGCAAATCGGTATACCAAATTCAAGGAGAGCAGCTCTGCTGTCTGTGGAGACAGTTGGACAGAAATGAAGGGAAACGAAGCATGCCTCACACGTGACTGCTCCACTGGCATGGTCCAGCTGAAAAGTTGCCAGCCACTCCCAGCCCTTCTGCTGAGGACACTTCTATCCAACCTTGCGTCCTCCATTTGTACTCTTAGAAGAGGATGGGGTTGGAGGGCATCCTAGTTTCTTTCACAACCCAGCTCCACCCCTGGGTGTAAGTCAGTTTTTGAACTCTCTCTGATTTTTTGTTTATTACCTCAAGAAGAAACATCTCTCCCTTCCCCACACAAAGTCACTGCCTGTTATTTGCATGGGCAAAGCCTGGTGCCACTCTCAACTGGCCATTGCTGACCAGATGCAACCATGCCCAGAATAAACCTCAGTAGAGTATTAGCTTATTATAATGACTTGTCCAGGGATATTATGCAAAGGCAGGAATAAACTCCTTCACACGTAAACCTTAAGTTCTGCATATACATCCACCTTGTTAATGATATTTAATAGGATGTCACAACCAGACTGATGCATGCAGTGCATTATCAACAGCCAGTTTAGATAGGATGGTAACCAGCTCTGAGAAGGGAATGAATTTGGGATCCTCACACCATCCTCTCTCCTACAAGCTTGACTTTAAAGGTTCAGTTTGAAGACAATCAGCTGGATAGCAGGATGGCAGTTAAATCTGGACTCTGAAAGCAGACATTCACAGGTTGGGTTTCCTAGGAAGCACCTGTCAGACCACACATGGCTGTAAGAGATGCAGCTGACTCAAGGCACAGAAGACAGCAAATCTGTAGCCAAGCTGTCTGAAGCAGTTGAGAGAAGAAAAACTTTCAGTCATCCAGGCTGGGAAATTACAGTGTTTGCTTTTCACAAAGTACAGTAACACCTACATTGTTTGCCACTGAAAAATTATATTTATAGTCTGTTGAGATGAAATAATGTACTTTAATCCATGAAATTTAGAAAAGCTGAAGGGTTACTTTTTAAATAGCATTCTCTGTTGCCTGAAAGTTTTTACTGCAGACTATAAGACACAGCAGTAAATGTAGTCCCTCTTCAGAGCCTGAAAGCTAAAGTGGCAGTGTTGACATATGAAATAGTGAATAATACAATTAAAGTAGTCTGCTTTCCTTCTAATGTGAGCATGGAGATGTCAGTGCCAGTACTCTTCAGAGTAATAACATTGTGCATTATTAAAGACAAGATCTCAACGGCTGTTTAATGTTAATACAAGACCCCTGAACACATTCTGAGGGGCTCCATGTCAGTCCAATATAGGCACTGCAATTTCAACTTACAGTACAATTACTACCTTCTCTTGCACTCTGAAAGTTTATTTCCTGTTTTGTCAGGCAATCATTAATCTTAAAAATAAAATAAATTGAATGTTCAGAAAAAACTCCTAAAATCTACCCACAATTCTCCATATCCCTATTTGAAGAAAAAGAAAGTTACTCTCGAGTCAGCCAAATCTCTGCCCCTTTCCTACAGCCTTGGCATTCATGCCTTGCCTTCATTTTGCCTTTAGTAGAATTCCACTGTTCCTGTTTTCCAAGACCAAGCAATACTGGCAGCAGCTGTGATTCGCAAAGAGCCTCATGCAAGATCCGAGTTTAAATTCTAGCTGTTCACACACTGTGTGCTAGCATATGTTATAAGCAACTATAAATTGTGTACAGATGTGTTCCGGAATTCCAGTGAAGCCAATCTAACAACACTGAATAACAGCTCGTGTGCTTTGTAGTTATACATAATGAATGTGCTGTCATATAACAGAGTCCATCTCTGTGGCAGGATTTATCCACTGGCTTTGGAAGCAAGGAGTAAGAATTATAGTGTGAATTTTTAAGCAAGATTTTTAATACAAGATATGCAAGCCAAAGAGAGATGACTGATTTCTGGGGAACATTTTATGTAAGAGATTCTGATTAAATGAGCACACAAGCCAGGACTTAAAAAAAGAGGTTTGTTTAGAACACTTTTAGAAGTCTAAAGACAAAAAACATTTACATATGAGTAAAAAGAAAAAGTATGCAAACATTGGCCTAGTTGGAAAAGCAAAGTGCCAACAAACAGGAAACAGAGGGAAGCACAGTAAAGGAATGGGGTGGGGGGGAGGAAGAGGGCAGGCTGCTGTCAGGGAAAGATCACTCTAATGACCAGGGAGAGCAGGGTTGAAGGGAGATGAGCATCCTTAAAGTACCTTGTACATGTTCTCTGCTGTACCCTTGTGCAAAACTGATGACTTTCATCAAGAGAAAATTGCTCTCTGTAAATTAGAGTTTGAACAATAAATGCTGGGAATATTGACCACCTTTTTTACACAAAGAGGGCAGCCCATCATTGCTCACACACCAGATGTGCTCTTTCCATGGGTCCAACAGAACAGCAGCACTGCTTTGCTTCTCTTCTGACCAGAGGCAAACACCAAGCAGATACAGAAAGCCTGACTAGAAAAAAAAAATTCTTTAAGTTGTGTGGACAAAGGAGTAGAGGAAAAAGAACAGCCTGAATACAGTATCAAAATGTGAGCATAGGTTAGCTAGCAGCTGGCAGAAGATCAGACCTCTGTGGCCTGTCCCACTCAGAGCCCTTAGGTCAGCATGTGTTTTAAGCTAACTTACATCAAGCTCTGGTCTCACTATCCTGAGTAGCTTCTTTTTTTTTCCCCAGCTTTTTATGCTCTTCTCTGTTACTTTAGCACAGGCACTTATTTGATTGCATAGTGAAGTGGTTCACAGAGCTGGAAAAACTGAAAGCTTATGAAATAATATAATTAGCTTTCAGCAAGGTAAGTTCCCTGGATGGGATCCATGTGAAACCAGAGAGATGCCAGGGCTAATGCAAGAGTGGGGATAGAGGTGTGCAGCCTTGGTCCACAGGGAATGTGCAGGTTATAATTACCTAGTCCTAGATTACCTCGAGCTGCTGTGGAAGCACACCTTGATGCCTCTCAGAAAATATCACAAGCTTCCTTGCAACTCCATAGATAAAACTTTGCCTCTTCTGGCTAATAGAGGGAGAGACCTTTTCTTATAAACTAAGATGTTTTGTGGTTCCTCTACCGCAGGTTGCTTTCCTGATTGAAAGAGGGCTTGTAGGTTTAATGAGAGTACTCTCCCGTAGACAGCAGCAGCACATCATTAGTGAACAGCATCAGCTCTGATAGATACACAGCCTTCAAGACTCATCCTGTGTTTGAAGGTTTGCTACATCAAAGCTGAGAAAATATTATTAATAAGGCAAAGGGAAAAAACTCTGAAACTTTTATTATATATTGCATTTTTGTTATTGAGCTTACCTTTTGGTATAGATCTTCTTTCTGCTTTCACATTCCAGTGCATTTCTCCATATGCATAGTATTTGCATCATTTGGCAGCGAACATGAAAACCTAAACGATGATCAGACTGCACTGGAAAGGGTTTGTAAACAGAAAACACAGGCAGTTAAATCACATCATATTAAATCAGCGACAGTCTTATCCCTGAAGCATGGCATCTTATTATTAATGGATTATTTATTCTGGACTTTTTGGTCTCCTTATATCTCATGAGCCTGATTAGCTACATATTTGATGGTTTCATTTTCTCCTCTCTGAAATTCCTTGGATTGATCCATGCAGGTCATTTTGCTAACCCACTTTCTCCAGACTTGTGATACTGCTTGGTACCCTCAGAGTCTACCTTACAATGTTGATATAGTTTAACACTGGCTGGTCTCCAGCCTTTCTCTGCCACAAACAAAAAGATGAATACTCCTATCCCTTATCTGGGAGGGACAGACGCAGCTGTACTTCTAGCTCAATTTTAACTGCATATTTCTGAAAGATTAAGTGCTATATACAAATTCAAAGTGAATCTTTTGGAAACATATCTATGGAAAATATGTAAAAGCACAGAACTAACACTAGAAAGAGCTGTGGCTCAAAAATCTCAGGTAACATTAGATTGTCTGTCTACAGACTGTCAATGAGCAATATAGATTTCTGCTATTTTACCATCCTATTGCCTTTTATTGCATTAGATGCTGTATTATTTCCTTGAGTGTTCTCTTAAGGCAGACTGTATTTGACCGTGTTATACAGCAATGATTTTCTGGAAGAACTGGTCTGAATTACACGACATTATGTCACAAAATGATGATGGTAAGAGGCAGCAAACTTTGATACCACTTATGCAGCTTTTTGGCCAGGATAAGCTGCAGTAGAGGAAGAGGACTTGGTGACAAGTTACACTGGAGGAAGTTTTGCAAGGGATGACATTTCATCTGAGTGTCTTAAATGTCACCTTAAAGCATGTCCCATGTTGGGCAATGGAGTTCAGTGGTAATGGTGCAGGACTTCACAAAGGGCCTGCCATCAGCTGTCAGACCAGAGTCACTGTGGTAGACCTGGTATCAAGTACACAGCATCCAGGGTGACTTGGTAAGAAAGAAAATAGGAAGGTAGTGTGTTGTACATATAGAATAACTCTGGTCTCAACAACATCAAAACAACTGTTGTTACTGGCTCTAGGTATCTTAATACCTTTTGGAGGAAAGCAGCACCAGAGGAGTTGCTCCATCCCAAAGGGTATGTGTTGCTACATCAAAGAGCAGCTAACTACATTGTTAGGACTTCGGCTGTTAAGACTTAGCATGCTCCGCTGCATTCCCAATCCAGCATTCCCCACTAAACAGATAAGGAATTAGTTTGGTGATTAAATTATTTCCATCAAATGCTCCCCCTTTCAGCTATGTTAGTTGTCCTTTTGTTGCTTTATTGACCTGGTTTTCCAGGCCATTGCATTTCCAAACAGCAGTCCTCAGAAGAATTATTCCATTAAGGAAACAATTAGTTTGCAGATTTTAATTTATCTGGGGCCTTACTGGGGCTTTACTGGTATCTGGTTGCATCACTTCACCTGTTAGTTTGCTTCAGGAGGTTTTGCATGCCTTTGCTGACATTTTAATTGATTGCTTTGGTTTATTAAAAGAAGCCCTACCCCAGATGCTAAGACCAATGTCCAAGTACGAGACCATGATGTGCTGACACACAATGCAGCAGCTTCAGAGCTTCTCAGATTTCAGAGGCAGGGAGAGAACTGCCTGGAAATTTTTGCTAAGGGGGATGATTTTCTTGCCTAAGGACAAGTGAGTTCAAACTGAAAAAGGTGAGATAAACACCATAGCTGAACTTTCAGAGGTAGGTTGTGTCTCAAGGACTTTGGCATGGTCTCCCCATTGTAGCAGGAGTGTTGCCTTGTGCAAAAATGAGGCAGGAGCATGACGCTGCTTTTCTCCTTCATGATACCATGGGCCAACATCCGTCCTAGTAACGAACAAACTATAGACACTTTAATTGGGATTCATCCCTACACAATGCACATGCTCATTTTGTCTCCTTCTATTTCAATATTGAACCAAGTTGCAGAGACAAATCCTGGCCCCATGGTATTACTCAAGGTGAACAGCTGAAGCATTCAGATAGTCATTTTCTGAATCAGCTTGCAGAGGCCTAAGTAGCTAGATTAGAAGTATGCAGGTGGGAGAGCGATAAATCTCATGATCAGAGGCATTTACAACAAGCTATGAGACTCTGCTTTGTGCTGTTTGTTGCTTTAGGCTGGGATTTTTAAATCCCAGTCTGTTGTTTTCCCAGCTTTGTTTGCTCAAGGCAAAGTGATTGTCGAATACCTCACACAGAGGCCCCTAATTCTGACTGGGACAGCCCGTAATATAAAACTTTAATGAGACACAGTACCAGTATGGAGAGGATATATCATTCCAGTCTTACTGCTGCTGGTATTTCACTAATTTTACCATATGGTCCATGTCTTCAGTATCCTATTTTCCTATCGTTTCAGCCTATATACCAAAGCATAGCAAGATGTACATTAAAGGCCACATTTTGCTAGATTTGTGCCCCTGAAGATGTGTCCTGTCAGATCTGACCAGCCCCCAAAAAGCCACAGAAAACACACACACGATTTTCCTGGCTCTGAAGGCAGCATCATGGCTGGTTAAGCAAATTTCTTTTGACTGGCCTGACTGAAGGGAGGCGAGTAATTTCTGAAGCCCGGCTTGTAATGTAACTATCTCTGTCTGGCATAAACTCCTGGACTGCAGCTATTTTTTACTATTCCTGTGTTCTAGCTGGAGATCTGATTGCTAAAGTCTGCTTTTGTGTCTCAGAAGTAAAGGGTTACCGCTGCGGAGCCGACTGCCGAGTGCAGCTTAGGCTCTGCAACCGTAGGATAGATGCGCCCTCCCGTGTACCAGCTCTGAAGTGTTTGCAGAGCCACAGCATTTGGACATCAAGGCAACTGTCTGGACATTTGGAGGCTTGCGGTTTTGGTTTTTTGTTTTTTTGGGTTTTTTTTTAACAAAATGTTGTCAGATAGCAACTCTGCAAAAACTATCCTTCAATCTGCCAGAATTTATTGATAAAAATTTAATTTGGAAAAAATGGAGAAGCTTAGACTTGCAAAACAGCAATAAAAATAGTGGGGTTGGGTCCTCCGCCACGGCTTTTTTTGCTTGTGCAGAGAACCCAAGTCAGAACAAACAAGAGTACATTCCCCAAGGGTTTTTGCTACTCCCAAAGGTAGTGTAATAAGACTTTATACAACCACATTTCATAAAACCAGTATCTGTCAAATAGAGCAGGGTAAAGAAAGAAATATTTCAAGGTGACAGTCACTTTGCATGAACTTCTTTGAAGGAGTGTAGCACCAGCTGTACATTTTAATTTCAGGGAACCAGCAGAGTTTAGCAAGAAGCACTGAGAAATCTTTTAATTTTTACTTACTTTGATTTTGACACCATCATCGCTGCATTGATTCACCACAAAACATTGAATCAAAATAGTGGCCATCAGTATCTGTGTACAACAAGGGAAATTACTGTGTTTTTCAAGAGTCCATGTTTCTTCCTAAAATATGAGAGCATATCATTAAATTGTAAGGTATCCACATTACAGAGCTGTAGTACAAGAATTCCAATCTGCCCAAGAGAGGTTTTTTGCTGGCAAGGAAAAGGTCCTGAAGATAATTCTGCTTCAAGTAGCAGAAGAGTTATGTCAGCTATTTCTTTATATTTTCCCTCAGCAATGACATGGAGTAGGAAGGGGGGGTATTCCTATTGCCCATTGTCATGTACCTGACTAGTCCATCCCAGTTCTTGGCTCATATCTTCCCTGGTGACTGAGAGCAGGACAGAGGTTGGAGGCTGTCTCTGTATCTTTGTCTCTTCATGGCCCCTGGAAGCAACGTACAGAGACCCTCTGAGCAATGCAGGTAGTAAACTGGCTGTTTAAAGGTGGGTACTGTGAATAATACCTGTTGGGTGACAACATAGCTGCTTCAAATATATGCTTTGTCTTCCCTCTTTCTTTACCCTGCTATCGAAGACAATCAAATGGTCAGTATCTTTATTTGGTTAGAGATGTATTGGACTGCTTTCCTTTCAACAGATTATGCAGTCAGATTAATTTTTGTCTATCCTTTTTTCTCCTACAGAAAGGAGTGTTATTTCTGTCTTTGGATGGTTTTCAGGTTATTTCTCTTCATCTCCTATTGGAGGTAGGGAAATTCCAGATGTATTTTGTTTCCATTGATCTATTTTGCCTAGTCACCATAAATTTCAATGTTCTTCCTCTGCTGCATTTGTTCCATCAGTTGTCTTAACTGGCAGTTTCTTTAATAGTCCTTGTTCATGTACGAGATTTTCATAGCTTTAAGCTACTTCATTTCTCTAGAGAGAAAATTAATTTGCACTTTAAACATAAGCAACACTTAGTCCCCATTCAGGCACTGGCAGCTCTTATGCTGTGGGCTGTCTCAGATCTATCAGGTTTGTTGTTGTTTTTTTGCCCGAATTTGTTTCTTTCCTTTAATATAAAAGAATCTTACTGCAACCTGGTTTCAGGTCCTGAAATGACACTTCCTTTCACTCAGGCCAACCAAGAAAAGAAACCTACCAATTATTTCTGAAGTTTAAATCACTTCCTTGTCAATAAGCCAGAAGATGATGTTTCTCATTCTGTAGCTCCTGTTAGTGTGCCTTAAAAGCCAGTGGGGGAAAAAAAAGCTTAAAAAGATGATTATATAATAGTGGAGATTGATGTTTGTGCCATTACTTAATTCTCCAATGTATTTACTGCATACAATATAAAGTTATCATATAATATGACAGATTAGGAAGATTCTTTTGCAATTGTAGCACCTAGGGCCCAAAATTGGATTTGACAATGAACTAGTTTGAAAACAAACCAGTTTTGTTACTCTGACACCAAGTCAGAGTAACAATTTAACATGAAAATTAAAAACAAAGGCAGAAAACACTGGTTTAAACTGACAGAGTCAGGATACGACCTGACACCCTGCTGGTCAGGGTGGCGGTAGCAGCCCGATAAAATGGTGGCTGCAGTCCCCCTGAAGTGATGGATGTGGTTCTGTTGAAGCAGTGATCCTGTAGAAGGGTCTGGTCTTCCTCGGAAGGTCCACTGGTGGCTGTGTGGCTCTTGTCCTCTGCAGATCCAGTGGAAAGGCTGGCTGTGGTGTTCCAAACCTCCGAGTATAGCTCAGTTCCTCCTCCTGGGCAGAGCATCTCACAATGGGATGGTGAGTCATGAGGCAAGGCACTGATGGGCCCATTAACAGGAGATAGTCCCGAGGGAGGAGGCAGGGAACACCTGGTTTCAACAGCTCATGAAGATGGTAATAAAATGCACTGCAACCCAGGACAGACAAAACATTCAAGAGTACACACAAATGTTTTGCAGAGTTTTTTCTTGAACTAAGTTTAAAACCTAGCTGGTAGTATTTACTACAGATTGTCCAAGATACATGCTGGCCCTCAGGATACCAAAACTATACTGTTTGAAACCAAACTTCCATTTGTTGGGGCTGTATCAATCTATAGATATCATTTATAGGTAGCTTGGATGAGTTCCATGATATGTTACTAATTATGGCATCTATTCCCTCTAACCACCATATTCCTCCAACCATTTCAGGTATCTCCTAATTTAGAGAAAAGTTGGGTTTGTCCTGCCTGTTAGAAAGGAATTGAACAAAATCTACATAAAAAGCCCAGAGCAGTCTAAGGAATTGAAGCAATAACTCAGAATGAAAAGAGGCGTCTTCACAATGTTCCTGTTCAATAAAACTTGATGTATTTTCCCCTAGCTCTACTTGATAATTTGAAATTAAGAGAGTACCAGTGCTGTCTTACAGAAACTTTCTACATAAATACTTTACAAGAACGTCGTATAAAATATAATCAGTGTATGCAAGCAGCAAGACAAAAGATTGATGTTATTAATTTAGTTGAGGAACAACAATTTAAAGTAGACTGGTTGGGCTCTGATACAGAGATGGGTCTCTAACCTAGAGAGAGGACGACATGGAAACTTGCCGTTTCTGAAGCCCTCTGTAGCAAAGTTTGCCTTTTCTCCTACCATGGTGAAAAAATACAACCCCATTCATAAAAATGAATGCAAGGTTTAAAAGAGCTTTGGAGAGCTAGTCTAACCTCTACTATGCAGACACCATGTGTCACCTCCTATCACATGCAAGTACTTCTCAGACAGCTGTTGGATTCATTCTAAACTTCAGCAACAGCCTCTAATTTTTGCATTGCTAATACTGTTGCTTGATATCAGTGTACTCCAACAATGGTTTCACAACAATGGAGGTATTTTGTTTATCCTATGGATTGATAATATGTTACTGGTGGGTTACTAATTTGGGGGGTTGTTTATTTTTGTTTTAATAAAGAACACATTCTGTCAGGACACAATCAGGCCATTTTGTTGCTAACACACTGTGTTCCCAAGAAACATGCAGGTATATGAAGTAAATGTATTTCACACTAATTGTGGACTGGAAATCTGGTCAGCTAGGCAGGGCCTCCTCTGGACATTTGTCAAGTCCTCGGCCCCTGTCAGATATCACCATCCCAGCCAGCACTCCCTGTAGTGCTCCACACGTTCCATTCTGTGAGGTAGGATCTTTATCTTCCTTACTGTCTGGAAAACAGATTATACAGTTTGGATGCTACTTAAATAGAAAGAGTAAACCCTACCATTACTATTACTTTTGGTTAGACAGAATGGGACTTTGTGTCCTATACATTTTACTTAGCAGCCTATAACATTTATTTACATAACAAGTGGTAGGAAGAAGATCACAGTGCAAAGATTCCATTTTAAAATGAAGTAATTTGTCAATATTTGTTTCTCCACTCATTTCAATTTGCATGCAAGGATACTAAGTTTTATCTCTGGCTGTGCTACAGGGCTATAGTTTATTCACAGCAGGAGAGAGAGCAAATATAAACAGCAAGCTAATGGGCTGAGCCACCATCTAGCTGGAGCTGAAGCTTACCTTAGGTTGATGTCACAGTACAGTAGCTGCAGCAAACAAGTCGATGTGAACTGCAGATTATAACTTATTTGGGCCATGAGAATGAATGTAAGATTTGAAATTCAAGTGTGCATTTTAAGAATGCATCTGAGACAGCTTGTGATTCTTTCTAATTTATGTAGAGAAATGCTGTTTCAAACTGCAATTGTAGCAGCCACTTCAAAATACCAAACTGGCAATGCTGACATCTATCTATAGATATCCTCTATTTGTCCTCTGGGCTCCTTTAGTGCCACTGAAGAGACAGAGAACTTTTTGGGTGTCACTCACTTAGAATCACAGAATCACAGAATGGCTTGGGATGAAAGAGACCTTAAAGATCATCTAGTTCCAAGCCCTTTGCCATGGGCAGGGATACCTCTCAGTTAGACCGGGTTGCTCAATGCCCCATCCAACCTGGCCTTGAGCACTTCCAAGGAGGAGGCCTCCAGAGTTTTTCCGACCAAACTGTTACAGAGCCTCACCATGCTCACAGTAAAGAATTTCCTCCATATATCTAACCTCATTTTCCCCTCTTTCAGTTTGAACCCATTACTACTTGTCCTGTCACTACAGGTCCTGATGAAGAGTCCCTCTCCAGCTTCCCAGTTACTACGAGGTCTCCACACAGCCTTCTCCAGGCTGAACAGCCCCAGCTCTCTCAGTCTGTCTTCATAGTGGAGGACCTCTAGTCCCCTTATAAATTTCATGTGCCTCCTCTGGACTTGCTCCAAAAGTTCCACGTCCTTCGTATGTTGGGGGACCACCAGGACCTGGTTGTGGCACTTGGCACAGTCCAGGGGTGTACTCGGAGGCAGGAGCGATGGCATCTTGAGGGGCCTGAGATCAGCTCAGCTGGCTGGAGCCTGGTGCGAATAACACCAAGGCTGTGGGTTCAATCCTGAACAGGCCATTCATGTAAGAGCTGGACTTCCAAGATCCTTTTGGGTCCCTTCCAACTCAGAACATTCTGTGGTCTGGACATAAAGACCTGATTGCCTCCATCGCCTACAAAAGGAGTGTGAGCAAAGCTCAGATGCAGATGTCTCTCCATTTCTGACGTACTGTAAGACTGGGGAGATAATAACTTGCATAAATAAGCACAGTTACTGCTTAACCAACACTAAACCTTATGTTGTACACTGACACCCCCCTGTCAGGACAAATATTTTGTGCTTACTACATTTTGTGGGGAATGCTTGTTGGATTTGGGTATCCTTTGAGGACTACAAGTATCAATTTAACTTAAACTGATATGAAAATCGAATAATATTATATAGGCATATTATATAAAAATGTATTCTCATCAGAGCATTTCCATAATGAATACAAGTTTTCAAAACAAAACAGGCTTTCTTGGATGAGGAAAGATGGACTTTTTTCTTATTATTTTTTCATGGATAACAGAGACAATGTAATCCAGCACAATATGAATTATTCGGAGTAGCTATTACAACCCAGAGGATGACTGCACATGCAACAACAGGCTGGCCCTTACCACCAAAACATTCACATAAAGTTTCTTTACTGAGAATGTGATGGCTGCTTCACCTGAATGTGAAGAAGTCTGATGCCCTGTATTTGATGACAGTGATGGAGAGAGAAAAGTACTCCTTTTTAAAATTTATATAGAATTTTTCACTGATGCAACAACAGTAAAATATCTGGGGAAAAATATAACAGTGAAAATCTTCTTTACTGATATGCCAACTTTATTCATTTCTGCATGCAAAAACTGAATTATTTATTTGCATGAGGTAATTTATTCTATACAGTTGCAGCAAATACTTGTTGATGTCTTAGGAAAAGTTTTTACTTGATCAGGTAAGTATAGGACTAAATTTCTTTCTCCAGATACATAGTTTATTGTTAACTACAGTCTGAAAGTGCTTCTACAGTCTGAAAGTGCTTCTACAAGCACAGATTTGAGCTGGAGCTACAGACTTATTTTTTGACCACAAGAGATGAAAAGTTACTAAGTCTGTTCTCTGTTTGAATGACATTTTATGAGTGAGATAGCCATCTAACTATTGATAAGCCTGGGTATCTCATTACCTCGTGTGAGCTGTCATGACAGCTACGTATTTTGTATTTCTGCTGCTGCTAAAAGAGTGAACAGAATTGATTGAATGGGCTGGTAGCAGGAACTGTTCACTGGAAATCTCAGATCTTCCTGGAGGAAGATGGAAATATATGAAAATACATAAGCTAAATGTCAAAAAAGCTCAATGTGAGAGACTGCATCCTGAGTTTGAGGATGAAGTTGCCAAAATACCCTAAAAGGTGCATTTTCTCCTTTCAGGAAATCAGAAATTAATGGGAATAAAACTCCTCTATTCTCCCTGTTCGATTTTGGGCTTTTTTTTCCCTTCTGTTGCTCTAAATTTCAAAATCTTCTTCCCATGAGAAGGATTTCTGAGTAGGCACAGGTAAGTGACGGCTGGATAGGAAATTTCTGGAATAAAGTGGATTGGGTCCCCAAATCCAGATCTCACAGAAATGAGATCTCAGACCTGAAGGATACATAACAGGAAAATCAGAGAAATATGTATACTAAATCTTGATTGATTTGATAACAAAGACCAACAGACATTGCAATAGACTTCTGCTAGAAATTTTGGCCATTTCTGACTTACCTTTCTAGACGATTCTGTACTAGGAACAAAATGAATACCCATGCTGTAGTTCAGACTTTTAAGTTTGTGCCTGGAGCATAAGTTTCCAAGCAGCACCATCCATATTGATTGCAATTTCAGACTTTTATTTTCTCTGATGTGGAAGCTTGATTACAAGAGCAAACGTGGAAGTCCAGTTCAAACAGCAATGCACTGTGCACATTAATTCTCCTTTGGAAGCTTGTAGGAAATTCTTGTGGCCAAAAAAAGCTCAAGTTTCAGAGCAGTTGTCTCTGAGAGGCTTTTCTGTAGCATCACATCTCTCAGCCTCTCATTTCTCACATATGCATTGACTCTACTGTGGGCTCCATACAGAAGACTTTGAAGTGTTAAAAGCATCTTTGATACGGTGCCAGAGCAATTTAATTATTCTCCCCCATGCTGCCTCAGCTACACTAAGCTTAAGGAATTAGATGGGATGCAAGATTTTAGCTTTAACTTATAAAAATGTAAATTATCTGGAATTAAATTGCTCAGGAACTTGACTCTCCATCATACAGTGATAAGAAGCACTTGAGCTGCAGTTCTTTCCCATGGCACAGAATTCTGCCTGAGTGATTGCTGGACTGGGAGCTTTTCCACCTCACCTCCTCTTCCTATCTCCAAAGAATTTAATGTGCTACGAAGTACTTATCTTCCACCCCACTCTGTTTTCAAGGAGGAAGTCACCTGAAGTACAGATCAGATTTTTAGAAAGTCCTTTCTACTGTACTTCACATTTATATCCATCTGCCCAGAATATCAGTTTTCCAGGGCTTCTTTTGCACAAGAAAATCAACAAACAAATAGCTTTCAGCTTTGTCTACCAGCACATACCTTGTGACACCTTGGGCTTTTACTCCATCTCCTTGATCTCTTCTGCTTTTGAAATTGCAATGCGGAAGATCTCCCATTGCTGATTTTATGCAGGATCTTCAGAGGATTATAGCAGATGAAGAAACACGTATTTTATTCAAGGTGAGAAACTAGCATGATTATAATTCATTGTCATTCAAGCACATAACAGATAGATTGCCTCTGCATCCCTGCCTCTTTCCCCCTGAATGTGGTGTGGAGTTTTAAAGAGAGAAATTATTGTCTTTGCCTTCCTTCTATATTTTCTCACCAGACACATTGGATTATTGGAAGTGTCTCAGTAGCTTCCCTGACATAAGGGACTTGAGTTTCCCATATATATATATATATATCTGTATATATATTTATATATATATATGTATATATGTATACAGGACCTCCCTGATTGTGAATCTACTTAAATCATCTTAGTTTCCAGATCTTACTCACCTGTTTACTGTTTCCCCACTACGAGCTGAAGTCTCCCTTTCTCCTGTACCCCCAGAGCGGTATAGAATTCTGTGCCTCCTCTGCTTACTTTGCCCTGATTTGCTCCACCTTCTCTTCAGTTTAGTTCTGCTGTGGTGTCAAATCTATCTTCATCTGCTTTTTCCAGAAAATGCTCAGTACCCTGTACGTACGTGGTCTATGCACAGATGCACCCTTGGAACTTGCTTGCATTACCAGCTTGCAAAACCTACAAGATACACAGGCAGAGAGTGGCAGAAATGTAACTGAGACCAGAGGTTCTGTTAATGCATTTCCTCTTGTGATAAAGGCTTTTGAGGCTGTAAACCAAATCCATGCTTTGGCGTAGGGTGCAACATGCTTTAAGAAAACAATAAACAAAAGTTTTCCACTCTATATAGCACTTCATAAATATGTGTTTATTTCCTCATCTTTCATCAGTTTTACAGTTTTAACCAGTGCCTCAGTGGTAATGTTCATCAGAAGCATACAACGCAATTTCAGATACTTCTATTCTGTAGTTATGAAATTAAAAACAAACTAACAGGCCTTTCCATATGGAACTGTGCCAAAAAATAATGAAACTAATTTCTTATAACATATTACAGAGTTACGTAAGATTTCAACTTACATTTCTATCTTACTCCATGTACTGTATTTACAGAGTTAACTAATTTATTATTTACATTTTCAAATTCTGTAGTCATAAATCTTTTTATATTGTACATTCTAGTTTAAACTTTTATTACAGAAATTATTTAACACGCATTTTAGACACTGCAATTTCAATATTTCACATGAGTTCTAGGAAATTACTGCCTGGTTTCACTAGTGATGTGTCAAGATGCCTCCTTCATAAGAAAATACATATTACAAAGGAATTTTATAATATTCAGAATCTTGAATTTTGAAAAAACTAAGTACACGGGATGTAGTAATGATAATGCTATTACCTTTTCTATGCAATATTTTGTTTGGAATGATATTTTACCTGAGATGTAAAATTGTTAAATATGTGGGCTTTTGATAAAAATTTGGAATTTTACATAAATGTTGGCCTTCTATTTACTGAGAACTATGCCCATCTGTATAGATATATAAATTTTATTTATATATCTATATCATATTTTCCAGAAAAGTCTATATCTACATAAATAAACATTGGTATTATATTAGGAAACTTCCCACTATCCTTAAAAAGCAATGTGCTCAAGTACAATATTCAACTTCTGACACAGACACAATAGTAAGTGTGACCTCTAATGGCAATACTTCCTTCCAAGGGAAGTAAGAGGTACCTGTTGAATTTGGAAGACATGGAGGACAACTTATGTGGACCCAAGGAAGGAAATTTTATACATCCAGTCCCAAAAATGTTATGGAGGAGCATCTGACACAGCAGACAACTTTGGGTCAACTTTCCATGTTACATGTAACTACCTAAATAACGTCTTAATAGAAAAAACTTAATTATAGAAAACCCTTACAACAGTTAATGCTGAGTTGTCTTCTCTCGTTACAATAATACGCATTTCTATTAACAAATGATTGCAGATACTAAGTTTAAAGCAAATGGTCATAAATTTCATGTTTCTTTTATTCTGTTATTGGTAGACACTGTTAGGCACAATATGACATTCTTTGTAAACATAAATTTTGATACATTAGACCACGAACTGAAGTTACAGAAAGCAGTACACAGACACATAAGAAGCACAGATCCACTACGCATTCCAGGCACAAATGCAGCCATCTGGGAGGCCTGACCCTGTATCCATCACAACTGAAACACCTGGCTGACACCAGTGGAAAAGAAATGTATCCTAATCACCAGAGACTCCTGCTTCTACTGAAATAATTCTTTTTTTTCTCTTCTACCAAAGATTTCCTACACTTTTAAAATATAGATGGTCTCATAATCACATTGGTAAAAATGTATTTTACTTTATTTACCCTAAAACACCTAGTTATTTTAAAGTCAGTGTCAAGAACTAAGGCCCCTAAAGTAAGTACTGTAACCAACACATTTAGAAAACTTTCTTCAAAACACATATCCACATATTTTTAATTAGTTGAAAATAATCTTCCAATAACATGTCATAAGAGAAAATCTCTTGGAAGGATTTTTATTTCCCAAACGTAAAAGTGCACTACACTTTCTGTGCAACACTGTGCAACTCAAGAACCAAACTGAGGAATAGTAAGTCTGAACTTTTAAGTGTATTGCTTATTAACTCTCACCCTTCATAACCTGTATGCGTATGGTAGGCACAAATTAATATGAGTTATTTACATCCAACAGAGAAAAATTAGAATTCTTATCAGAAAATATTTCTTGAAAAAAAAATAGTGCACTTAAATTATGTAAGTTTTACGAAATTATTCGGTATCTCATGGTTATATTAAGAAACATTAATTTTAGTCTATAAACTCATAGAGGATTTTTGTTCTGCTAATGACCCACGAGCAATCTGAGTATACAGTTACTGGTATTGTTATTGGGAACTAGCTCACTTCCTCTGAATAATCAGGAAAAAAAGGTATTAAATTATTTAACAAAAAAGCTTTGGAAAGATATATTAATTTTCCTTTTCTAACTTGCTAGAAATGGAGAATAAGGCAACAACTGAGATAAAAATATATCTTGCTTTGTAAACCAAGCTTCTTAATACATTTCTTAAAAGTGAACTTTCATGCTGAAAAATTGCAACGCCTTAAAAGAGAAACGTTAATTGCTTTGACAAGACCATGCCTTCTGTTTAATTCATTATTTTAAAGCTCTCCAAAATATACTGAGAGGGATTTATTTTTGTGTAATAGATGAGTCTTCAGCTTTAAGTAACTCCTTTTTATGGCTAAAAAGCTTCCATAGCATCCTTCAAGACTGAATAATGTCTAGAATAATGCCATCAATTTCTGTTACAGCCTTCTATATTCTTATATTATGGAAGTATTCTAACCTAATTCCATAGAAAAACAACAGATGGTGTGCTAATATCTTCTGAGTGTCTTTTGAGTGTCTTTTGAGTTATAACCAGACCTCAAAACACAAGCCTTGCTGTCTCATATGCTCTTTATGATCTAAAGTTCTTTTTTGCCACTCAAAGTAGATAAATTTCACTGACCAAAACTGGCTGATAAAGTAATGGCAGGTGACATTGAAGTAATGACAAAATCATTCCATAAGTAGTTTTAAGCCTAAAGTACATAGAAAAATTGCTTAACATAAATAAGACTACAATTCTCCTATTTAGAGAAGGGGAAAAAAGAAGAAAATTATGTTATAAGACTTCTGAACTCATTTTTCATACTGAGCAAAAAAATTCACTTTTAAGTTCCTCCAGTGCTCGATATCCTGCTTTGTCCACTTCTTTGGTATTCTGTTCTCATTCTGAAAAATCTAACAGAATTTTAATGGTCATCTTACTTCAAAAGAAAGAGCAATGAGCTGAAAGCACAACCAGAACAACAGATGCCATAATACTGCAGAACACGTTGGTTCTAATGATTTCTGTCTCTTTATATTCATTTCTTGTAATGATTGGGGGCATCCGCAAATGCAAACTTCAGTCTGTAGGCCTCTGCTAGGAGCACACTGATGTCTTCATTTCCCCAGTGTACTGTGGGCAAATTCTGTAAAAATATCAGTAACTCCTAATTGAAAAGAAAAAAAAAAATAAATAAATATATTTTTTCAAATAGCAGTGTAATAACTATTGTATTACATTAATGATCATTTATTAGCCATCACTCATGTAGCACCTCTGTATCCCAAACAAACCTGAGATCCCATTAGGTTTAGTGACTTTTGCATAGATACTTGCTATTCAGCCTTTCAGTTCAGAAACCTGCTATTAATTGTAGCTGAAATATCATTATTTGCTAGATAATTTTTTTTGAGAAAAATAATCTGTGTTGTTGTCTATCCAAATTATTTTTATGCTCCAGGGCATGAAGTTATACAGTTAGATACATTTTCAAAATTATGGATGATTGCTAAGTCTGGGATTCTCTCACACCAATGCAAAGATAAGCTACTTCTCTATTTATATATGAAGAATTATGAAATAAATTATAATTTCAGTCAGTTGCAGTCAACTCCCACCTCAGTTCTTAGGTTTCTCACTCTCTGCTGGTTTCTGATCCCAAAACATTTTCCTGTGGATCAGCTTTCCTCTTTCTCATATTAGGTTTAGGCAAAATTTGCTTCCAAGAAGCGGAAGCCCAGAAACAGCAGTAACAAGAAGCTCCCTGGGACAGTGCCTCCATGCTCACTTCTGATGAACATACACCGAAATCCACCATGATCCTCAGCAGCACTAAGCCTCAACTTCTCATGTGTAGGCTGAAACCTGCCAGCTGTGAGAGGACTCTTTGGGAGATCAGCTACCACAAATTGTCTCCTGACTTCATGTAAATGACAATTTTTATGAGGCTCATAATTTGACCAAACTCAGGAAGTTAGCTTGCTCTTAAAAAAAACAAAAAATGGTGACCCATGAGGTCAGAAACCCTCAAATTTGATGCAAAAGCCACCGTAGGCCAAATTTGAAGTTCATGTTTGAAAATTTTCATAGAGCAGATCACCTGTCTCATGCTTTTAATTGTTTTGATAAGCTGTGGCAAAACAGCAAAAGAGAAGCTTTGGATGAGTCACAACAAAATGAATGTGGAATTTATGATGGGAGGTATAAGGCAATCTTAGGAATAAGCAAAGTTGTTAAGCCTGCTTGTATGTCTAGGTGCTCTATTTTTGCAGAAAAAATGCAGGCAATTCGTGCACATTTGTATACATGCATATGTACTTGTGAGGATGTGCATATGTATATTTTGTGTGAATATGTTTGTTAAGATTTATTCTAAAGATCAGAAGTAAGTGAATCGGAATGCAATTAAAATCACAGCCATTATCTTGTTATAAATCAGAATCGTGCAGTATCATGTATAAGCACCCAGGGAAATGATTCTTCTTCATAACAATCTTACTTTCCTTGTTCCCCCTTCTCCCTGCTCTGCACCTGCTTTCATAGAAGATGGCTGTAGGAGCCCTTAGCAAGCATTCAGTGATTTTAGGAAACAGCCAGGAGCAGAAATTAACATTAAATGATTTCTTTATGTTTGTGAGAAAATTATTTTGACTTCATCTATTTCACGGTCTTGCTATACTAGTTCTTGTAATATGAAAAGAGAAAGGTTAGAAGTTGAGCAGTACTGTATATTTAATTATGAATAATAAGTAGTAATACAACAGAGTTAGCATGAGAATGTCTCTATTACACTTGAGAGAACACATTTTTAATAAAGTATTGTACAATTGTCAAAATCCCACTCTTTTTTAAAATTTCTATGTACTTATTTGACAGTTTCGCTGATAACCATAATTAATAAATTAGCAGTAGAGAGTAGGAGGGCTGTGTGGAGGGATCATAAATGCCTACCTCCATGAAAGTTCTCTTCTCCTTTTACAAAAGTAACTTTCAAGCAGCCCTAAGACACAGCATTAATTCAATGAGCTTTGTGAAATTACCCCTTTTACTGTTAGTAGTTTCAAGACTTTTCCGAGTCAGACTGCTGGTGCAAACTATTCATATTGCTGGAGCAGTGTTTTGGTTTTCTTTTGGGTTTTGGTTTTCTTTGGACTTTGGAACATCCAACAACTACACCTTCAATATCCATACAATATGAAATTTAACATATAGCTCAAATCTGAAATAGGACTGTTAATTACAAACTAGTTTAATACTTCTACCATTATCTTAAAATTTGATAATACTTTTCATCAGAATTAAATATATAAATAAATGGCAGAGTAAAGCATTGACTGTACAAATCCATTTCTGTTCGAGTGGGCATTTTGCCACTGTTACCAAGGGAAAACACCAAAGTCTAAGGCTGATCCTGATGAGTGAATATGTGTTATAAATCTAAGTAAAGCAACTGGCCAAAGCCATACTCCTTGTATGATCATCTAAAGATAAGGCTTATCTTCCTATGATCTACTACAGAGCTTCAAAACTTGCTCAGATAGAAATAAAACTTACATCTTCTTAAAAATAAAAGTTGGCAAAACCCTTACTAAAGAAAATGATATTTTCTTTAAATAAGAAAATTTTGGTTTTCTTTAACTACTAAAGAAAATCATGCTGCCTTTATTGCTGCATATGGAGCATTCTTTGGAAACAAGGAAACTACTATAAAGGAACAATCAAAAACCCCCAAAGTCTTTGGATTTTAAGAAACATACCCTACCTAATATATGACCACATGAGAAGTTTGTCTAAAACTGCTCAATTCAGCATTTTACAGTTAAAAAAAAAAGCAAGGATTACTGCAAGTGACTCAAGCCTACTATTTATTTTAATTATCATTCTTATTTTTTTTGCCAACAGATAAACAGGAACTACTAGGTTGCATATGCAAATACGGCATGCATGCTAACTGCTTAGATTCATTTTCCTATCCACACACAGTGTTAAAATATGAGGCACTCTTTGAAATATGATGAATCATAATGTGAATTAATAGTTACCATTAAAAACTTGTAGGTGATAAACTGCCTGGTCTATTTCAGAAGAAAACTGAGTCTGAAAATCAATATTTGTAAAATATTCCTGGAAGTATTTTGTTTTCTTCTTAATTTAAGTGGTATTGTGATGACACCTGGCCAAAGAATCAGGGCAGCCAGATCATCATCAGATCTGGGGTGTCCAAAATTCCAGTCCAACGTTTGTTTATATTTTGGCTGTATCAACAAAAAATGTGCTCAAAATTATATCCTTTGAATTTGGCAAATAGCACAAATAGCGTGCCCTGTTTTCCTGTACTCTTACTGAGAGGAACAGCCATATTAATCCCTTGAACTGGGGCCATCTGCACGGCCCAGCCTGCCAGCACAGCTTCAGCTCAGTCTATTTGTGGTGTTTGCCCTCTCATGCCACACCATGGAAAGGCATCTCCATCCTCCCTCCCTCCTTGCCAGCCAAGCAGAGGAGGATCAAAATATCACTTGGATTTGCTCCTGCCCCCATCAAGCACAAAAGGTGAAGAGATTTTAGTCACAGTGTTGCCACCATGGTTAGGGGGCTGCAGCTGATGTTACCCAGGACAGTGTGAGAAATCTGGCATTTTTTAGCAGGGAGAAGAGAAGGCTAATGCAGGATGTTAGAGCAGCTCTGCAGGGAGTTGGAAAGAAGAAAAGAGGTGTCAAGAGGCTATAGTAACAAGCAGAAGGTAACTTGTCACATGAAGCTAACTTGTCGTAAGAAAACAATCCTTTGCAACGAGGGTGCTTGAGCAGCTTGCCAGGGAAACTGAGAATCTGTCCACTGGGATTTTCACAACTCGCCTGGCAAGCCCCTTAACAGGCTGCTCGAGCTCCGATGCTGCCCCTGGCTTGCAGCAGCAACTTGCACAATGGACCTCCCTTCCACAGTGAAATTTTCCAGTGTTTTATTTTTTAAAGGACATAGGCTTAATTAGAAAAGAAATCCAAAAGTGCAACAAAAAAAAACCCGCTAAACATTTACCACTTTAGACCATTTCAAGAAACTAATACAGGTATGTTTCCTAACAAGTAGAGATACGTATTTTTCTTTTGTATTTAAAGGATATAGGGGGCTGGTGTAGCAGAGTTGCTGGATTAGACTATGAATAAATTAAAAATCTACATATCAAACTGACTTTTAAGTGTGGCAAAAGATCTGAATGTAAACTATATACTAGCCTTTGTAAGAGATTTCTGGTTTACACTGAGGTATTTAAACCACAATTCTGAAATAATTCTTCAGTACATTTGAAATTCAACATTTTTGTTACCAAACAGAAACCTTATGTTTTATTGAATTTCACTCATTGTATTTCCACGACTTTAACTACATTTGGATTTACATGATACTTTACATATGTGTGTTCATAAAATATGCTAAAACACTTTATATATAACATGCTCAACTATGCTACTATATATAAAGTATTTCTAAATACTTAGAAGCAGCTATATAGAGTACAATTTTAAAGTAAATTTACTTTCAAAATGTAATTTTTCTCAGATAATTAACATGTATTCCAGAACTATTCATCTTGTAGTCAAGACAAGACAGCGGTAAATATGCTGGAAGTGCTGTGGTATAGAAGCACCTCTAGAGGTGTGAAGAGTGTGAAGAGCAGAAGTATGAGGTCTCTGTTTTGCACACCACGACAGTAAGAGTAATACTGTAGGTCAAGGAATGGCTGTTGTCAGATGCAAAATTATTCTTGAGGGAAAAAAAAATATTATCCCAAAAGATCCAATATACACATCTAAAAAAAAATACCAGACTACCAGACAGACAGCTCAAAAAGGTGATTTCCAAAGCCCTTATTCTTCAGTTTCCTCCAAAATCAAAAAGGTCAATGTCTGCTCCTTGTAGGCTAAATCAAAACTGAATATTAATAAAACTTCACAAAATATATTTTTAATAATTATTACAAAGTTATCAGCCTCTTTCTCCTCACCGAGATTTTAACCCAGTGAAACCTCAGCATATTAAAACAATCCTTAAAAACCCCAAACCCAGAGCAAAGAAAGAAAATTTTATCATGTTTTAAAATCTGGTTCATTACCAAATCTCCTTACAGTATGACATCTGCTATAATCCCATTAATGAATACAATTTTTAGCATAAGAATGGGCAATAATATTGGTTATTTGGCAATGGCTACCTGTAGCTCTTATGCTATTTATTGTCACCCCTACTCCGGTTCCATATGTGGATCTTGAAGGAAGGAACATCAAAACCAGTTACAGAAAAAAAAACATGTTGATACTTTACAAAACATAAACATGTTATTCTAATGAGTAGAGCACTAAGGTGTCTTCTGTGCTAATCAAAGCAATATATTTACTTTGAAAATTCAGAGTTTTTGTCTGTGTGAATTATTGACAAAGTTCAATTGCAAGGGTTGTTTTTTTTTTAATAGAAGAAACTTGACATAAAAACCAGTAATAGTGTTTTCATTTTAGATAATATAAAACGGCAGCAACTAAAGTTAAAATCAAACTTGAACATACTGTGGACATTAACAGAGTTAGTTTTTAGTGTCAAAGCTGAGAACTGGTCTATTAATTTAACAAATAAAGGCTCTCGTAAAATGCAGTACTTTTCTATGAGAGTTGTTAATCCTTCCTGCTGTTAACTGCAACGTAATTATGGTCTGAGTACCCCCGGTCTACCACAGCTCTATTTTATACTGATGTGCAGAACCTACAATCTTACTATATTTTATGATCATAAACTTTTCAATATTATACTTTAGGACTTCATATAAGTAACTAAAAGGTAAATTAAATTTACATATAATCTTCAATGATTTGATAAGAAAATGCTAACTATATTTTTAATAAGAGCTGTGCCTATTACACATTATGAACACATATAAAACACTGCAAAATCAATGCTAGCAATTTGATTAAATGGCCCCTTTATGAGAGTTATTTGTACTTTCCAAAAATATTTGAAATCCCAGAACATAGCACCTACTTTTAAAGAACTAATGAGGTGAAATTCTAGTAAAATTTATTTAGAGTAATTATGGAGACAACCTAAGTAGGAAACCAAATACTGCCAAGGAAAAGAAAAATATTAATTTATCTTTTTAGATAATGGAAAAGAGAAATAAACCCTATGCATACATTAAAAGAAATCTAAATGTGTTTTTGGTTTAATGGGAAATTGCACAATGTTGCACCAGAGGAAGAGCTGGACGATGATTCGTACATTGTTTTGCAACCAGATGCAACCACTGTAGAGGCAAAAGAAATCCTTAATACAGGGATTATTTCATTCCTATTTCCTTTACAAAATTCTTTTTCACCTGATTGCATTTGGGATCGTCAAGTGTGAAAGGAAAGGATGGCTAGTGCCAAGGGAGCATCCCCTCTGTGGCCTTGGTCCCCTTCCCTGCACCATGGAGCAGACCGACAGATGTGCCAGAGCTACAGTGCCTCAGACCCTGTAAGAGCTGCAGTGACCAGGCTGGCAAGGTGCTGTGCCATGTTAACCTCTAATCCTCCTCTTAGATATTTAGGATGAAGGGTACTTGCTGCTTTGGGACTTAGCCAAGCTGACTACAAATCCACCCCCTCCAGCCTGCTATCAAAGCAGTAACTGCACCGGCTGGTGACATGAAAGCGCAGGTCCAGCACACACTGCAGAGCCTGCATGACCTTGTTCAGCTGCCTCAGTGCTACTTTTCCCTTCTCTCTTTCCCTTGCTGTTGATATGATAGTGCACCAAATCAATAGCACTCTAGCTCTGAGACAAATTCTCTTTTCTTTCTTGAGTACTGTTTCTCCTCTTGCAATCGTGCTCAGCAATATTCCCTATGCTGCGACACTTCTTACTTCTCCAGATGTTCCAACCTGCTACATGGAGCTGCAAATAACGAGCTCTATTTCTGGAGTGCTGTGCATCTTATTAATTACCTGTGTCTCAGAGTCAGAGAAAACATTTCTATCCTGTTGGGCACAGCTGGAATTGAGAATATTACGATTTCAAAATGTAATATTAAAGAGATAGTAGGAATAGGTCACCTACTGCAGCTTAAGAAATATTTGCTGCAGATACAGGTTAAGAGGCATAAGTGGACCTGGATCTTTCAGTGGTACAGCTGAGTGGCTGTGCTGCTTCCGGAGCGTGGAAAGCACACGGCAGCAATGGCTGAGATAGCACAGCACAGTCCCTTTTTGACACTGGATGCAACAATGCCTTCCTCGTTCCTCGTTCAAAGACTCTGGATGAACCGAAACTTTGATAAGCACAAGATGGAGAAACACTGGTTTATCTACGCCAAGTGTTAGGAGCATTGAAGTCTGCACTGGACACAGTCTGAAGGATTTAAGAGTCACATTTTTGGCCAGTCATAAATCAGTGTCACTCAAGAACTCCCACCTGGAATGTGGAAGCTTACAGGAAAAAAACGAGTCAAGAAACCCCAACCCAAATATTTGCTGAAACACTGTATCATTGAACTTCCTAAATTCAGTGCTAAATTTGATTTTTTCTTGTACATTCCTTTATTGTGCATTACTTACATTATGCACCTAGAATTCCTTGAAATGAACATTAATTACTTCAATCAATCTTAGACATCTTAATTTTGACCATTTTTTCACACACCATGACATCTCAATCAACCAACCACAGCATACAGAACTCGGAACAGTAGGAATCTAACTACAGAGAAAAATGTTTTTCAGAATTCTAACTAATTGTTGCACCTTAAAATGAATACTTTTTAAAAAATCTAAATAGCTTAAAAGTTAATTTCTTCTGCTACCAGCTTATATTTAGCACCTCAAGGACACAGTGATTCTCAACAAGTATATATTTTTTTATCCTTTGATTCAAATATAGTATAAATATATACACATGTATATGTATATTCTTTGATTCAAATATACATTGTAATTCTTCATTTCAACTGATCAATCCCCCATTAATCTTATGAAAACATAAAGTATGCTATTCTTATAATTAATTTCATATTCCTAATAAGAACTTCATAGAAACACACCTTAACATCCTGAAAATGAAAGCTTATGGAAAGTTGATGGTTTTATCATTTCTCTTTCATGTTTTTCTTTTCATGACTACTGAAGAAGATTCCAGGACCCAGCATACTAAAGTAGCAATTAAAGTCCTGTTTCATCCAGCATGGATCTCTTACACAAGTCATTAGCAACCTTAATTGCTAATCATAAAATATGTGGTTCTAAAGGACTATGTCAGGGAAGCTGTGCTTAGCTTCAGCTCACTTAGCTGAAGAGAAGATTTACATCTTCATTTCCAAGGGTATTGGTTAAAAAGTACATTAAAGGACCACATCTCAGCTGGTATTACAGGTAGTCTTATTTCCTTGGTCTCAAATAAAAGCAAAATCCACAAGTAATCTCCATCCCTAAAATGGGAATCAAATTTGTGTGCTAGATCTTTTTCTCAACTAAACTTACTATCCACACATTATTATCTCAAGTTTATAAGACAAGGAGTTAAAATCAAAGCAAGCATTGCCACATAACCTGAAGGATTTAAGGTCCCTTCCATCCCAAACCCTCCTGTAATTCTATGGTACTCAAACACTGATCTAAATTCATACTTAAATTGGACAGTTAAACAGTCCCAGGTTCTTTCTCACACTTAAACTAGAGAAAACAGAATTCCATTTTACATATCTCATATGAAAACTGAGTATCTCAGGAAGCATCCAGGAAAGTTTTACAGTTGACAGAGCAGTCCCAACAGAGCTGAAAGTTCCAATTGATAGAGCTCAGAACAGAACAGCCCTGAACTACTCTGATCATAATTTTTGCCATATTTTTAATGAAATATTATTAAATTGATGGTATGTGGAGACATGTGTACTTCTTATGTACCAAAACATAAATCGTTACAAATAAATAATAAAAAGCCCAAGTATGTCATTTACCACTATTTCCATCCAAAATACAACAAATAAAGGAGAACAGATGCAAATATCCAGAGTATAAAAGAGTCATGAAGATCGGCTGTCATTCTATTAAAAGAAAATCAAAACAGAACCCATCCAAACATAGAATGTACTGTACCAATTAAGGCTGCAGCAATTATGGCAGAATTTAATTTCTGAAATGACTTACCAGTGAGTAAGTTACCACATTCTATCTATTTTTCCCTGTAGTCAAGCAAGATCAAAATATTGCTACAGCAGATTCCAGGAGAAAATTTACAATTCTGCCTCTCCATGAAGTCCATATGCTAACCACTCTTCCCGGTTTGGTTTTCCTGACCATAATTTGGCAATGCATTTTAAGTGCGACAATTTCTACAATTTCAAATTCACACATATTTCATTCCCTTATCTACAATGACTCAGATTTTAACACTGTAGTACAAATAGCTAAAAGCTCAGGAAAAAAAATTAAAAAGAAGAAAGAAAATCATAAAGTACCAATTTAATATAATGAAGCAAAGGACAAAAGCGTATAAAAATTTTATGTATTTCTAACTTAAAGTAATTATTATTATGTTTTGGCGAAACACTGCAAATTGTTCTGAGCAAAATCTCGTTTTAGAGAAAACATGTATTAAGGATGGCTGATGCAAAATTGCCTGTTTTCTGTAATTTAAGTAGTACTGTCTGAGATATGTAAGTTTTACATCCAATAAATATGTCACAGTGCAGTGCCTACTTAAACTAGTGTATTTTTAGTAGTAAAACAAGTAGTCCTAAACACAGTTCAAATGAAATACGGTCAGTATTCTAAGGGAATATAGGACTGAAAGAGGCCACTTCCATTACATTGTTCCATCACCACCACATGAAGCCATATTTTGGTGTTTTGCTCTGAATAACAAACAATCGTGCCTCACTTGCCATGTCAAAGCCCATAAAGCATTTGTGCTCCTCTAAGAGACTTAAGGACAACAGTACAGAGAACCAACGACTTGGCAGTGGAAGAGAACTTCATTAAGATATTACAGTTAAAGGAAACAACCTGCCCCATCTGATAACTGAAAATTTCCCAGTTAACCTAAGAAGGCTCACAAAAATCAATAGGAAGTAATAAGCAAATCCCTTCATCTCTGAGGAAAATGCCACTGTTCAAATTAAGAAATCAATTAATTCTTGCATGCAGGCACAAGAACACCCAAGCTGCATAGGTTTTCCCAATGTAGAAAAACAACTACATCCCCACAAACTTCTATCCATCCCTTGATACCTTAAGAAAAAAATATATGATATAGAATGCTTCAGTCAGAGACAAATTCCACAAGTGCATCCATAGACAATAGACTGAAGTATCAATTCAAATCAGCACAATGTAATCCAATTATACACTATAAGCTAAAGAATAAAAATATCCTATAACAATAAATACTACATGAGAAACATGATTAACAACTGAGACTGTGCCCAAGACACCTTCAGTTTGTTTGGGGACAACAAAAAAACCTGAAAAAGGATTCATCTTCCTGTATCACACAATAACATAAATTTATCAAGCTTTGTTAGAAAATATATGCTGCTCTTTATGTCCTGATATTTCATATACAAGATGCTTCACTTTATCTAATGGTTTATAAATCAAAGTGAAAAAATTTATATACTTTTGACCTTTCACCAAAATTACATCATGACGTAAATCTTTACCCCTATTATAAAGCAATCTAAAGGCACTCTAGAAGATAATCATATTCTCTCTCAAGCTTTGCTTCACAAGGTTAAACAAGCAACATCCTTTTAATACTCTCTGCTAAGGTCAGTTCTTCATTTCCCAGTCTACTGTTGTTAAACACAATTCTAAAGAAATTACAGAAAACCCAAATACATAATTCTCATGCAAGTCCCGGAGAAATGCAATTTTTCAAAACAAAGACTATATTACTGGAACCACAGAAAAATAATAACTCTAAATGGAGTACTTGGAAGCCCTAAGGTACATACAAACATCCTAAGATCCTGGACTTCTAAGACAATTAAAGTACTATCACACTTACTTTATATGATATTTAATTGCCTTTCTTACACATTGCTATGCTGATAAAAGTAGATCTCTACAACCCAACTTTGGCCAGCCTGAATTTGAGATCAAATTTCTATATAAGACGATAAATGCCATAACTTTCATGAAAAATATATGTTTGTAAACCAACAGCTGAATGCAGGGTTTATTCTTAACAAAAGAACAGCCTCCAGACACAAACATGAGAACTGAATGTCTTTTCAGTACAGTGGGTGACAACGGGCTAGGTAATCTTTTCTGACTGCTCATTTTTAAGATTTCCAAGTCCTAAAAGCTCTTAGTACATGAGTACCTCCTCTTGGTGATCCTGGTCCACACACATAAGGAAATAAACAAGTTCACACTCAAACTTTAAAAGAATCTGCACATTGAAAGCAGTGGCTTTCAATGTTACGGTATCAATGCCCAAAGAGCAGTTTGGCAAAGGAACACTCTGACAATTGCACAGCAGCTCCAGAATGGTCATCAAAGATCAAACAGGTCAAAGTCCTTAATTTCCGACTATGTAAGGAGAAATATTACTAAAACCAGAGAGAATCAATATGGAGAAAAAAATACTGTTTTCATAATAATTATTTTAGCATGTGACAACTAGTATTACATAAACTGAGTAATATTTTGCTGTATTTCTCCCAGGCGTTGGGTTCTTATACCCACTTGGTCTTGTAAAAATTTTAATTACATTGAGAAGAAGGTTGTGGCCTTCAGAGATTCAAAGGAAAGCCTTAAAAATGGTTATCCAGAGAATCAAAACCACACATACACCAAACAGGTTTTAAGGACAATATTGTACCCAAATTAATTTTCTTTGGATAACTGGACTTGTGACAACATTATTTCTTTTACAAAACTATACCTTGTGAATAAAATGTCATTTTCTTTAAATAAATAAACAGGACCAAAGAGTGTTTCAGGGTCTGGCAAAAAACATGCAAACAGTTCAAATGGATAAACATTTCAGTGATGCATTGAGTGGTACAACGTATGTGTTTGATGGGCTGATCACCTACAGTGATGCATCTCTCATCTGCTCTTTAGCAGGTAGATGAGAGGAGGAATTCCTGTATTTATCACCATAATCTCCTAGAAAGGAAACTATAGCACAGCTTGGGAGATGTGACCTTTTCTCATAGAAGAGAATAAAGATGTCAACTACATGAAATATAACTTTCAGAGGTACATTACTGCTGGCAATTTCATGTTGCTTTAATAGGCTTGCCTGCGAGCTGGCACTGCCATAGCAGTTCCGTGCCATGCTCTGTCATCTTTTCTCAGGGGTGGCAATATTTAAGAAAGCATGTGGGAGAGAACAACAGCTGTTAAGGATTTCAGATGCCCCTGTTTGACCTGCTGATCTATGGGGATCAGCACCTGAAAATAAGCAAGATGTGTGAGAATTGCAAGGAAAAAAAATTAACACAAAGCTTTAGTGAATCAGCTGCCAAGGACTGGATGAAACCATTGATATTCATTCAGCTAACAGCAAGCAAATGCTACTGTGAAGAAAACAAATTAAGATGGGATAAATGAGAGCTCTTAGTATATCTGAAAAGGAATGTCTAATGCAAAAAACACTACCGAGAGCAAACAAGTTGTGCAAAGATTTTACTCTTTATGGCAGCTGAAAGATCTAACCAGGAGGCTAGGATAGTAATAGTAAATCTGCCATAATGACATTTCTGGAAAAAATCTAGTTCTGATTGTTTACAAGGATGACAAAACAATAGGCATTTCAGTTCTTGTTATTTTTACTGTCCTGCAGTTGCAAAGAGACAATTTTGTTGTAAGACAGCAAAATCTACATGCACTAGCATTTAGGAAACCATAGGAGAGAACAGAAAATTGAAAGAAAGAAAATTAATCCTCCTCCATCTGCTTGTCTCAAAGAAAGGCATATGTCACTTCATCCTATTACTCAGCTCATACTCCAAAAGCTTCTGGTTTCTCTTTCTTCTCTTATCAGTAGTTTTGATTGAGTTTGGTTGTCAAGTGTACAGGCTCCTGTGATTTTAGTCTTCTCCAGGGTTACACACTGATAAGGCCAATAATTGACATTGTTATGCAGCAGGTTCTGCTGAACAAATAAACATGGAAAGAAAACAGTTTTCTTTGTAGAGAGATGTCTCCAGTGACAGCTGTGAATTACTAACTAAATGGAAGTCCTGCCAGTGCATTTAGTTTAGCAGGTCACTTAAATTGCTCAGGATGAACAGGAGTTTTTCCTTTGTTCAAGAAAAATCCTTTTTATATTGAAATGGAGAAAATGCAGAGATCCCTTTGTGGTATTTACTGAAAATAAATAAAAACATTGGCTGGTGAGAGAAATCTATCTTACAGGAGTCAGAAACTGTTTTTTCTAGAAACTTACAGGACAGTAAAATCAGATCTTCATTGTGTGGAAGATTTGATTTAAAACTTGGACAGTAACAGCAGCACCGTGAAGTAGAAGCCATAAAGCAAGGCTTACTGGAAATCCCTTCAGATTATACACACCTGGCATCACGGCTTTCCTTTCCTATAGCAGGAGTCAGACAAACACAACTCTTGCCAACATGTGCAGGTGAAGGGGACCCCAATACTGAAATGTGTTTCTCCCAGCCTCCAAAACCCACTGCTCGATCCCTAAGGAGTTTAGTCCCAGCATCCTCAGAGGTGTAGAAGTCTGAACAGAAAATATACATATATTTCTTTTTACTTCATATAGCTTTCCAGGATGAGGAAGGACACAATTTAGGGGCAGAACAAAATCAACTTGCTTCTAGAGTTCAACAATGGTATTGGATATGCTGACAAAAATTAAAAACAGTAAGAAAAAAACCCAGTGATTACTCAACAACTATTGAACCTTTTTTTAAACAAAATAGTGCTTTTCCTCTGCAACTAGGCTTTACAGAAAATCACAATTTTAGACATATTTTACCACTGCTTATGTGGTTCTAACACTGTGTGCTCTAAGTTGGTAAAGATAACTAAAAATTACTAGATACCAAAAGTTTACAAGGTATTTGTTTGTAGACAAAAACATTACATGCTTTAGAAATGGTGACTGACATTTGAAAACTATACTCTAAGTTTCAACAACTGTGAGGGCTTCAGATGTTTTTTGTACCTAGACATGACAACCATGTATGTCAGTGGGAGTATTACTTGACAGGTACACAACATAAATTTGGGGCTGTTTCCTAGTCATAGATGATACTACCAGAGAAAATCATTACTTATCCTAGTCTGACCTCTTGAGTGGATAATAGGAACTAAAATGAAATCTAATTTTGGGGTTTTTTTAAGTTTCAGAAAAAACACCAATTTGAAATCTTTGAGAGCTGCAGAAATTCATTGTTAGTTAGCCTACGGGATTTTTTCCATATCAAATTTCTCATATATGAATCAATTCACCTACTGGTTTTCTTTTTGACAAATTAAGTATGTCAAATACTTCAGTCATGCTCTCTGAGCCCTCTCTATGTCTTTGACTTAAAACATCAGAACTGGATGCAATATTGACAAAGAAAGAAAACCACCGAAAGGCAAAACAAGCTCTTAGGTTCATTAATTCAAGGATCCAATCACTCCCATGTGCCACAGCATCATTCTGGGAGCTCATTAGGAGAGCTGTAGGCATTGCCCACCCATAGATCTCTTTTGGAGCCAGACATCACAGGGTACAGTCTCACACTCCAGAGGTATGACCTATTATAATTTTCCTTTATTTGCAAAACCTTTTCATTTGACTATATCAAAATACTGCTTTCCTGAAGAGTTCAACAGGCAAGTGATCCAAGATTTGTGTATGTAACTGCTCTGTTCTCCTCACTTTGTCAGAATGGTAAATCTGTGTCATCCACAGATTTTTGTTATTGGCTATTTTGTTGGTAGAAATGCTGAATAGCTTCATACTGACTCCCATGGACACTCACTAGACAAGCCTTCTCTTGAAAATGACTAACAAAAAAAGTATTTTTTCAGTCTTCCAGGTAGGACATTGTATTATATATTTGCTGATACTGTTAAATGCTATTTAAATGTACAGAAAAAAATAGACCACAGTATGGAATTATTATATTGCACAATTGCATTTACCAGTGTAGATTCAGTTTTCAGAATTAAGGACAGAAATGAAGCTGTTAGGAATGACATGGGGGAATAAATGTTTCATTTGTTCTTCTTAACTGATAGTAAGAAAATTTAGCTAAGTAAATAGTAATAGATAATAATTATTAGAGATAATAAGTAAAGATGATAGAATTTAATACTTGTAATCAAAACTATATCTTTATTATCTTCCTGAACATATTATTTTCTTCTTAGCGTCTCCTGAGATAGATGAACAAGAATTGTCACAGATACAGGAAGCACTGCAACTTACATGTTACACGATTTCCATTAAGGAAAATGAACATAAAGGTCTTTTAGCAGACAATATTAATAACTCATTACTATTGTTAGCTGGACACAGCATGGTCACTGGAAAACCAGTCTGATTACAGCATTGTCCTCTGATATGTTGGGGTTTCTCTATTGACAGTCTTCCTGAAAATTAGGAAAAGCTTTGGACAGCCTACTGAGAAAGAGAACAAGACCATCAATAGGAAGAGCTCTGATACACGTGTAGATATATTAACAAAAATTGATTGAGCATTCAAAACCTGCATGGAGGCAAAAATAAATATCCAAGTAGCTAAAAATATCCAAAATAATTTTCTTTCTGAAAAGTAGACATAAATAAAGGTAATAAAATGGCAGATTATTTCATTACAGTTCCACAATCATGACCTAGAGTGTATTGCTTATTGGTGAGTGATCATGTTGCCACAAGGGAAAGGATAACACACTCAGCAAGACCAAGATAGGACGGAAGCATGGAATAGCATCCTTGCAGCCCCAGCAAAGCACAACGTCAGACTACTTATGGTGACTGGAACCATTCAAGCCTAAAGCTACCCCATTTATTTTCTAACACTGTGTTGAGATAGCAAAGTTGCAGTACGGATTTGGAAAGCCACAACAGTCCACTGCTGATTCATGCAGTTAAATCATGCTGTTACTACATTGTATTTATGCTGTTATCACACTACTTTATGATGGGAGACTTCATTATGGTCATAGCCAGAGCAGATGATGAACTACATGTCAAGAGGAATAAACAGTTGTTTGCCTGCATTAAAATATATAGTCTAAATATCAGGTGAAATTAATTCTAGTGATAAAGAACCATTACAAGTTTCAGATGAACAGAACTCTATTTCAATGATTATACAAACATACAGCCCTGTTTTGCCACATGAAAGATTTAGCTGTTAATTACATGAGGACAGTTTATTTACATTGAGACTATAACAAGAGGTTGTTTTTTTTTTGATCCAAAGAGTCCTTATTAAACCCTGTGTGCTCTTCGTATCTTCAGGAACACTGTGATTTGGATTTTTCTAGGGTTTCATATAGTGCATCTTCAGCAATTCTATTTGCCAACTATAACCAAATAACTCCAATAAAATTCCTGGGAACCCAAACAGCAAGAAAAGCTCCTGGCTTGCTGACAAGATTTTATCTGAAAAGTCAGATTTGGAAAGCACTAAAGAAATATTGTCTAGTGATCACCTGCAACTTCCAATCAAAAATTCACCTGTTAATTTCTAACTTTGATCAAATCTTCAAGTTAGTTCAATCATTCCACTGGAGTATAATTTCGGATACTGAGTTTCTTTTGCTCAATACCTGGACTTTGGTTGCTGGGATATTTTTTCAGTTTTGTGACATTCATTTTATTACTTAACATATTTTTAGATATTTTCATCTTTCTGTAAGTAAAATCTATATTTATTCTGTTTTTATTCTCTCCCCATTAAGACTGTAGGAATGGGCATTATATAAAATAAATGTTAAACCATCTTCCAGTTTCATGTTTCCAGCATTAGTAATTTTGTTTTGGTCAGCTTTCTCAATTCTGTTGATATTCACCACAGCAATTTCAGCTGAATTATCTTCAGTATAATTTCTTGACAGACTGACAGTCTGGCATTGCTTTTCTACAGAAAATGTCCATTATTATGTAGGTATTTTTATCCTAAGGCTCAAATTGTTAAGACAGGCAACTTTACTGAAGTTAAAATATGATAATTCCGCAATTAAGACGAAATCAATGTTTCCTCTGAGAAAGACGTAATTATGATGAAACCATTCAAGATACAGCATGACTGTAATGTAGCAAAAATGAAATTGGGACTGACAAGAACATCCCATGGAGTTTAGAAGAATCAAAAATCCCCTTCACTGCCAAGAAGTGTACTGTTCTGTCAGGTGAAAATTCAGACATCATGGAAAGCTACACATTATGGGCTGTTCCAATGTACAAATCATAGTTGGGATGTATGTAAATGAACCCATTAAAAAACACAGTTGTGGGGTTTTTATCAGATAGCATAGACAGCCTTTTCTGGTTGGGATGGGTTTTGGCTGGGCTTGTTGGGGCTTCTTTCTTTGTTTGTTTGGTTTTTTTAACATTAAGGGAGATTTAATACCTTTGAGGTTTTGCCAGACTGAAAATTTCTGGTGGTAGTTTTATTTTCTATTGGTAGAAGGCCTTATCAGGTTTTACTGCTTACTTAAGACTGGCTAAGAATAGCATGTCCAAAGTGAAACAGCACTTTTTAATAGCACACATGATACCAGAATATGGATGCAAAAACCTCAGCTCAGCTTTTCCATCTGATTTTCTGTCAGGATTTTATGCAGTATTAACAATGATATGTGTAAGCCTTAACTATAAAACAGAAAGACTAAAACCTTTGCCTCTTGGTAAAATGCTCTGCAAATTATATTTGAATTGCTCTGCATATTTGCAAAACATTTTTTGTTTTGAAGCCTGTTTACTGAACTTATATTGATTCTCAATGTGCACAAGTGAATATGCTTTGAAAAGAGGTACGTTTGTATTTATGTAGCAGCAGCGTGCCTCTGGACCCCTGAGATCCTACTCAAAATATTCAAAATGCTATGCCTTTTTTTTTTTTTTTTTGCTCTGTGATCAATTTAACTCTTCAACAGTAGCATTTACTAAAAATGGTGAGTTCAATTTGTCAAATAACTCAACTGAAGCCAAATCAAATTGTTATTCTGGTTCACTTAAAGTCATCCAAAGACCTAGAGGGTTATCAAGAAACTACTTTATGGATAAGAGAACAAAAATCAATCTGTATTCTTGCATCCTTCCCAAAGGCTTATTAGCCCAGCAATATTCATCACCTGTTGCATTCTCTGTGAATACTTTCAAGCTTATTCATTTTTCTAGAATAAGCAAAATAGAATTCTGTTTCAATTATGACATACACAATGTGATTTTTAGATGTAATCACAACTACTTAACTTAAAAGTTATTAGAATATTGTGCCAAAGCCATAAAGGTTTAGCAAAAGTTATTTATATAAACTTACTGAAAAAAGACCAGATCTGTTAGACACTGTCAAGAGTCTGCTGTCCCTAAACAGGTATTTTTTCCTCTTCATATGTAACTGTCTTTTAAAGAGCTGGAGGAGAAAAAAGTTTTCTACCAGCTTCATTTTAGCCTACAGATTTATGAATTATAGAATAATATTACATTTTCATAAATTTGAATTCACTGTGCTCTTTGCACATTAGTAGCATTAATGATGTGTGTCTTTCTGAACACTATAGATTTGCTACAGCTTTTCATCCTCTATCTTCTGCAGTTGAATATAACAAAACTGTGGCTCCCCGTATCATAGAAAAAATGGTACTAGGGTTTTGGGCAGTTTGTTTGGGGTACTTTCTTTCCTAAAATCCCTATCTTCACCCCGTGCAATATTCTGATAATGTGAAGAAACATAAAAACCATATGGGTACCATCAGTTGTAAGACTACATCTAGGTCAGTTTAAAAAAAACCAACCAACAATAAAATATACCATGCACATTATAAACAGCATTGTAAAATCATTTTCTGATCTTGCAATGTCCAAGTACTGTTCAAGTACTTGCACACGAAAATCCACAGTAGAAAAATCCAAACCACAGTATTCCTGAAGATACAAAGAACACACATAGCTAAATAAGGACTCTAGATCAAAGAAAAATAAAAACTCTTGTTATAGTCTCAATGTAAATAAACTGTCCTCATGTAATTAACAGCTAAATCTTTCATGTGGCAAAACAGGGCTGTATGTTTGTATAATCATTGAAATAGAGCTCTGTGTGACTATATCTGAAACTTGTAATGGTTCTTTTTCACTAGAATTAATTTCACCTGCTATATATTTTCTTTATATTTTTTAATGCAGGCAAGCAAGTGTGAAACTCCAAGTATTGCCCTTCAGCTCAGGAAAAAGTTGTTATCCATCAATAAATGTCTTATGCATAAATGCTTTATGACCCCATCAGAATACCTGGATCCAAAAACTAGTTTCTCTAACACCCTTCATAAAGAAACCTCCTTTAAAATAGCAGTGATTATGGTACATTCAGTCCAAGCCACTCTCATTCATTCCAAAAGCTGCATTTGCTATTCATTTTTGTTGCTACATCTGGGCCTATTTATTAGGTGGCAGTTAATTCTGCAAGGACAACATTCAAGAAAAACAATCACATAAGGGACATAAAACCATATTAAACATTATCCTGCAATCAAAACAACAACATTAACAAAAACAATAGAGAAAAAAGCACTTGATCTAGCACAAATTTCACTGAGCAATTTCCATTAAAAATTTGAGAATTAATTCCTGGGGAAAAGAGGAAAAGCTGACCAATTACACTATAAGGTTAATGGGATTAATCTAATCACATTCAAAATATGCAATGTTCAGGGAGTAAAATGAAATAAAGATTTTGGTAAACTGCAGAACTTTGCAGATATGCAACACTAGGTAGTCAGCTTTACAAGATTAAAGAGTTAGGATCCTAGAGCTCTTATGGTACCCAGAATTCAAAACAAATTTTTTTTTTGTGGGAAAAATTGTTATGCCGTTGTTACTGGAATGATCTCTGAAGTTCTACATTCAGGAAAGTCTCCATGTCCTTTTTTTTTTAAATCCTTTATATTTCCTTCTTCAAGTAACTCTGATACTGAAGAGACTGGCAGATAGGCAGGGACCGAGTGATATATTGGTAATACTCCTTTTCAGGTTGCTCTGCTAATTAGTCACTATGCAAAATGGGTAGGAATGGAAAGGTTTAAACCCAATCAACAAAATACATTAAATCAATTATTGGCAAGCATATACAGAACACATAGTATGATTTTACAGAATAACTATGAAGTAAAATAAAAATTAATTCTACAGCTCACTCAGTGACAGTAAAAGATAAGATCCATTAGTAAACAAGAGTTATTTTCCTATTACAACCACAAGGATGTGTTTTCCACAGAAAAAAAACCCAAATTGTACTCAAATCTGTAACAGTAAATTCTTTAAATTCAAATAACAAGAATAGAGGTGCACACAAAGGCAAAGGCTCAGGAGTCTCTGAAGAGTCAAGTAACTCTGTCTGAAGAAGGAATGTGTGCCAAAGAAACAGCTACCTTTTCCATGAAAACATTCAAAATGTAAGGGGATCTTCCAAGCAATATGAATTGTATAAACACTATGTCCTAAAGCTTTTCTCCACACAACAGCAAGTTTTAGAAGAATTATGTTCAATATCTCTTTCCCTTTATTGAGCAGTCTCCACTGGCTTTGCTCCTGGATGCTTCAGAACTTCCACCCCTCCTCCTTACTGGCAACATCTCTGGTAACAATCGGTACAGGAAACAACATTTGGGCTTGCAAAGAGACATTCACATCTTCAAGGAAGTCTTCACAGAGTATTTAATATTCAGACCATTAAATATAGGATTTAACAGATGAATTCTAATTTCGGTCACTGCCATATTCCTTCATAAATAATACAGTGAAATAAATATTTGTAGAGAATAGCATGAGATCAGAAGTGACTGATTCACACGTCTTCCCACTGACTACAAATGTAATTTAAAGTGACTTTATTTCTAATTTAGACCTGAGTCACAGGTTCCGCTTTATTTCACTAAAACTTAAGCCAAAGTATATAACATAACACATTTTCAATCTAACCAGTCTCTGAAACATGAATCATATCTTCCTATAATATTTGTACTGAACTATGCACCTGGTTAACATTTTTCTTTAGTTTTTTTTTCTTTGTTTTTCTTAAAAGATTCATATTTGAAAAATAAGGAAGACATCATCTAATATCACACATAGTTGATTTAGAAAACAGAAATATTTGTCATATAGTTGCTTTGGGTTTTTTTGAAGAACACAGAGAAACACTAGAATAAGAACTCTGTCCTACTAATATATGCAATAATTAACTCAGCTGTCAAATACACTAAATCTATTGTTAAAGATTTTGTTCTGTATGAAAGAAGGGTTATAAGTTAATGAATTGCAGTATGTTGCACATGAAATCTAAGCACAAATCTGCACTTTCAGTGCTTACATTAGAACTTTTTAATTTGGTGCATCATCTAAAATTGCGACACATTCCCTGACTATCAGAAAAGCAAACTATTCAAAAAACACTTTAATTTGAAACTAACTGTAGAAAAAAACCTGATGAAATGCAATTTTTCAAATGGCATGAACATTTGCATGGAAGAAAACACAGATTATTCAGGATTATAAATGACTATATCCCTTTTTGAATTTTTTTTTTAAATCATAAGTAAATGTGAAAGTATTACAAACGGACACTTGTGCACAGTGAGTCAGAACATGTCTCCATACTGTTCTGGTGAGAGACATAAGTTCTTAAGACCTTTCCTCTTCAAGCATACTCCCCATCTACTTGCAAGAAAAAGTAGCTTTAAAAAGTCACTGTAAAACAATTCTCTGTACTTTTCTTAAATCTTACACATTTTCTCTAAAAAGAGCCACTGCAGCTTTTACAGTAAAGTACCTCATTCCCTTTTAGATGCTCTCACCTACCGTGCTGGGGAAGAAGGCACTTGTTACTGTGTCCCAGTACCTTCATTTTCAGATTTGTTAAACTCCTGAGAAATAAATGACTTTGTAAAAGCCATGTGCCTTGGAATTACACTTAAAACAGGTGAGGGTAAAAATGAAGTTACTAAATCTGAACACACATAACAAAGATTATAGTCAGAAATATTTACAAAATAATAAGATCTTTAAAAAATTAAAAAACACATTCATTCCAGTTATAGCAATATCAAAAGCTGAAGATCCTCGTCCTGTTTCTTATCAGCAAGGTTTCAGTTTTCTACTCTTCATGATGCATTCCAAATAAAATATCTACTGATACAGTATGCTGGCCCTGTGGAACTAGTCTCCTTCACCAAGGATTTGGAAAATTTCTTCCTGTTTTGACTAACCTATTTCAGTACAAAGAAAACCTAGACAGATTTCCCAAGATAAGCCATGGCTGCAGTAATCAGGCGTTCAAGGACTTCTGTTCTTGCTCAATTGCTTCGGCGAGAGCAGAGCTTCCTCTCACTGACTCCTGTGATTTATCTGATAATGTTAAAGTAGATCATATCACAGAGTAACTTCTGAGTTTCAGTAGCAAATACATATATTTAAGCTACTTGCAATTCGATATCATTGTACTATAGCTTGCAATTTTACTATGTGCAGCTGTTCCAAGTATCTTGAGAAGGATGACTTCTGGGAAAGAGCTAGATGGAAGGAAGGCAACAGAAACAGGCAGCTTTCAAATTCAGATATTACAAAATTTATCTTATTACTAGAAGTATATTAAATATTATTTTTAACATAGCAGGCATGAGTAATACATTACTCCTATACACTCTTGGCCTATAAACTCAAGCAAAAGAAGGAAAAAGAGGTGAATTTAGGAATAAAAATATGCAGATTGCTAGCTATACAAAAGGTAAATCAAAAGTGGGGTTGGTTGGTTTGTCGCTTTTTTAAAAATTATTTTCATTCTCAGCTTTGCACATTTGAAGCCAAGCTTTGGGGAAAACCAATGTATAACATAGGAAAAATAGGCCTACAGTTATCACCAAAAGAAAACAGAAAGCCATACTGAAAGAGATAAGTAAGGGTAGTGTTACAATTTTACTTCCTTTTTCACGCTTTTTAAGCCATTTTTCGTGTACCATATAAACTAGTCAGAATCTTCCAGTAACTCTCCAGACAGAGGACAAGTCCTCCTCCAGGTACAAGGCAAGTACCATTACTAAAAGAAGGATGACATACAGTCTATCTGTTATATTTCGGTTCAATATTAAAATTTTGCAATAATAATTTCTGTGGGACAAAACCTGTACTTCTAAGATTGCATGTTAAAACATCTTTGCATCATTGTGTTTAATTTACAATACACTCACATGTGGAGACCAAGATGACAATCAAAATATGCAGAAGCTTTTGAGAAAGTTGAGTGGGGCTGTTAACAGAGCAGTTAAACTTTTGCCACTCACATCATTCTCGTTCATTAAGCTCTGCATGCAAAAATAAAGTCAGTAATTTTATTATTGTAAATTGACTCTTCTGAACATAAATGATTCAAGAGTGTTGAATCCCAGCTGTCTGCTACCAGTACTCAGAGATGAAGGAGCGATCTCACATTAGGTTGCCAGCTATGATTTTCAAAGTCTAAAACAGCAGAGCTTCCAGTTTCTTGAAACACATGACAATATATTGAACATCTTCCAAAAGTGCTCTCAGCAGGGAATAAAATTACAGCAGTGTTAGTAGTCAGGCTCTTTACATTTAGAAAGATTTCCATGTTCACAGTTCTTAATTCTTTACAGGTTTTGGTACATCCACAGAAAACACCTGGTTAGCTTCCATACACAGAAGAATAAGGGCACAGGGTCTACAACCACAAAATCATCTAATCATAGAGCTTACAGAGAAGGAGGGCAAACACTCCTCTGTTCAAAAAACTAGTCCTTTCAGAAAGATAAATTTTAAATTTTTTCTTTAATTGAAAAACATTTATTTTTACTGCAGGAGCAATGGAAACTAAATTTTTAGCACAGTACATACCAAGAAGCTAAATTAAAATATATTTATCAGTTACACCTCATATAATATGAAGTGAGCAGTCCTATGTTTCTAGGCAGAAAAAGTAAAATTTGAAAATTTACATCATAAACTATGTAGAGATCACAAAAGATTAATGAAATCTCTATTACGGTAGTTGAGTGTTAGAAGATAGTATGAAATTACATTTCTGTATTCTGACATGTTTCTATAGTAGATAATTTCTAGGAAAGATATTAATATCACACTTTTTAAACTAAAGCTTGTTACTTATATGGACAGGAGTATGAATGGAATTTATCTTCTAAGGATATTGTTATTCAGCATTTATCTAAATTTTAATAAGATATACAATAGTGCATGTATTCATTTTGGTAAACAGGTCAATAAGAATGACTTCTGGTATTTATATAAAATAATAATGAAATAATTATTTAAAATATTATATAAATAAGAATAAAGCACAGTTGTTATCCTGCAGATTTTATAGCTCAAGTATAAAACAAGAGATAATAAATTCATAGAAAAGTAAAAAGAAGCAACACAAAACTCATCAATGTGACTGTAAGTGCTATTAAGAGACTCAAGCCTAACTGGCAAATCTATTCTGGGTATTGCAAAAAACCAAAACTTAACATAAGGACTTAGAAAAAAAGTAGCTGAATATCTGCATTAGGTGCTCCATTTAAGTAAGGTGGCAGAGTTGGACACAGCACAGCTACTTTTTTGCAAGCTCAAATGGGTGATGAAGCTGTCATCACAGGCTGATAGACTGGAGTCAGCATCTCAACGCTGAATCCGAGATGCCATGAAAGGTGTCAGTATTAGTCCATTAAAGGCCTCAAAAGAGAAAATGTCTAAGTTTTCCTTGGTGTGCTCTAAAAGAAAGGGAGCTAAGGGAGATGTAGAGCAAGAAAGCAAGAAAAAATGATGGACTGAAAAATGATCTTTACAGCTTCTTTGCAGTCTGGGTGAATATAATTGGAGCAAAAATGCATTTGTCAAAGACAAAGAAAAGGACAATGCAGTAATGAAGATGTGAGTTGGTGACAGCATCGGTGAAAATATCTGTTAGACAGAGAGAAAAGCCTATACTTAAAATCAAGAATAAGAAAAGATCTGCAAGACAGATTCTTTACCACAACATACTGAACATATTTTTGTAGCTCAAATGATAACTTCCTTAAAGTATAAATTTGGACTAAATTGCTAACTTGATAATAATTACCATTAGCTTATATTCAGTTCAACAGTTGAATCTAGTCCCTGAAGTCGTGTATCTGTAAAAATCTTTCAGATATCTTGTACAGTATCTATCACAGTAAACTCAGTAGCCATATTTTCTATCAATATTTTAATTCCAAATATGCTCAAAATCATACATGAATATTTTATCACTTCACAGCATCAGCCATTCACACCTCTCAAGAATTCAGGAGAATTTTGGAATTATGGCTGTAGTTAGGAAAATGAATAACAGCGAGTCAAAGTCTGAGACACACTGATGAGTAGAAAGGTTTTAATTACTTGCACATTTCATTACGTAAGATTAGATAGTAGAAGCTAAACAAATTTCACATTTTGCAGTCACAAGGTACTTTTTCACATTAAAAAAATATTTATATTAAGCTTACTGCTTTTTTTTCTTTTTTTTAATCTGACACTAGTATGGAACCAGTAAATTAATATGGAATATTTATATCACCAACAGAAATGTCAGAAACGAAGAATGACCTGTTTGATTCTATAAAACATCACAGTGGTTACAAGGGAAAATCTGAGTCAGGATTAAAATTTCTGCCATTTACTGTCTAGCCATTATGTTCCCTCCTCCCCCATATGTGACATATTAACTGTTAATCTGAATTATGAGTAGAGTAACAGAGCTATCCAAACTACCTCTCTGTACCTGGGTTTGTGGGGCACCCTATCTAGAAAAAGAGGACTCTTTAGAAGCAAGAAGAGAGAATAACAAGCTCTAATGAAAACTTTTAAAACGCTCATTCTTTTCCATAATATTAATCTTTGTATTATACATGGGCATGAAATATTTAAAACATCTCCCTGAAAACATGTCAGTTTAATTTTACTGCTTTCAAAAAGTGACTCTGGGGAATTTGAAAATTGCTGAATGTAATAATTTTTGCCCTCATTACATAGCATTGCATCACACAGCTCATTGCATTAAGTAGCAAATTTCAAAATGGGATTAAAGCTTACTAGAAAGATTACTGATTAAACGGGACAAAATGTAAGCAACTATAAACTCCTAGGAAAATGAAACTATTTGACATTTCCCCCTCTTCCCATCTTCCTAAAATCAGATGCTTTTTCTTGGGACACTGGAGTTTGAAATAGCTGTTCATTGTTCTCCAGTGTATTTTACAGTAGTCAGGCAGGAACAATCTATAAGGACATGGAATGGAGAAGTGGTGTGGAAATTCTCTGAAAAGCCAGGAGGTCCCAGTTTTCATAAGGCATAAGACATGGGACAACTTCTACAAATAACATAAATTGCTTGAGATTAACATATAAAACATCGCCCTTCTCATTTGTCTGTAAAACCTATATTAACCTGCAAATCTCTGTTTCACAGGAGGTCTACCCTGATATTTTGTACTTAATCAAATAAATGGCAGTGAGAGCAATAACTTGTTCAAATGATACAAAACAACTACCATCATGACTTATCATCTTACAATGAAAAATGATCTTATTATGTTATTTGAAACATGAAAAATGTGGCAGAGCATCAACACAGTTTTATTTGTCTGTGTTCTAAGTCTATATATACACCTGTTAAGGTATATACATGCACATCTATAATATATACATATGTACATCTGTAACATATATATATAATATATGCATATGAACATTTGATAATCTGCAGGCCTGAGCTGGCACATTTATTCCTTCCACTCTTCTCTCATCAAAACTTAATTCCCTTCATATCTTGGTATTTAATTCTACAGATATAAACCAAATACCCAGAAATTTTCAGGTTGTATCATTCTATAGTATGAGTCCAGCTGAACTTCTTTCATTTCAAAATTTATTTCTCTGTTACATGACAATACACAAAAAAAGTCCCCAAAACAACAATCACACACATGGTGTGTCTGTAACAAGGAAATATTATTGAGGGATAAACATTTGGTATCTAAGTCAATTAATCAGTTCATATGAGGAAGAATAAATATACTTTTACTGATTGATTAGTTGCAGACATACTTAAGAGAATGGAAACAAGTATCTTAAGAGCAAAGACTACTTTCTACCATCATCCTGTCTGTAATATTACTGATAATATACTTAATCAAATAACAAGATTAAAAGTATTGCATAACCAATTCCTTTAAAATTGGTCTTTCATTCAAAACCTGCTCAGTGTCTCATCTGGCACATTGCCACAGCTGATGTTCTTGGGAAATTATCCTGACTTAAAATTTCTGTGAGGTGTGCAATTCTATTGAAAGAGGTCAACCAGACATGTGAAAGAAAAGCAGGAGTTTTCATAGCTAGCAGCAAAGAACCAGGTCCTCTCACTGACAATTAGGAAAGACTTCCCTTATTCCTGTCATATGCAAAAAACCAAATACAACACACATTATGTACAAGAGAAATGATGGAATGCATGTGATTCTTGATAAAGTTTACGGAACAAAAAGCTTCTGTACAAAATGTACTATAGCTATGACTTCTCAATAATGTGAATTCAATGCAATCAGAGTACTCCAAACAGCATATACTGAACTTCCGAATTTTCCAATGTAGTTTAAGTGCTTATTACTTTGAAGACTAGGCAACGATCTACAGCTATTATTAACAAAGTGGAAGAATAATGGATATTATTCTTGCCTGTGGGACAGAAGTATCATTTAGAAAATTGATAACACTTTAGTTTAGCCATTTTAAAAGGTCATGTTACACAATAAAGAAGGCCAAGCCTTTTAGTGATAACATATGATGGTGATAAAACTAGCACAGATCTGCAGATCCTCAAAATTACCAACTGCATTTCTATGTTGTAAGCAATCTAAATCTGAAGCACTGTGAAAAATGCATTCCAGTGTATTCCTGATTTTTGTACTTTATAGTCTAGTTTACATAGCCTATAAAGAAATGAAACCACAAAGAAATACCTTAATTATTAAACAAGTAAACAAATCTGAATGTGTGTAAGGAGAACAAAACCAATCTTCATAGTATATACCCTGGGATTATTTACTTAAAGCATAGTTGTAATAGATTTGGTAGAGAGAGGAAAATTATGCTCTTTGGTGCAGGAAATCAACATGAAAAATTTAATAGGGAAGATTAACAGTGAACAATTGTAATCAAGAGGTATGGATACCAACATTAGAGTTGATTTTGACAAAGTACCATAAAATGAGAAAATCCGACAGTGTTAGCAGGTAGCAGAAATTAAAGCTGTTATGTTGTGCCCCTAGGGATTTACTTATTGCAAAGACAGGCAATGACAGCCCTGAATAAATCCTTTCATGAAGAAAGATAAAACAGATTGAAGCGATACACAAATTTCAACAGCAGTTCATTTGTACAGGGCCACAGAGTTCAGTCAGAAGTAGAGCAAATGAGCTGGTAATGGGCCATTTCCCCGGGGTAGGCAGTGATGGGGGTTTTGCAGCACAGGCTATTCACATGCAGCCTTCAAACAAGACTTTAAAGCCTTTTAAGCACCGAATGTTTATCATAGGGTAAAATTCAATATAAATATTTCTATGAAAGTGAACTGTCATCAGTTTACAAAAATAACTGGACTTCTACAGATGTATGCAAATGATTTGCCTGTATTCAAGTCTTCTTAGAAACAACTTCCTGATATGCTCTTTCCTGGAAAAATGTAAGGTTTTGAAATGTAGGGGCCTGAAGTCCTTTTACTTCCTAATGAAAAACAGGCTCCTTATTTTAAAAGACTGCTTACCCAGCTTTTCTGAAAGAACAACCACGACCTTGTCAGAGAATGTTATATTACACAGACGAGAAATTACAAAAAAATACTTCAGTGATGCATTTAAGGTTAAAAAAATCCAGTTAGCTTCTTAGAAAATCTCTGCGAAATACCAAAAAATCATCTTCTCAAAATCTGCCTCACTTAAAACAGCACCTTTTTTTCCAGAGTGGACAATGAAAACACATCTCCTACTGCATCACTTCAGATCTAACTGTTTTGGAGCAACTCTAACAGTAAGATATTGTCAGCCTCGCTGCTCCTATTTTGTCTTGAGTTCATCCCCAAGTAATGTTACGAAGGTAAATCTAAGAAATGCCACCCTGTGCTTGAAAAATATCCCCTTCACTTACTTGAAAATCTTTCTCTTCCAGGATCTCTTTCCTCCACCTGACAAGGAAGGCAGCACAGACGTACAAGTGGAAGTGAGAAAAACCCTCTGGTTCAGACTAGAAAAAATAAAAATAGATCATCCTTTCAATACACAAATAATAATACTTTTGATCATCATATGCCCCAAGTGTACTTTTGTGACATTTACTTCTAACTAAAAATGTCAGCTACATCTGTCTCACTTTGTATCACAAACACGCTTGCATTTCATCTATGCCAAACCCATTCATTGCTATTATCTGTAACGAGGACAGAGGTGAGGCAGCATCCATTTCTCATATTTAAATTCATTCTTTATTGGTGTGTTATATATATGTATACTGCTTATATTTGGTATGAAATACCGTACTGCCCAGCTCAGCACTGTGGCATGAACACATGCTTCATCTCCATTATTAAGAGTCAATTCTACTACTAGCAGTAGCTTTTGAAGTATAAATTTTGCTATAGGAAATTATTAAGGATTGTAAAAATAAATAACTTGGATTATATTGAACTGAATTAGATGTTTTCACCACAGGAAAAAAATCTACTTGTAATATGAAACATTTACAGCTCAGTTTTGTATTCAGATCTGCAGCTTTCCATTCTGGTTCGAGTCACCAGATTCCATCACTTTATAAAACTCCCCCTAGAAATTAGCATTTTATAAGTATATATAAGAGTTTAGAAAATTTTGTGATGCTGTCTTTAAAAGACATCACTGGTTTTTCATATTACAAAATTAATCTTAGATTTATTTTCTATACCACTGAGAACTGAAAAAATAATTATGATACTAAATTATCAATGTTATGACTGTGAACTAATGCTATGTAAAATCTCATTAAAATAAAATTTAAAAATAATAATTATAAAATTAAACCACATAATCTGGCAAATGGAGGTATATTTAAATGGTGATATCTATATAATTTACAAGATCTAATTATAGTCCTTTAAAATTATAGCAAGTTTTTTAATATTCTCTGCTGGTCATTTCAAAACTCAAGTTTACTCTTTAGAAAAATACAGTGTTCTACTCAAGTACTGAAACATCCTCTTACATAAAGAATAACATGATAAAATATCTATTTTATTGCTACTTAACCTAGAACAACAAGGTATTTTAAATTTGTCCAATAAATAAACTTCCCAGCTATAACAAGTGAAGAAGGAAAACTATTCTCCTGCTACTACTTTTCCTTCTCCTCTATCCTTGACTGATAAAAGAGCAGTGTGCTACAAGAGGTTTGTAAAATCCCTTGTTAACAGAAACTACAGACCGTCTGGTCCACCAAATCAGTAAGGTTCCAGAAAAGAGATAATGCCAATTATTTGGAAGGAAGCTTTTAAGTTTAAAAGTGTACTTGGAACTGAAAATAAGAATTAGCTAATTTTGAAAATACTTTTAAGGAATTGTAGAAAAATTGCCAGGAACTGAATAAGAACCTGTACTTTGTCTTGTGATTTTTCTGTTTCTTTTTTTTTACCAATACAAGTTTCTTCAGCTCTTTTAAATGAAACAAAATAGGTTTAAAAATGCAATTCATTAGAGAAAAAATGCATATCCCCAACAGATTTTAAAATTCATCATGCTTCAGAGATAAGTCTAGGTACAAAGTATTTCCAGTGGATAGTTTTAGACAGTTTTAGAAATTGAGTAAAACAGCTAATGCATAATTGCCTTTTGTAACACCTGATACCTATTATACTTTTCCATTTGCAGCTTTTGAAGTTACAAACAGGTTGATCTCTCAATGTACAGAAATGCAGACTACCAGCTAAAAGCTATTTAAAAACAAGTATAAACAATGACCTTGATTTAAATATTTTAGCAAAAAATCTCAAGGCATATGTACAACCTTCCAGAAGACTTATTCTGAACATATTACGACGACTCGGAGCACATTATCTAAGAACCATCTGTCATTATCAATAAAAATCATTTAGATTGTTAACATCACAAATATCTCATTGCCCTAAAAATGCTGCATCTCCTCTGTAGCCGAAATGAAAGGCATTCTTTGTACTGCACTCCCCAAGCTTCTTGAATTAGATGACCACCAAAAGAATGCAAATTTTGTTGTATGACAAGACTGATTATTGTCTTGTCAATGATTAGTCTAAGCTGCCTCCCACCCTGGACACTTCAACATTTAGGGAGTGTAACACCTCATGCTATTTTATTTGTTAATAAATACAATACAAGATTATTGTTTAAGTACTCAGAATAACTAAAGCTATGAAATTTTGTCAGGCTTAGGTATTAATCCACATTACACACTCAAATAATAGCTCAGACACAAGGACTTTAGGCAACTTTAGGCAACTCCATTTCTACCACATTACAAAGAGCAGACAGTTTAGGTGAGAAGCGATTTAAATCATTTTTGCCAAAATATCCGAGCAGTCTATGGCAGAAAAAGAGAAAGAAGCCAGCACAGAAACATCACGGAAAGTGGAATATGTTGGCTGCTCTTCCAAGTTTTTCATTTTGGTCAGCCAGGAGCTTTGACTTCCTAGGCACAGACTCAATCCACTGTCAAAACAGACTCAAGAGTTCTAGTCTGAGAAGAAACATAGCAAGATCACACTAGACAGGTCCATCACAGTAACTAGCCTTTCACCAGGAATGACCCACAGCAGACAACCAAGTAGAGGAGTGCAGGATATAGCAGTACCTCCCCAGAATACTCAAAGTTTCAAAGGTTTCATGATCAGAGATGTCCTAAGAGAGGCTGTAGAATATGCCCATTTAATGGATTTATCTTCACTTAACTTCCTAAATCTTTTTGCAACTGTAAGCTTTTTGGTAAACCACCAAGTCCTGGAACAAAGAATTCCAAACCACAAGTGCATGCTATATAGCCTGTCTGGTTTAAGCCCAACACCTGCTAGTTTCATGCACAGTAGTTCAGTTATTGCACTGAAAGAGTATGAGTCACGTCCTGTTCACTTCCTTCAATCCATTCATATTTCCTTCTCTCCTGCAGACTAGAATTATTTTGTCTATTCCACTGTTCCTCATGTACCAGTTCCACCACCTTTGCTCAGCCTTCTTAAGCACCCTTTCCTGTAGTTTTCTGATTTTGAAATAAGGTCTGAGCTCTATATACCATGTAAGTTGCACAAAGTATATCACTCTCATAGTGCATAATGATATTTTGTTCTCCTTACCTTCACCAGTAATTCCTAACCTTGTTGGTTTTTTTTCTTTTTCTATTCTTGACTACTACTGAGCTCATATTTTCCTCTTGTGGTTGACTGTAGGAAGCTACCTTAAAGCCCACAGTTATACCAGTAAAGCTAGGATTGGTCCAAACACACAATATCACTTCATATCTGTCCACACCAAATTTCACCTGTTATTTATGCCAGCTGTTAACAGCAACATGAAGTCCTGCAGCTTTGCTGTACACCTCTCACCTTTACTACCCTTAGTAACATGGTGCTGTCAGCAAACTTTGCTGTCTCAGTTGCTCCTGTATCCCTTTTTTATCTCTTCAGCAGAAAGAGCTTAAGCCTCATGACAAATTGCAAAGAATTACATGTTATTGCCTTTAATTTTGAAACTTGCCTGCTTGTTCTTAACATTTGTTTTCTATCTTTCAGGCCGTTATTATTCATACAAGGCATTCCCTTGAATTCTGCAGCTGTGTTTCTTCTTTAATAACCTTTAGTGAAGAACCTTCTTCACTCTTTTCAGCAGTCCCAATATTCTACACCAACCTGGTACATGTGTTCACTGGCTCTTAAGCTTTGTGAGGTGTGATTACTCCCTACAAAAATCATGGCAACACTTTCTTATAATGACATATTTAGTCATAGTGAAAGAATATTACAATCAAGTTTAGAGGCCACTGAATTGAAGTCACCTTAATCTTGTCATTCTAAAAGATACTGGAATACTTTGTGGACTGCAACTGTTTTTATTATACACAGCAGCCTACCAGCTCATGTTGGATCATAACCTTCTCCCACTTGTCAGTATTCCAGTCAGTTATATAATGAAATTTCAATTATTCAATGGTGCTAAAAATTTAAATTTTATTCATTATACATGTTAAAAAGGTTTTTTATAGTTATATGCAAAAATACCTATTAAAAACACTTTTGCTGAGTTTGCACATTTTAGATTGCCTTCTGTCATTGTCTTTGTTTCACTACTACTATTCCCAAGATGATGATCCTAAAAGCAGTAAGGGACCAAGAGCACTTGTCTAAGCTGAATCCAATCTCACCATAAACTCAGCAACAAAGCTGGATCTTTTATGCTTTAAAAAAACAAACAAACATAAAACCTAACTTATAGGTAAGGCTACAAGTAGCTGCTTCTAATGCAAATATCCATCAATTAACATGAAAAATTTACGGGCAGGTTTGATCTCTGCATAAAAAAATCTGATCCAAACACATTTCATAGCATTTCAAAATCTTTAATGGAAAGTAACATTTCCAGGTCATAACATCAAGCTAGAAGTATCTGTCATAGCCAAAAAACTATGCAAATATCTCAACTCTTAGAGCTCCCTAAATCCCTCATAGAAGAGCTATTTAAAAAAAAAGTTACAAGAACTCTATTCACATTTCCTATTTCTTCTAGGCATGATCAAAAAAATTATTTATCATACCATGTTCTATTAGGTTTGGCAATTTTATGCTGAAAACTAGGTGTAGGTCAGTTTTAGTAACAGTTCAGTCATTGGCCTCTGTGATCAAGTCAACAACAACTTGGCACAATTCTTAAAATATGGCTTGTGATATAAACCTCTGCTGTGAAATCCCAGCCACAAAGAACACAGACCACTGCTGGAATTTTTTTGGATCAATACCTTGCCCTGTTGGAATGCTCCATATGGCATGCAAAATGTATGTCAAGACTATGAATCAATATCAAATACAAATGAATGCTACTTATAATTACTATTTACCTGATTTATCCACACTTCAACTAATAATTTCGTTTTATGAAGCTTCTTTCATGTAAATTTCCACATGACCTTGTATTTTTGGAATGGAGTTTAAATTACTGCCCTCTTCACTTGCTAATATGCTCAATTCAAATACAACAAAAAATAACTAACAAAGTGTGTATGTGAGCTCTTTGTCCTAGCTTTTCCAGAATAAACTGTGGTGGAAAACAAAAATCAATATTTGTCATTTGATTCTTTTAAAGAATTCACCACAAAGTTTTTAAAGTGTTCAGTCATGACTAGGATGTCAAGTGGATTCTCACTCAATGAAACACTTTCACATCCAACACCAAAATGCTGTTGTCTTTTACAGCTATTTTTCTCCTCTTGTGTGGTGGTTTATTATCTTTGCCCACAGGAGTGTTGCTAGATCTTAGCAAAGGAATGGAGCTTCTTATGCAACTCTCTTACATCCCTTTCTTGCTGAATTGGATATTGACAGAAGAAAGTGGAGTAAACAGTTTTCTTGAAAAATGCCTTTGATACAAATGCAAGAAGATGCTGAACTCTACACAAGGAGAACATTTTGCAATACCTATTTCTAATATTACTTTGAAAAGAACCTAGATAGACACAGAAGCACTATGGACAGTGAGACTATCAGAAAACATAATTTCTCCTCTAATTTCCCATGTTAATAAGCCTCTTATTGTTCTTTTACTTGCTAGAAAAACGATTATTTAATGCGCTGCTTTGAATTTCTACAACTTGAAAAGGCAAACAACTTCCATTTGACCTACTAGTTATTACTACACAGAATATAGCAAAAACAGGGATGTGGCAATATGAGCATGAATTCTGCCAGTGATAGATCAATCACAGTGATTTTAGATAACAATAATAGTGAGGGATGTATATAAACCCCCAATCTAATATACATATTTGTGGGTCCTCTAGTAGAAACAAAAAATTACTTTCTGCAAGTTGTTTGGTGATGAGAACAGGAGAACCAGCAGCAAGATTTAATGAAACTCTTCCAGGTTGGTTTAAAGTGCATTAACAAGTAGGAGCCGCATTACATTATAAGCCCACATCAATAACAATAGATAATTTACACTGTTTAGGTTTTAGAGAGCAGTTGATTACCTATAGCTATATTTTCTTTTGTTCACCATAGTTGATATACTAAAACACAAAGTATTTAGGTTAGAACCATTAATATGGTTCCTAATTATCTTACCAAACCATGACACAGTGTAATGACTCAAAGTAGCGAATCTCTGTAATTAACACTGAACATCACTATGTCCTTTACTTCCTCTAACAGCATGAAATATAAGCATACAATTAATTCTGTTTCTCATGCACATAAAGATGAAGCATGTACTTCACTACACACCTTAGTCCTGAGTCTTTTCCTCAGAAAAGGCTTAGGCAGACAGATCACAGAGGCTGTAAGAGGGTATGAGAAGACAACACTACCAACAGCCATTTCAAAAACTCCCACACTCTTGGAAAGTCTAAATCTCTAGCTATTTCCCACAAAATTCACTCTGCATCTTTAATTTGCTGAGATTCCCCCATCTGAACTTAAAATCCCTCTTGCAAGTGTGAAGTTATGGAAGTATCGAGTTGTTATGGAAAGTCTGAGGAGCAATAAGATAAGGATAAACCCAGCAGTGACCAACTAGCTGCCTCCCCAGCATAGGTGAAGTTGCAGAAAACACTTTCTAAAACCTGCAGGCTATTTCTTTTTTAATAGGTTACGTGGCAGATTTGACTAAAAACCTCCAGAAAAAATATTTTCAAAGGCATGCACATTTGGGATACCAAAATTTAGATTTCATCTTTGTGTCACCATTCAATGATAGAAAGAATATGTATTGCAAAGACTTCTTTTATTTTAGCTAGGCTTAAAACTGGGCTTCAATTATTCAGACATGACTGTCCGTCTGGAAAGAAATTTGTTTTGAAGTTTCCTTCTAATTAAAGCCCCATTCATTCTATCTGAAATCACTAATTTAATTTGTACTTAAACATTTAAATTCCGTCTCAAGTCGTGACTTGACACCAATTAGTCGGCCAAAAATGTGGTGGAAAAACAGCAAAGCTGTGCCACACTAAAGTCAACACTGCTCTTATTTACAGAATTCTACTTAAAAGTATGATTTAACTTAAAAAGCACAAACTTAATCCAAATCTTTAGTAAATACATGCTGCAACTGATTTAATTCTGAAGTACTTTGCTGCAAGGCAAAATATCTTTACATAAATGCCAACCTGCTTTAAGCAAACTACTGATTTGAAATAGGGACAGGCACTATTGATTAAAGAATATGGCAACTTTTCAACTTGTGAGAACTTCAGCAGACCATGTGAACCAAAACCAGACCACACTTCCTCAGTAACCCACTTTTAAAAGGCAAATGAGCACAAATAAGCAGTATGACTAATATTTACTAAACTAATTCCCTATTTCACCTTTTGAATTTCAAAATTATTTACCTCATGTATCATTTTAATTATTTTTACAGTTCATTCCCAAAGAACCTCAATGCTGGGAAATTAATTAATGGGCACAATAGAAGAACTGTCAGCATTGTTTAAATATAATTTCAGCACTAGCCTCATTTACATGTATCCCTTTATTCTAAAGAGTGGTGCTGCTGAATTTTTTGTATGAAATTGTAAGTTCATTAAGAAGAACACAATGATATCCTTTTCTGCAGATATTCATGGGTTATCAAATCTACTGAAATACACGCTCAAGACAATCACTAGAGCTTTTAGTCCACGGATTTCAAAGATACTGAAATAGTTGTATAATAGTTGTATCATTGTTTAATTAATTGGCTTTAGCTTTATCATATTTTTAGCTTTAATAGAAGTTATCAAATTAATACTTCAAGACAGACCTACAGAAAGTAGTAAGTGCTAGTCTACCATTTCACAACTGAAAAAAGTAGTGTGAATACCTCTACACATATATATCATATATTTATACTGAAAGACTAAAGTGAAATCTAAGTAACAGTATGAAAAAATAATGGTTGCTTATTCCAACTTATCATCAAATAACAAGAAAGTGCTTACTGACACACTGCCAACATGTAATTCAAAGAAATCCTCTCATGAAGTATGTTTTAGGCCACATATGTCACTTCCAGATAGCAAGTTTCTCATGTACCTCTCTGGATAAAGTTGGTAGTTTGATTACAACTCTTAAATAAAATATTACAGGTCATTGGAGCAAAGCATATTAAATAAACCAACAAAGATATTGCTGAATTCTTGTTCAGTGAATAAAAACTCTACCATCCCCAAATTCCTACTTCTGTAACTCAGGGGATGATTACATCAATGTAATGTAAAAGTTTTGTGAAGATTTCTTATTAGATTGACCACAACCTTGTGTGTTCTAGGAAAGACCTATTTTCTTCTTAACAATAACAACAAATTTTCAAACAAACTATTTCAACAACTTTTTCTTCCTTTCAAGGAACACACCATAAGAGCTGAGAATGAACAAGTATGTGACATGTCCAGTCATATGTTTCCTAACAGGTGGTCTTGTTAGCTAAGATGGTAAGTGCAAGTACCATAAAGGTATTTAGTAATAAGCATGAGATATTACCTTCCTTCCCTGTTTTCCATGCTAATCTTTACAAGTTTAGGCATGACAGAGTTAAGTCATAGCACAGAGTCAAGAACATCATCCAACTTTCTAGCACAACCATTATCACGATATTCAAGACCATCACTGGCTGCTTCCCCTTCTCCCATCATTAAACCACATTACATTCTACAAAACAAGAAACAAGCAACAAAATTCTTAATTTCTGATTACCATTATTCCTGTTAGAGGCTAGGAAACAGCAGGGACTGGTATTTTCCTCCACTTGCTGTCCTGCAAAAATCTTATTCATGAAAACACTGTTTCATTGCAGAGCAACACCATCTGAATCAGTCTCTGCTTAGGGATGGTAATTTGCCTGAATGCTCAATCTCGCTTCGTGATGATGATTTAATTATGCCAAGCTTTTTGTGACCATATGACTGCTTACAACATTTCTTGGTCTGCACACTTCACATGTCATTCAACTTCTATTAAAACAAACTAATAGTGCCACCGAAACTAAAGTAGGCAGTTGCTGAATGCAGCAACATCTCATTAAAGACAAGAAAAAGCACAACATCTGAGAACATTACTCAGCTGCTCTTCAGCTACGTCCAGCACAGAGGCTCTATAGTCGTGATTGTGCAAAACTGCACGTTTATAAAAGGGCTGATGCCAAAAGCAACTGAAAAGCCAACACCATTACTCATTCCAAGTATCTGAAAATTGCTAGTCATTCAATATCACAGCTGGAAATGTTAATAATGCATGAATTTTAATTAAATTCATTAAATACTTGATAGCTATTGCCAGGAGCTTGATCTTGTTGGGATGAATAAGACTAGCTGCTTCTTTTGTTAATACAAAACACTCACCAAGCTAATCCAAAAACTACTTTTCAGATCACTTCTGTTCCCATCTACCAACTAGTTAGCACACAAAGAATTAATAGTGATGACCAGGCGCAGCTTTGCTGAACTCTGATCAGCATGAGAGGCTACGTCCGCTAAATATGAATGCCTTTATTAGATTTAGCAAAAAATATTTCCTATGAATAACACTACAGTTCTGAAGATGCTAAATGACTCCATAGATGCCACAGCCTGCTCTGAACTTAAATATCTTTCAGGACACTGAATCAAGGTAAGATCTTTGATTTAAATCTTTTTAAGATGCTGACAATCAACTACAGAACAATCAAGAAAAAGTCTGCTTTAATAATAAGTTTTCACACTAGACCACTGATTGAAGACAGCAGCATAAAACAAAAGACTCATGTGGGAATGGCAACACCTGTAGAGTTGTTGCAATCTGCTTTATCAAGGTTCTCTGGAGGTTACCTTTAATGCCAGTATTCTTATCTCTGAAAAACGAAATTTCTATGTTGACCCTGAAGGGCCCTGAGCAATTACGAGATGATGACAACAGTAACACTTCCGTATTTTTCTCCATCTCAGGTGTATCAGACACTAACCATCAATGCTTTCCCACCAGCCACTTTCTCAGAAAAGCTCCTACAAGAATAACCCAGTAGTGAGGTAAATGAAGAAAAAAGTGGCAGAAAGTGAGGCAGATTTTAAGATACTACTACCTGCATGTAACTTTATTAATTCTAATATTATCAATAATGCATTGATGGCTTTTCTGGAAAACCTTACTCCATCACAAATACAGCACAAGGGCTTAAAAAGCTCTTGCTCTACAACAGCTTTTTCCATACTGACAGCCTGAGGTAATCTGCACACCTTCATGTTTTTCCTGTTTGACATGACATCACCAGACTGTGAAGTTTAAGTTACTCAAATCTCTTATTGCTGTCAATAAACATGACTTGCTGTTTTCTTTCCATCAGTTTTTGTGAACAACTTTCCACTAATCCATGCTGACATTTAAAGGACTGAGTCTTCAGTACCAGGAGCCTGAGACACTTCCAGCAGATGACAAAGCAAACAAGAGTGCCCTAATCACTACCTCTACCCTTAAGCAGCTCAAAATAGGACAGCTTTGATCCAAAGAAAAGCTTTCTTGATTTTTTTGACTGAATGCAGAATTTTCAGCTGAAATTCACAGTTAACATCTAGTATAGTACTTCTGCGAATTCCCTTATCAAAAACTATTGACCAAATACTTTAAAAGGACAATACTAGTCCCACTGAAACAACCTGGACACTGCATTAGATTCTTAAGCATCTCTCCAAAATTTCAGAAGCATTTTACTTACTTATTTTATTTAGGACTTTAAAAGAGTATGTAGTGAGGTTATAAACTACTCTAACTGGATTTATTTTCTACTATTATAAAAGAAAAAAAAATACATACGATTTTCTTTAAATCTCTCTTATTAAGTTGTAACAGGCAACAAAAAAAAAAATCATTAAAAAAGTTATGCTGCCAGGCTTCGATGAATTTTATCAACAAAATGAATGTGAAAGAAACAAACATGCTGCATAGTAACAACCCAGCCTCTAGAAAATTACAACAGAAACCAAACAAAATATTATCTACCCAAGGTGTGAACTAAAATAACATATTTACTTATTAAAGGATGTGGCATCAAAATGTAATTGTTAACTGTATCTGTCCTTCAGCTTTATAATATTTTTCAAATTAATTGAACTGATTTTTCCCACATTATTTTGCTTATCGCAATGAAGACTGAAGGCTCTGAACTTTTAGACTAGAATCTGACTAATATATATCCCAAAATGCTGGAAAGAAGGATGTAAAGCTGTATGTTCAAGTACAAATTTAAGTTAATTCCGATGTTTTCATATCTCATAAATAACATAAACAGCAAATACAACTTCATTTGGTACACAGCTACAAGATTTTTGACACAGCTTACTCATCTATGGTTACTTTGTGCACTTTGTGATTCCTTGATTCCCAAACATCCTAAATCAATATCAAAACAGCAAAGGATATAGAAAAAATAAATAAAAAATAAAGCATACTTAATACAATTAGATACCTTACAAAAAAAAAGAGATTTTATGATGATCAGTGCCTATCATCCAATACCGTTTCAGAACCATTTTCTATACATCTCATTTTTCAGGGTAGCAATAAAAACTTACTAGTATAAAATCTCTGCTGTTACAGAATGGCTCTGTGGACAGATGAAGCTCACCACACACTGACAACATCTGCAGCTCATTCCAGCCAAAACAAAGGCAGCACAGTGCACATAGCTGGAAGAAACATGCTCGAAACAAGCAATGTGCAAAATGAGCTGCAAAACAAATTGATCAGCGCACACAAAGTTATACTGAGAATTTATACACTGAAGAGACTCCCAGAGCCATGCATCCAGGCACAGTGATAGAAACAGTGGTGGCAAACTACTAACTGATTCCAGAAGTTTTACAGTTCTGAGGACTAGGGATGAACTACTGAAGATGGATCCTGGCCACTTTTCAAGAATCTGCATTTGCTACACAACTTTCAGACAGCAAGGACTCTGTCAGGAGCATTCCAAGGGCTGTTTATTTTTCATGTTATCCCACTAAAGCTGGCTAGCCTTTGAGGGCTGTAAAATTCACTGCATGCCTGGGCACTTAAACTATAAACCAAATTAATAATCACTTTTCAAAAATGACAAGGTGCTGCTACTATGGAAACAGGCAGGAAGCAGAGGTTGTCAGCACTGCTCACTGGGACCCTACAGGGAACCAAACAGCAGAATTCTGTTTCCATAATGGGTACAGGACCAGAGACAAAGAGAATTTAAAACAAAAAGAAAAATAAGGAAAAAAGAAGTCATAGCCCAGATAGAATAAAAGCCATGAAGAGTGCATGTGTAATGAAACAGGTCAATACCAGAGAGGAAGGGAGTCTACGACTCAGAAAACCAAAAATCTCTTTACCATACACCTAATTTACATAGCAGGTATTCAGGGATAATATTAATAACCACATTTAAAACTTAAAAAAATAAATATACTGCAATCATAAAAACATTTAGTCTGCATGTAAATATTTAACTTCAAAAGTCACACAGTATCATGAAACAAAACATTTCAAATTGTATCCTATGGAAAACAGAACAAAATTGACACTTTTAATTATAATAATGTTTTATTAAAAAGCAGGTGTTGGCTTGTTTCAAAGCAAACCAACAGCACATAACTGGCAGAAAAAAGTATTTTTTCTGAAATATTAAAATGAAGTTAGAACATATTTAAGAGACAACTTTTCTCTGTCTGCAACCTAAGCTGTAAAAAAGTATCACCAATGAAAGTTATTTATACTTCTCAGAAAGGACAGATTGATTTGTTTTCCCATTAACACACTGCTTTTCCACAGGTTTGATAAATTACTATGAACAAGGAAAGAATCCCATTAGAGTGAAGAAAACCTGTTTATTAACAAACAGGAAGATTATTAGAACTTAAAGGCTCAATCATGAAAATGCTCCTAATTAGTTTTGTAGAACTTTGAGCACAATGTATAAGATTTTTTCAGCAACATAAAGGATAGTCAGAAGATACAGTCTTTGTTGAGCTGATTAGTATTTAATAATTTATATAAAACTTTCACAAAGTCTGTTCTCCTTTTACAGGAAGGAAAGAGTAGGCGATGTTATCTGGAAATTTTCATCTGTAACTTTTGCAAGAAAGAAAGAAAAATTGATTGTATTTAAATGAAAAAGCAAGAAAGCACAGGCATTTCAACTGTTATCTCTATTGTCCTATCTGTTAGACTATGTTTCCTCTCCAAAATATTAATCTCTGCCTAGAATGCAGAAACCTGCTGTATAGCTATTGGTATCTATTGAGCTTATTCAAGGTATTATTACTATTTCCTAAGTCACTACATAAAACTTACATTTTCAGTACTATTTATTGTGTTTCATAAAAGTTACATTAGAAACAAATTCAGAGGAAATACAAGTTGGAGGCATAACTTCCATTTATTACTTTTCATAATACCTTTTTCATTCAGCGGTATCAACAGAATCTACGGAATTTCTGCCATTGTTCTCAAAGACAGATAAAGGACAAAAAATAATCACAGCATGCAATTATTGTAATCTACCAAAACCAATGGAATATGCATTAAAGGTTATACGATACAATGTGCAGTAATCCTATGGATATTTATGATGTTCCAATTGAAGAGTATTGTAAAAGAGTGTGCCGGTTTGAGGCAAATTTGGAGGAAAATATCCTCTGATAAAAGGCAAGTTACAGCTGCCCCTACCCCAGGTTCGGGAAAGAAATCTTCCTCAGAGGAAAGTGAAAGAGATGAAAAATATATTTATTTAACAAACACACAGGAAAAGAATAATACTGCTAAATAATAAAATCTCCCACTGTGGAGAGAAACCTGGAAGATTTTAGAGTCCTTCTGTGGGTGTGGTCTCTCTCGTCCTTCTCGGAGCTGGGTCGGCAATGGGGGGCCCCTCCAGACCGGGGTAAGGTCTCCCGGTGAGGTTGTGATGTTCTGAACAAGTCCAGAAGAGAAGAAAAAGAAACCAAAGTCCCAGGAAAATAAAGTTTAACCCTCTGTCTCTCTCTGAAGAAGCAGAGCCAAAAAAGCAGGCCGAAAAAGCCAGAAGGGCGCTTCCTCCTGCTCTGCTCCCTGCAGAAGCACACAGAGTGAGATAGCAGTGTCCTTGGAGCACAGAACTGCTTTGAAAAAGTTCATCTGGCTTTTTTTCCTCTCACATCCAGTTTTAAAGGCACAGAAGGGCACAGGATTCATATCTGGGCAATATGGGATACAACATCATAAAGTCACCCCAAGACAAAGAGTATTATATGTTTTCAGTTTGTGGGGGTTGTATTCTTTTTCAAAAACAGACACCAGGAGGTCAGGATGATGTCTCCAGAGGAAAAGTGAGATCCCTTAGGAGCTTCCCTTCAGGCAAATTGAAAGTTCCAGGGACCACAGTGAACACCAGGAGAAAAACTACAGCAAAGAACACCAACCAGAGCCAGAAAGACTGATGAGAGGATCAGGAATCAAACAGAGTTTGATGAAAAGAATCTTGTAGAGGCCAGAGAGGGCTCTGAGGAGCTTGCTAGGATTCAGAAAGTCATTTCTAAATGACACAGCTACTGCAGTGGTTTGGTTTGGATTGCAACCATTCTTTTGAAACACATTCTCACATACAGTCATGTATTGAACCATGGCTAAGGCCAGCCTGTGATTTTACGGAGCATCCAGGGTCTTGCTAGCGGTAGTACATGAACTATACTCTTGCACATGAAAGTCTTCTTGCAAAGTTTTATTTATCTCCTATTCCTTCATTACTTAAAAGCATAACAGAAAAAATTGAGTCAGACTGGGAATTTCATGTAATGTTTTCCCATACTCCCTCTCTGCAGGAAAAAACAATCAGACACAAACTACTTTAGTTTAAAAAACGTTCAGCCAGACTAAACCACAGAAGAGCCTTCGATTTTATCTCAGTCATCTGTTTCATTTATAAGCAAAGAATGTTCCATGTACTGCAATAAATTCAAAGCCTTCAATCTGTCTCCTGCCATAAGAAAAACAAGAATGTTGCAGTGCAGAAGATGGGAAAAACTATGAATTTCCATCAATACCTGAAGTGGCCAATCACCTTCTGACTCCAGACTAAAGCAGAATATCATGCCAAATTTCCTTTATTCTCATATTCAAAAATAGAGAACTAATACTACCACAATTCCAATTACCACTTAAAAATGAAGATTTCTCAGAACTTGGTAAACATTTATGACATGATTCTTAGCACTCTGAAGTCAAATGGACACCACCATATTCCCTTCAGGAGAGGAAAGCATAGCTAATTCAGAATTATTAACACATGCTCTCTTTCATTATTCACTCTCTTTAAGAAAGCAGGGACATGCACAATTGCCAGTCCAACCTCCAGCAGTAATGGTATTCATCAGTAATCTTCTTGTGAGCCTTTACAATGGCTCTACCACTTGACTTCAATCAGCTGTAAAGCTCTTTTATTCTGTTATCACATCAGTGTGAGGGAATGAATGCCAAGGATTGAATGCCCTCCTAAAGGAGCACAGTCATGCTGTTAGAATAGCAATGAGCTGCTTCTGACACTGCTCAACACGTTCTTTCACACTCCCTCACTCTCGCTGAGAAACACATGCATGACAAAAATAAATATCTGTTGAGTGGGAATGCTAAGAAACAAATCTACAGAATAATATACTAAACAGAGCATATCACAGTTTAATAGAAAGAGTTGGAAGTTGATAAAAAGGATGCAATTAATAGACAACTGGCAGCAGTTGTGTTCCATTTATCAGAGGAAAAGGATGAGTGGAATAAATGTGCCACTAGTGAGAAAGACTCAGAATTTCTATACAGAATGTCTCATCTATTAATACTCAATTCTTCTTAAGCACTTTTTATTTTCGCTGATGCAAGGACCTAAGCACAGACTTGTTCTTAATCATTTTAATAAAGTGAAGAAAAATAGAGGTCAGATCAAAAATGGATGATTGTTGATATTCTAAGTAGAATCTCCTGGTTACTCAGCCTGTCTCCTCCCTGCACTGTTCAGTGGTGTGTACATGGCTTTAGCCAAAACAAGGGGATAAATCTCTGCAAATATGCCCCCAGAATCTAGACTGCCATATCGACAAAGCTATCAGACAACTCAGGAAGGCAACTGAATTGTCATTCATAACTTAATATTGCTTTTAGGACAAACTCAGACGTTTTTACTTTTATTTTTGTAATTTCAAATACAAAAATCAACACTCCACCATGAAAGTAAGCTATGCTTTAGCAGGAAAAATAAAAAGTGCAGGAAAAATAAAAAGTGTATTTTTCTAGTTCACGTGCATTAGTGGATATTCAGTAATAAATACATTACAAAGTGCTTTCCAAAAATTTATATTTCAATAATTAGTTATGATAAATTCCACTTTCTGACCAGCTATAAAGTAGTGTCCTTCCTCTAGAAAGGTTATTTCTACCGAGTAGTTTTAAATATTTAAATCAAAACTTATTTTTCACAATGATCTGGAAAAGTCTACACAGTCTTGTAGATAATATAGAATGGCTGAAAAAAGGAAAGACATCAGAAAGCTGGCAAAGAAAATAAATAAGCTAACCAAGGAAAACTTAATTCTTTTTGTACGACATTCTCTTGTAAATCAACACTAAGTTGCAAGTCCATTAATTCTCTAAATCTTATACTTCATAACCACCAACCCAATAGGTTTACACTTCTGTTTCCTGACAATCACTAAGATATTCTTTCTCCCTTCAGTTAAAATGTTTATATTAAAAAGAAATAATCTTCCTTGCATGAGAGCTTATTTAAATTCTTGTGCTGCTCCACAAAGGATGAAGGATCATGCTGTAGACTGTGAAATGCCTTTGTGTTTGACCAGAAGCAGATTATTCCAATAGTGCAGAACACTCTACAGTCCATTTTAGAGTGAACAGGAACACAGAGAAACCTCTCTGCTGTGAAGTATGCCAGCATCAAATCCAGCTTGGAGAAACAGAGAACGACTTTTGTGCCTCTTCTCGGGAATAAGGCACTGATGTGCCAAGTGAATGAGGCTTCTGAACACTGTTTTCAGAACATGAACTAACATCTCAGCAAACCAGAGATGCAATAAAACTTAATGAGTGACTCAACTGATCACATTTTCTTGAGAAACTACACTGCTCCAGTGACATAAACAGCAACTTTTCCAGCAGGAATGTATTAAATAGTTTCCTGCACCTCTCAATCATGCTTGTAAAAAGATCAAAACTCAGGATGAAGCCCTACAGAACATCTTCCCCAGTGAAAGTATATAGCTAAAATTGTATCTGCAGTGGTGCTAGATTTTAGTATATAGTATTTTGGCAACACCCTTTCCCAGTAATGTAAGGAAGAGAAGGCATCAACAGAAATCAGTAAAGCATTGATATTTTTCTTTTTTTTTTTTAGTGCAAGTGAGCAACAGAAATTTATTGTAACATGGTCAGGCAGTTGGACTCATGATCATTGTACATCCCTTCCAAATGAACTATTCTATTCTGCTCTACTAATTCCATCAGAAAAAATAGTTATTAGCAGATGCAGTCAGTAAAACTGACTCACATCTCATGTAGAAATGGACAGAAATGACTGCTTCTAACATGGTCAGCCAGCCATTCCCTGCCTCCTCTCACAACAGCATGACATAGGACTGCCCAGCTCTGCCTAGCTCCCTGTGCCTTGCCTAAACTTAATCATGTCTAATAAACAATAAAGTTCAATTAGAAAAGGATCCTCCTCACAGGCGTGGGCAGAAGGAAAGAAATTAATGGCAGCTGAGATACCACAAGTTCAACCCCACCACTGACAGGAGAACAAGAAAGCACTCACAACTCACCCTTGGTTTCAGTAAATAGCATTATGCAAAAGAACTAGGCTGCACCAAAGGTAGATTGCAAGAAGACCCATACTTGATGAGATAAAGACCTCCCAAGGTTGTTAACACACTGTTTTTGCACAACATTAATGAACTCGTGGGCATCCATTTCAGGATTATGTGTGAGATTAAGCTTGTTTCAGCACAGATATGCATGATTGCACATGTGCTCATCCTCACACTTCCAAGAACTCCTTCTAAATATTAAGTTTTCTGATTCAGGTTTTATTTGCACTTCTGAAAGCAATGAAGCAGAATAAGGGCAAGAAGAAAAAGAAATAACTGCATTGATGAGTAAAAACATTTAATGAAGATTTAACTCTACAGAGTCTACTTTTCTACTGATACTAGCAGAATTTTTGGAAATGACACTAGGAAAAAATATTTATAGCAACAAGCTATAATCGGAATAAAAGCTAAGGGGATAAAATGCATACAGTAGCTTAAATCATAAATTCAAATGCATCTAAAAGAAAATAGATAGTCATAACATTTTAATACCAAAATGAGTAATTGTTAAATTCCTCATTAAAAAGTGCTTTACATGACTTATTTACTACAATAAAAGTACCTGCAACATTACTCTGACTTTGCATAATTTTCTGTTAATTACCTAGACTTAGGAATATGATGGAAAACCTAATAATGCGGTATTTAGAACTTATATAAAGGGACAACCTGGAAGAAAACCAAATTCCAAATGGTTTTAAATTCATCAAAAAGATGAAAGAATTTTTTATCTTCCCTTCGTTTTCCAAGCACTTATTGAGGGCTCAAAGCGTGTTAACACAACTGTTTTATTTAGAAATATTAAAAAAAAAATTGCTCCTCTCTCCTACACTTTGTTCTCCCTGCTCCATCCCTGCTCCCCTGCTGAAGGAATAACATTAGGTTTTGTTAATGCTGTTAAAAAATATAACTGTATTACCCAAAGTGGCAAACTATCATGCTTAAAATTAAAGAAATATTTATTTCCAAATATATGCACTCCCAGCATTTAAACACATATTGAACTGATATTAATATTTTGTGAAGAAAAAAATGCTTCTGATATTAATAATGTGGAACTAAATAAGATATAAATTATTAAAAAGTGGATTACTGGAAACACTGGAGGTCAAAATGGATGTTTGCTTGAGACCAGGAAAAGGAAGCAGTAAAGAGGGGAGACAAACAAAAAGCAGGTCTTTACTCTGTGAGCAACCTTAACACCTGAAGGAAACCACTTTGCGCTTTAAGTTTATTAACACAAAAAGGTCTATCATAATCCCATTAAAAATAAGAACTTTGATGAATAATTGTTTAAAGGCTTTCTTAATTAGAAGCAAAGATAATTTTCCTATAGTAGAAATCATATTTTATGTAAAATATTTGTATCAATTTTTTTCTTGACACTTTCCTCTGCTTATTTATTTATCAGCAAATCAAGCAACATGCTGACCTGGACTGAATGAAGAAGCCTGCTCTCCTCAGAGCTCTCTTCATATATTTGAAGACCAAACAAGGAAATTAAATTTTCTTACTGTGTTATATTGCCAAGCGCTCAAATAAAATGTATGCGTAAGGAAGAGCAGAAAATATATTTGAAAAACAAAAGAGGACACATTTAAGAATATTGCTTTTAAAAAAAACAAATTTATATAGAAAACACAGATTTCAGTATCTCACAAATCAACATGTTGCACTTTTCTATTTAAATATATAAATTACTAGAAAAATTCAGTATCAGTATTGTAAGCTAAAAAATACTGTGAATGAAGAAATGCTGCCTAAGTTTGCATGTCAACTTTGCGTTCCTTAGATCCTAGAGGTAACATAAAACATTCCAACCATGATGTGGTTATGAAAAACACAGTGCCTTGCAGAAGAAGAAACAGTCTTGAATCACATGGAGTTCGTAAAAAACTGTAAAAAACCAGTATCTTCTTCAACCTTTCTAACCTAAAGATCTTTTTCTGTGTGGAATATATGCAAATGTTATCAACAGAGCTTCAGTGCCCCAGTATGGCTACTCTAAAAGAATCTAGGTTGTCTTGTCTTTGACAGTTAACAGTAAGGGAAAATTCAAGGAAGTGCAAATTTTAGGTAACTTCTTCTCATCCACCAGCGTCATAGCACAGAGGTATCTTGATCCAGATACTGGAATCTGCTTCAGTTCTTAATGACAGATTTTTCTCTCACAAGTTTGCTCAGTCCCTTTTTGAATCCACATAACATTCAGGACCCACGGAGTGTTGTGGTAAAGAGCTCAACAATTAAACTGTGTGCTGTGTAAAGAACTATCTTAGGCTTGGACCTTTACACCAGTTTTTAAATGTGACTAAACTTTTCCCTATGTCACATGTACTTTGTACACTTGTGCTACATTGTCCTCTCAATCTATTTTTTTCCCCCAGGCTAAGGAATCTTGAAGGTGCAATTCCTCACTTTTACCTATTCTTGAATTCCCCCAACCTGTTCCATAGGAACACCATAGATTCATATAATGACAAAATTAGGGTCCTTATTCTTCATTCTAACATTTTCATAAAAGTATTATGACCTTTAGTTCTTGTTCCTAATTGGCAACACACAGCTCATGGTTAAAGATTATGTACCAGAATTTAATTTCCTTTTTCTCCCCAAATCTTTCCATGTCACTTTACATTTACATGAATGGGAATTTCAAGTGCCAGTGTATTTTTGTCACTCTGTCTCAGAAGGTATTTCTGCTTTTCTTGGTTTGTAAGTTCAGTTCTATGCTTATTCTGAATGAGCTTTTAGCAGCTGCAGGCATTCCTATTCTGTTATTCACTTTTCTTTCCTGATCACTTGTGATGATACTAAATAATGACATGCTCAAAACTAAATATGTAACATTTACATAACGTGTACAACTGGAACACATAGGAAAAATACAGACATCTGTAGTACTTTTTGTTTATGAACTTAAAATTGTATTTTGATCTGAAAACTTTCTACTTGTTATGCTACCAGATACTACTCTTTTGTTCAGATATGAAATAAAGGAATATCTGTTTTGTTTCAACTTCACCTACTGTGCATTTCAAAGTAATTGAATGACCTTTTTAAATTTCTAATCAACAAAGTAAGTTCCTTTACAGTGAATAAAGGAGAAATAGTGTTATATCAAAATATCTTTCCATTAGTATTCCCAGAGGCTCACACTGTCTTCTCTAAATTGATAACTACTCAGACACTGTATTATGTCAAAACTGATAACAAGAAAAGGTTCACCAAAAATACTTTAACTTCAAACTATCCTGAAACATGTTTAGTGGGGTTTTTTTGGTCTGCTCCCCAACAGCAGTATTTCTGTGCACCTTTTCTCCAATTCAACATTTTAATAATAAATCACCACAGCTATTAGTATTTCTTCTGTGTTCAGTCTCTGAAGTAATGTGATACAACAGAAAGTAATAACAGAGTTAAAATAACTAAGTATATCCAAAGTATACTAGGATAAAATAACACTTAGACATGTCTTTTTAGTCAGTAGGAAAAAAACATCACCACATCAAAATTAGAAATAAACCTCTTATAATGAATCTCTGTTTTAAAATGTGACTTAATCTGCAGGTTGAAAGATAATCACACAGGAAGATAATGTGAGCTTTGTATGAATCACTACCAATCAGCTATCCTCAAAAAGGAAAGTATCTTTGATTGAAATGCTATATTAAAAAGTATAGAAAATATGTGCCTTAGTTCTTTTTAAAGTATCAGCTGTAATTTTATAAACTATATTTTAATTACTGTTGATGAGCAACTGGCATGATATAGGTTTTCCTGTTCATTACTCACAGTTGCACACCAGATTGTCAGCTAAATCTTTGTTAATATTCTCATTTCTAAACACTTTGAGTTTGATCAGTGCTTACTTTCTGCTAGGAAAAAGGCATAAAACACAAATTCAAATGCTTACTGGGTTTATGAAGAATATTGTAAGAAGGATTACTTTGACAGTTTGATTAGATTAACACAATCCTTCAGCTTGCACAACATACCATCACACTTGAAAATGCAGGTATTGCAACTTCCTTAGTGGATGCTAATGCATCTAAATTGAAAAGCACTGGTATCACATCTTTCCAATGCAAATTTCCATTGAAAATAAATTGAAATACACTGAATGGCATTTATAAACACACAAAAGAATAAGTTAAAAAGAAATGAAGCACAACTACCTGCATGTTTTCTCATGAAGATGCAACTACATCTAAAAAATGCACATGGAATTTGTAACTAGTTTACATATGTGGAAAACTACATGACAATTTTTGGAATTGTTGAGCTATACAGGAAAAAAATTACTAAAACACAAATTGTAAAATTTGCAAAACAGTCAGCATGGGTTTATGAAAAGCAGATCCGGCTTGACTAACCAGAGCTCTTTCTATGACAAGGTGACCTGCTGTGCTAGGTTCTAATTTATGGTTGCAAAAATAAATGATGAATTTTATTTCATATTTTATTGCATAATCATGATACAGCAATGTCATCAAATCTACATATATGTCAACTTTTGTTAACCAAGCACAAATAGTATGAAATTACTATTGTAAAATGTGCACAGCTTTTCCATTTTTTTCAGCAGATGCTGAAGTAACATTGAAGATGCACTGAGTAACATTAGACACTGACTAAGAACCATTTGATAGACTGCACTGATCTCCATATAATAACAAAATGCACTACTGGACTTGACATAATGTCTAATTAATCCAGGATTATGTGAGATGGATCAAATAGGGTTATCTGAAAGCTTATGTCAGCATTCACATTAGCAAGTAACTGAAGGCAATAGGAGATGACAGGAAGATCAGAGCAGGCTGGGCTGAGGTTCCTACAGGATGTTGCCTATAAATACCTGCAAGTACAAGCCTCATAATGAGCAGCATGGCTATTAGCACCACATTGTTCAAAAAAGCTAGAAGTTCTCATTTCCATGGCTGTAAAAAATACATCTTTAAAACAACAACTTAATGGTACTAGAGAGAGAAAACATTTTTCATTTCAAAAAACAAGGAAAATACAAAAGCTGCAATTGGAAACAAAGGTAGGAAGGTTTGTTAAGAAACCTTAAAACAGTGGAGAAACAAAAGCTAGCCTGTGTGAAATTAAAGCATTGTGAACCCCTGCAAATGGAATTAAAAGAAATCACAGTAATCAACTAAATACAAGTGTGCTTTATTGCTCTGCTAAAGTGGGCTGAAGTATCCTTAGTGTAATAATATTCAACATTTAAAAATAATAGTATGTAAAGTCAGTATTTAGCCCACCATAAAAATTAGAGAAAAGAATATTGTTCAACTTCACAAATTACCAGTTCAACCAGAGGCACTTAAAAGAAAAAAAAAAAGAGTATGATTTTTTAAGTTCATTTCATAAGTTACCTTCAAATGAAGTTCCCAAAAGCATTTTTTGCAACCTCTGTCAGCATACATGAACAACAAATTTGTGCCATTTGCAACGCACAGTTCAACTTCTATCTGATTGCATGAACTCAGTATTTCTCAAACATCAGGGTTAACACAGACTGAGAAAGCTACAAAAAGTACACTATTCTTTCTTACAATTAAATTTTTTATTAAATAAAAATCAAGTCCTATTTTTCCCTCTCCACTGTGCAAAAATACAGTTCCAAAATTTAACCCACATACCTCTAGCTTGAAATGAAATTTATCTTCCGTCAATTACCACCAGTCACAGCTTTCAAACACTGCAACAGCAGATGTGGAGTCACCATCTCTGAAAGATGTTTCCCACAACAGGTATTTTCACTTTATAAACTCTTTCATTGTTTACAAAGTCATGACAGTATTGCAGCACAGAAATGATGCTCAAGTTGTGATTCAGACGTTATACTTAGTCTTGAGCGAGTGTTTTGGAGAAATTTGAATTTTAGCTTCATTGAAAGATATCATTACCCTGTGGAACATTACTGAAGACAACTGAGTTACGTGAAATGAAGCTGACTCCCACTGACTCCCGTGTACAAGTTTGTTAAATGGTTTATTGCACACGCAGTGAAAGTGGATTAAGGTGCAGCCAAAAAGGTTGAATATAGAAATGAATGTTCATTCACAGACATGTTTTCAAAAAGATAAATAGACTAGGCAAAATTTAAAACAAAGCTAAAGATGGAAGCATCAGTTACTATTAGTAATAACTAATTTGTATATTTAATCAGAATAACCAGTACAGTAACTACATATTTCACAAATTGTATTTTCATGGAAAACACTCTGTTCAGAGGTCTGAATAATCAGGACAACTTTATTTCTGAACTAGTGCCCAACTGCAGATTTCTTTGCTGAAGGTTTTTGTTGTGTAGAAATTAATCTTACCAGCTAAAAGGTGTCAAAAATTTAGTGGAATAATGCTTACTAAAGACAGCCCAGAGGACTGCTAAAATCAGATTTAATTTGAAAACCACTGTCCATTTCTGATGCCACATTAGGCATCACTCTAGAATTTCTTCATATTCACCTACATACTGCAGCATAAGTAGCATTATTTCATTTTCACACTACAAAAATATTAATGCCAACTAAGTACAGAACAGCCAAAATTTATCAGATTTATATACACTTTGAAATAGTTGGAGTTTTTTGATTAGTAGTTCCTGAACTACTGCTGGAAGAATAGAAACTAAATTGGGATAACCACATGAATACTTGCAGAGAAAAATGTCAAGAAAATGAAGCAACTGAATGATGGAACATCTGAGTAATGACAGAAGAAGAAAATTACATATTCTATCTGATTTAAAGGGATTCATATTACTTGTATTAGATGAAAATTCAAAAAAAAAAAAGAATAAGGACTGGGCTTTTTGAAATTCTGTGAGGGGAAAGTACAGTACAGATTGTCTGGAAAATGTAAGAGAAAAATATGTTGAACAAAAATATCCTTTGCAGAATCTACTAGAAAAAGTTATGAAATAAGAGAAGCAAGAGCTCTATTGAGGAAAAGAGGAATTCTTGGTATCAGTAATTGTCATCAGCTATCTCAGGAGAACTGTCATACAGACGTCCTGAAATGTGTACCTTAACTAAGGAAGACAGGTCAGGAAAAAAAGTAGATATGCAAATCATCAGCATAAGCTGACAGTGAAGTTGTAAGAAAGCCTCAGATCACCCATGAATAGGATGGAGGAGGAAGAGTGAAAAAGAACCAAGAACCCCTGTGAGACTGGATGAAAGGGCAGAATAGCTCTCAAAATAGACAGCCAAGGACAATGCAAGCGGCAGAGCAAAGCACCAGACTGTCATGTATCAGGAATACAAGAAAGGCCAGAATATTAAAGAAGTAGTGATTATTACTAGGAGCTAAAGGACTAGAGAGACAAAAGAAGATAAGACTTTTCATATTTCATATAGCTGTAATGATGTTGTGCATTCCAGAAACAAACAGTAACTATACTAATTTCATGAACCCTCCACAAGGAGCTATGCTGTTATAAAAAAAGCTATTTTACTGGATTTTACTGGATTTGTCAAATATATGTTTGTCCTTTCTCCCCCCCCACTCCCCCAAGGTTGTGTTTGAATTTAGGTATTATGTCTTACACAGTGGCAAAGAGTTAAAATTATCTTTAATGTTTAATAGATTTTCTGTGCAGGCTGTATTAGCTTGGAATTTCTTAGTAAATTTGAAACAAGGAACCAGAGAACTGTACAAAATGTTAGGACTTTCGTACATTTGTTCAGGTTTTAACAACAAGACATCAGAACAAAAAGGGAAAAGTCAAATGGCAGTCATGGTTTAGTTCTTAGGGCTCACTTCTACGAACAGCAATAACTGGTGCAACTAACTGGAGCTTCAGAAAAGAAAACTAAGTAGATTTAAAATACTAAACTAAACAACTTGAAAGTGTAATGTAGTCTTAATTGTAATGTAGTCTTAAAACACATCCATGAAGCTCAATGAGGAAGGGCTCTATGGGAGGAAGCAGCACAAAATTAAAAGAGCATATGGATGTCTTTTTGTCTTCTTATATAGCAACACAATTCTCTTTCAGACTTTGGTCTTTGAGAACAATATTAATTTTAATAAAGCCTCCTTCTAGAAACACTGGGTACTTCAAAGTAGCCAAGGAACAAAACAAACTGTTTTGTAGACTGTATCTAACATTCTACAAGCATCCTATATTCATTCATCAAGATCCTGATCAATAAAGCACTTGAGAATACATGCTTAAATAACAAAATTCATGAGCTGTTCTATTGAAGGAAATGGGATTATTCACATTCTTTAAGATAAGCTAAGCATAAGAGAAAGTACTTTCTCTCTGCATTCACAATCAACTTTCATTTAGCCACAGAAAAATTAACATCTATTTCAAAAGTACTGGAAGTTGCCTAAAGAACTTGAACCCAGAAAAACCCACAGGCTTCCCTACACATATCACTGAGTTTTGATTTTCTGGTTTTTGCATGTCCAAATACCTTCCTCATAAAAAAAGCATGGGTTCTCATATTTTTCCTTATTTTCCACACTGAATCTTCCCTGATGTCAATGAATGCTACCAAGGAAAAGTGGACAAAAATTGGCAATGCACAAACATATTTGCAATCCACACTCACTTACATTAAAACAGTTGACCTAGTGGTCAAGAATTTTACAGCATAAAAAGTCCATTTAAATATTATGAAAGGAATTTTAATTCACTTTTTGCAAAAATGCAGAGAGCTTCCATTTTGAGACGAAGATTTTTAAATCTGAGTGCCTACGAGCATGCTGTGTACTTATTCTACAAAGGTAATGAAGATGAAGTCAATATGCTCAATGGAGCCTAAAAAGGCATTCAGCTGATGAGTTACTCTAAACCATAAATCTCATAAATCACTCTAAATCTCTCTCTAGGCTCTTGAGTTTATTTACTGGGTGAAGCTTAGATATCCAACACAGCAATGAACACAAACTTACAGAAAGACATCGACTTTTTGCTTTTATATCTCAAACTGAACCCCACCTCTGCTGTTCACAGTAAGCCCACTTGCAGGAACGACAGCCTAGGAACTTTGGAGTTCCAGATCTGACAGACCCCTAAACACAGAAATTCCCATGTACTGGTGAGTAATATGCAAACCCATTTAAAGGTATGCATTTGTGCCAGTTAACAACTTCAACTCGTATGGGGAGTCATATTTAAGCATCTCATAAACGCTCCTATTGTCAGTTTTATGTCTGCCAGTGCCAGTGCTAGTGAAACTGCAGATCACAGTTGGGAAGCTGAATGTGCACACTGCTCTGTGCTAGAATGTGGTCCAGCAGAAAATCAGGACCCACTTAGTCTGCTTTCATTGAGAATTTGGGAAGCCTGTCTCTCCACAAGAAACTACAGAATAAATAGGAAAAACTAACAAAATAGTCTTGGATGATCAACAAAAGAATGCCAATCATATATACCCACCATTATAATTCTACAAATACCATCTGGTTTTTTTCTGTTCTAGGAGAAAACCTGAGAGTTATATTCATATATAAATGTTAATGAGAGTATTTTAAATTCACACTGAAATGCTGAACTACTGTATAAGAAACTTGGTTTTTTCTCCTTTGTGCACATAATTCTTAGGCATGTTGAAGACTGTACATAAAGTATACATATATATGTATATATATGGTTAAAGCAGTGTGGTTCTTTTTTTGACTAACACTCTTATGTCACACGCGGACACGAAGGAACACACAGAGGCCAGTATCAGGTCAAAGAGAAAATGAGCCAAAGCCCCCACCCAAAGGGCCCGCTTCTTTATTTTATACACTTTTAGAAAACCTCATGGATTGGAGAGTGAAATTACCACCCCTCAACCACATAGGTCAAAGGAGAAATCCATCAAATTTCTCTGCCTTAGGAGAAAGAATGAAACATCTTAGGTTGGTTAGCATAACATGGCTTATGTTTACAGAAAGTGCATGAGAACTCTATTTACAGAATTAAAAACATTGAAGAACTGTGAAAAGCAAGGCAACACTCTTACCTTCTTTTCTTTGAGTTTTCTATTATTTCAGATTGCACTTAACACAAGACAAACAATAAGAGGTCAGTGACTTCATTGCTGTACCACTGAAATATAATTCCCTGCCACAATAAATTCCTAATGAGCACAACTCTTGCCAATGGAGGGTTGCCCTGGCAACAAAGTTATCCCAGAGGGTAACTATCCATCTGGTAGAAGGTTATGTTAGTCAGTTGTCTGACAAAGCTTTGAAAATGATAAAAACTTTTCAATTGCTCAAGTTCAACGGAAACTTGATGTACCAGGAGCCTACTGACATGAGAAAATACTGACTTGCTGAATACAAAGGGATTAAGAAACTTCCAAATGAATACAGAGTTAGAACAAGGACATTATGTTAAAACAGGTACATCTTCAGATTGTCAGTCTTGCAATAAAGTTCTTCTCTCACTTGTTCATGTCTTCCAATGGTTCCAAATAACTAAATACGATTTAAACCATACTTTTACATTTACTTTTAAAGAGAACAATGTGAAAAGGTTTTCCTGAACTATAATGGAAGTTGGCAAGATCAAGGCTGGGCTCAGTAGACAGTAGGATGGTGAATTCCAACTCTGAGGCAGGGAGCTAAAAAAATTCCCAAGAGAAAACAAGAGGTGGCAGAATCAAAGGCAGAGGCATGACCTGAGTACAGCCTCCTGAGGACACTGATGCTTTTGAACACAGGAGCTGGTTTCTCTTACAGTATATGGCAGGTAGTGACAAGAAGAGTCACTACTGAGACACAAAGTATTTTTACCTTTATTTCCTTAGAAAATTAAATGTTCATGTTCGCATTTTACATCTGGCAGGAAAGGTTCTATCCCACTATGTCTGTCTCCTCCACTCCAGAACGTTTAACCTACTGGCCAGTTTCAAATTGACAAATGCCTAGAAATCTGAAAGATGTGATCCTACCCACATGTTAGTAATTGGATATTAAATATTCATACGTCCAGACACTTCTTACAAGGTAACTAAGCCAGATTCTAAAATTATTCAAAATAATTCAAATGAGACAGAAAGTGTTCATTAATTAAAGGGACAAAAATAACAGAATAGCATCTGTATTGTTCACTAAAATACTAAGTGGTCCTGAAAAATATTAGTTTAGTAGAGATGCAAAATTATTCAGAACAGCTTTTACTGGTAAAAAATAAAGTTGGCTTCAAGAAGTTTCAGAAAGATGTTGTGCTACTGAATATTAAAATGACGAAATTCAGTCTGGATATAAACACAGAGGTAAAAACACTGCAAAGCATAAACATCTGATGTCACCCATGACATGAACCTCTATGACAGTCAAGTTGGACTATGAACAATTACCTGAAGTACTGACTTTTCACAGCAGAAAAGGCATGAAAAATTATAAAGAAAGAAATAAAAAAATAGGAAACAACTTAAATTTCATTTATGAATCCATGGTGTTCCATCTCTTGAAGAAGTTTCCATTTAATACACAACAGAAATTAGCACAAAAAGCACATGAAATGGCTTTTGTAAGTACAGATATTTTCAGCTTGTAAAAGGAATGATTGTATATAGAGATAGAAAAGAGTTTTGAGACAGTTGATGGGGAAAAAGTGAGTAAAGGATGATTTGACACAATTTTTCATCATCAAAGAAATAAGTGGAAGTGAATTCAAAAGAATCTTTTGTTAAATCAAAGAAGGAAAATTTCTTATCACACAGCATAAAGAAATCACAAAAAAAATCACTGCCACAGGATGTTTTAACCAGTACACTTTAAAACAATTAGATACATATTTAATAATACTCAATAGGCATTGAAAAAAAATCAGTATAAGAGATAAATATATAATGAAGCTTGCAAGTAGAAGAAGATGGGAGGGTATATAGCTTCCCCACTGTTTTGCTCTTACTCTAAATGTTTGCCTTTGTTCACTTAATCTAACCTGGTTCAAGGATCTTTGTGGTCCAAAAAGACCAGATTGGAACAGTGAGAGGTCTCACACTCTCTAAATTCCTGGCCACAAAAAATTAAATTTTATTTCAGTGCTTGTATTTTGAGTCTCTTGTCTCAGGTGGCTGAAGGCTTTGATTGAGACTAAAGTAGCAATAATATCTTTCTTTTATAGATTCTACAGTGTCTGTTGAGAAATGTACTCCAGTTTCAACTTTAATTGATTTTTTTTTTTTTTAAATAAGCTAAACTAAACTAAACGCAAGACAGCTCTACTGGAAAACACTTAAATCATCCTCACGTTCAGGGAATGAAATTCTCTGATTGAGTCTGTGTGAAAAATAGAAACATAAGAAAAATATATAACTGCATTTTTTAACACTTCCTAAATTCCAATGACTTACTGCCAGACAAAAATCATTATTATGTGTAACCTTTTCCCCCTCTTTATCTCTTTTTTTTTTTTTTCTGGGAGGGCAGGTTGAAGGAGGAGTAAGAGGTGGTGGTGTTACAATTTATGTAACCAAAATTTTATTTTAATATTTCCCCACACTTAGACATCTACTTTCCATTTGGATAAAGAGAAAACCTGTGCTTCTGCAGTTTTTCATGAGCTTAATAAGACTGCTAGATTCTCAGCACTTCTGGAAAATGGTACCAATATTATTTCTTAAAACTTAACATTAGATGCCTACTTTTAAACAAAATACCCTTAATCAAAAGCTAGTAATGAGCTACAAATTATGATACCAACAAATAAATGGGAAACAAATATGTCTGTTACCATATTGGTCAATAAACCATATGAGGTCCAATATGAGATACATGAAAATAAAAATGAACACTAAGTCAAAGAAATGAAAAATACACTTCAGCCTTCCTTGAAAAAGGGAAGGATATAAATGGTGATCAATTACATGTGCTAATACATTTACATTTTCCAGAAAAAAACAGCGTTTATTTTGGGCAAAGAAAGCATCAGTCTCCTCAATTAAGAAAAAAGAATAAATGTCAAGGAGGAAAAAAAAAGTCTTTTTCTAGACCCACCTGCAGGATTTCAGGAAGAAAGACACAAGCCAGCAGGCTCCACCAGCAACAGGTGCTCCCTACTGAAGTTTGTCTAAGGAATGCAACCTGAGAAATGTACTATCTACCAAAGAAGAAAATCTTCTTAGGAAAGATGGTAAATAAGGACAAGCAATCATTCTGATCTAACACTCAGGCTGAAATCACAGCTCTCCTCTCTCACCCTCTCTCCCTTGCACCGGCTGTGGTACTCATCAGCCTCCTCACTTCCCTAATGTGAAGAAAACTAACAGATACTGCCAAGGAGCTGAGGGGAACAGAAACTGGAAGAAAAACCTGTTTCAGCAGTGAGACAGTAAATCAACTCACCAGTACTGTCAAAATCTACCTGTGTTATTATTTGCTTTTTTCTGTGTCTTTTGTTAATCTTTGTAACTGTTTTGCATTTTACATGGTAGGATTTTATAAATTCTTTTATTTGCACTTAATTTTACACAGTAAGCCTTAAGGCACCTCGGTAACACTAAAGTTTTCCTCACATAAAAACAGGGCAATGCTGTAAAGTAGGACAGCAGGGCACTGTAAAGAGTACCTATCTCACCTCCCTGGTTTTGTGTTTCCAATCAGCCCGAGTGCATTATTCACACCAACTGCATCAGCTACTTACTGGTGAGCTGGCAATACAGCAGTCAGCTAAATGGTACGAAACAAAAAGGCCTCCTGGCAGGTGAAAATATTAGGCCGTCCACTTCAACTCTAAATATTCACAAAGCATATGACAGCACATATTTATAACTGGAAACTAACATACATAGCTGCTACTTTATTTTCCTTTTCTGTTTTCTTTTTTTCTGAGCAAGTTTTTAGCTACAAAAGCTGTGCTGGTGTCTCTTCTGCAAATTGTGTACTACTGCTGTGGTGAGTTACACAGAGAAATCACTGCACAAAAGACAACACAAAAAGGTAATTTATATAAGAACATCAGATCAGAAGGTAAACACTTTAATGAAAAATACATGCACTCCATTCTACATGAAAAATAAATAAAATTAAGTACTTATATGTCTATGAAAATTCTTATCCTATTTGAAACACCAGTCAGTATAACACCTTGTTATCTTGCATCAGGATGATTTGATGGCATTGTTAGAGACTTCCTTCCAGCTGCAAACTGCCTACAAATCAAATGTCGTTTTGAACTCCATATCTAAGCAGTTTTAAACACTGTTCTGCTCTAAGTATTGGTATACAAGCACTGACATTTAAGTCTTGTATTGCCATTTCTAGTCAAGGATGAAGAATTGGGAATGGATGCCACCACTGTAATGGCATTGCTTCCCCCAGCACAAGAGTACACAGCTACATAAACACAGCGTATCCAAGAAGTGCCTGAAGGACAACACACATTTTAAGAATTTAAATAAATGAAAATAAAACCTTCAATAGAAACTTCAATAAAATGTCTTAGTCTGAAGAAATTCAGTCTGAATTCTGAGATTTGATGGTAAGCATATAAAATATTTATCTAGAGTAAGACAGCACAGATGCTGAGCACTGAGACATCTCCACCTTTTCTAATACAGTATGTTGAATCTTGAGTTAAAGTTAGAAGCCCACAAAAGTCAGTTTCAAATAGCAAAGCAATCTTTAAAATAGTGTCAAAGCACCCTTTTGTCAAGGACCAAATATAAAACTAACTTGCATTTTGTAAGTCCATAGAAATATGTTAAACACTTATATATCCTGAATAATTCAGCCATCATGCTACTTCATTTTACCAATCCCTTCTGCCAAAAAAGAAGATAACATATAAGATAAAAAGGCAAGATATAATGAAAGATAAAACTCAGGTCTTATGTTATTTTGGTTTGTGAACATGAACATTTATATTAATCAGTTTCAGTTCTATGGATTTAAATTTTAAATGTCTTGGGTATAACTTAACAAGCAATTTCCATTTTGAAAGAATTTACAAAGTATTTACTGCATTTATATAAAAAAAACCAAAAAACCAAAACAAAACCAAAGCTTGAAACAAGTGAAGAAGTGGGATAATTTACTCATTAAAATGCAATTCAGGCTAAAGAAGAAATCAAACTAAATACTTACGGCTAAAAATCTTTCTCAACATATCCTTTGTAAGCAAAATGCATGCCTTTACTTTTCCTACTTTACACAGTTCTTCTTCAGAAGACAGTGATGTATTTTAGTGGATTTCATAGATACAGTTACAGAATGACAGAGTATTTACTGAAGTGAGGATTTGGGAATCTTTCCAAATTTCTCTTCCCCTCAACTCTAACTAGCTCAAGTGCAGGTATTTTGGATATGTTCAATGATTTACTCCACACACCCGAACAAATAACTGATGAATCCTAAATTAAACTAGACAGATAATATGACTCCAGCTGGAGTACTCTTACTACTATACATTCTGCCACAGAGGCGGACATCATTAAAGTGTCCAATTCTATTCTCACCAAAGTCAATGGAGGAACAGTAACAAATATCGAGAGACAGAATGCGGTTCTAACATCTCCAGCCAACAGCAGTTATCTGTCAGACTAGGAAATGCACAACAGCAGACTATTTAAGTGTGCTATTACTCCCCTGAAAACCCACTACTGCAGTTCATGAGAAACTGGGGCCTGCTGCGAGAATCACAGAATTGTTGCACATAGGTAAAACCTTATAAAATGAAGGCCTCACTGCCTTTGTAAAATCATGGCCTGTTTACTTCAGCTGAGTAGAAAAGGACTGTGGGAAAGAGACACAGCTGAATTAGGGGTAGAATAACATGCTGTGTGACCGTCACGTGCTCACATCGTGGTGTATGGTGGTTGCTTGAATTATGTTTGTTATGCTTTAAAACTATGTAAACTGATAACCAGCTAACTGCTTAAAAAGGCCGGGTTTTTGCAATAAAGCGGCTCTCCTTTGCACCTGCCTGGGGACTCTGCGTGGCCTCATATCGTAACAACCAAACCAGAATTTCAGCTGGAAACAGCACAGTATTTATTTTTCCACTGCAGCAAAGGAAAACAGGCAGCTTGGTGAAACAAGGCATGGTTTCAGCTTTAATGGGGAGAGAGGAAGACTTAAAAGAGAGAAAAACTTTATTTTCTGTGAAAACATCAGCAGCAGATCCTTTCTTTCAGGAAGTGCCACTGTTCTCTACTCATTGGATTTCTGCAGGAAACGGAGCCAGAATGCACTCCTGGTGCAGACATAAAGGGATCTGACAGTTCCACCTGCCTTCCTATTCCTTCCACATGAAGGAATCTGACTGTCCCACCTATCCTGAACCCTCCTCTGATGCTGCTCCTATGCCATTCCCACATCATGACACACACTGGGACTAGAGATGACTGTAAACAGGGCCTTCAAAACGCCCCATCCCTTCCCAAGAGCCACAGGGTAGGTAGAGTCTGAGCAAAAGCCTTACAACAACAGTGTAGGGAAGAATGCCTGTAGTCCCTGCTGATGTTACATTACAACATGATTAGTTCACCTTTCTGAACTTAAAGTGCAGGTAAAGCTATTTCTGTTTACAGCAGTTCAAGATTATCTGGCGGTAAAAGTCAGTACAGGCACATCCTAAGTACCCACTGAAACAGAAGACAGCAAAACTGTGTAAATCTAAGCAGAACTCCCATGTTTCCCTAATTTACTGCTTTAGGTCACATGAGGTAGCAAAAGCAAGACTGATAACAGGATCATCACAGCCTTGGAGTACATGGAGAAAAGGAGTTAAGCATCTATCCAGCCCTTACAATTATTAGTAGGATTGTTCCTCCCATCTGTATCTGGAAAGCTAATTATATTTCTTGCCTTTACTCATTTTGTATCTCTCTTTCAAATCCAACATCACAGGTCCATCCATAGCTAAACCCTCTGAAAAACTTCTTTAACAATATATATCTAAATGAGAGAGAAATTTTGGCCTATAGCAGACTTTACAGTTAAAAATATGAAACAGACAATACAACCAAGTGAACAAATTCCATCTCTGAAGTATTTTCCATTTGGAAAGCAGCACTGCTAATACAGTTGTAAACAATTAAGCTAGAAATCACTTGCAACAGAATGGCTTAATGACAAGTTGGGTAAAAATCTGTAACCTTATTTCTTAACACTTCAGCAAAAAACTTTGCATTAACCTTACTGGCTCTTGCAGATTCACTGCATTTATTATCCATAGTATCAGGGTGAAAAGATTCACAGGTTGATAATCAGTGTAGTATAAGCACAACTGAAATCTGATTAGCAACTTGAGGAATTGCTTGAGGTTGTTTCAGAAAAAGGGTTGGTAATAGAGGTGTCTACATTAAGATATCTTTACTAGTTTGAAATACACTAGAAAAAACATGCATACAGAACAATCTACTAAATAATGAAATCTAGAACACAGTACAGATCTGCTGCACCTGCTGAGTCAAAACACAGAATTATTCCTTAAGCTTATTTAATATACAAAAATAGTCCTCACTCTACATATAAGAATTTCATTTAGATATTTAGATATAAGAAACCTGGATTTAAAAGATACAGTTGGAAATTGCACGCAAAGACTTAAGTATTAAGCTTTTAAATACTACTTTAAATATATCCGAATTTTTTAAAAATTGGAATTAAATAATCAGAAACACTTATTATGGATAAAGATCCCATTGAAGTGTAACTTGAGAAGTGCCTATGGATTAGCAATGAGAAAGGGTTCCTTTCAGCATGGCAATAGTCTAAGAAATTAACCCCAGACTTGGTTTTCAAAGGAAATTTCTCAACATTATCATGGAATCATAGCTTACAGATAAGCACAAATTGAAATTCTGGCAAAAACATCTATTTTTGGGGCACATATGGGTGGTTAGCTGGATTAAGGAAGCTTTCTTACATTATTTTATTACATAGATAAGGCTAGTGATCCGGTACCAAGTGCAGTGCTAGAGTTAACATGGTAAAAAACCTTCAGGAGCTAGAAATACTGCAGCAAAAGCAACAAAAATTATTCAAAAGCAGATAAATTAGTTACAGCAAAACATTTAAATAGCTCAATCTTTCAAATTATCAGAAAGGTCTTATAAAGAATAAATATTTTACACTGGAATAACTCACCAAGTAATAAGTATCACAATGAGTAACAGATATTATAATGAAACAAAGGAGGCAAAAGAACCTCAGATGGAAACAACTGCCATGTTCAATTCAGAAATTTGTTGAAGATGAGCAACCAAATACACTCTGCAAGGATATCACCTCTTAGAACAGATTAACAGGAGAACTGATAGATTCCTCTTTTTTTAACATGTTCTTATCAGAGTTGGATACCACCAGACTTCACTGAAACAACTTACTGGATTCATTAAATGAAGAGCAAGGATTTCTTCACCCTCTGTTACAGGTCTGGATAGATGGTCTAAGTAGACATTTTGGCATTTAAAGTGTATGAAACTAACTGAACATTTCTACATAACGAGTAGATATAAAGAAAATGATATTTAAATATATTACATCTCTTTACAAGGCATAAATTATGAGTTAGTCTCATATTTACTGACTAATCCACTTGAAAATTCTTATGGAATTTAAAATATTACTTTTCCTTCCTGCATTAACTTCAACAACAAAGTTGGTAGATAAGGATATATAGTTTAAACATACAGTAAAAAATTGGAATCAGAAGCTACTGGAACATCAAGTAATAGAACTAAGAATGGGTAAACCACTTTTCTCAAATATCAATTCTTTCTCTTGACAATAGGAAATTATTGAGGAAAAATAATTACTGCAACAAGAGGTCAGCAACATAAAGAGTTCTACCTGGACAAACAATAAGACAGAAGACATGACAAAGGACAAATGCCAAGAAGTGAAGATTGAAAGCTAATATTGGATTGAGTAGTTAAGCAGATGGACAATAAGAAGCCTGGAACTCAGAATCGATGGAGGGCATTGATTAAGCACAATTCAATGTTTCGCTTCTCTGAAGAGACAGACGGGAATATTGACATCAACTTTGAGTGAGTGTTCATTTTAGTACTATAAACTATCATGACATCAAGTGCTTGGCTTTGAAGGGCAAGAAGACTGAAGACATTAAATGTTTCTAAGTAGTGGTGACCATTGAAGGTTTTCTCTCTTATTATGGTAATACTCAGATGACACTAAAGCAAAAGGTTCAAGAAAAACCATTCACAAAGATACTGGCACATCCAAAACACATTACCAGAGTTATGGAGGTTTAAAAAAGTACTTACTTGGTATGTGTCCCATAACCTGATGGTACACCGTAAAGGGACTTCTCTCATCAGCAAGTTATTCATCCAACGGAAAGCAAATTGCAAGTATTTCACCTCATGCTGATCCAAGTGCCTATGAACTTGTTCTGAAGACAGAATAAACAGGTATTTTACTGCAGCTTTTCTGAAGTCTTGAAGTATCAAGTGCACTGTCTAAAACAATAAAATACTCCTCCAATCTCATGGAAACAACTTGTGGTAGTGCATGCAAATTCTCATAACCAAATGGGAACACTGAAAGTACAAATTAGTTAAACATTACACTGGACTGATTTTTCTGCCACTAGATGGATTAAATAACTGGTCTGAGTTGCACTATCTTAAGAAAACTTTAAGATCAGAGCTTTACAATATACCACAAAAATATACAAAGCTATAATGTGAAATTGTTAGGTACATATACCCTCATTATTTTCTTAGGCTATAAATTATTTGGGGCAAGACTAAAAGAAACATAGTCTCCAAATAACATAATGGCCTCCAAAAATAAAATGTTGGCAATCAAAAAAAAAAAAATTATTAAATTAAGAAGGCAAAGAAATATAAGGAAAGGATATATAAAGGTCGCATTCATTTGAGAAAAAAAAAAAGTGAGATTAATATGTAGGAAATACAGTGAGAAAGCTTAACTAATTTGCAGCTTAAATAATTTCTTAGTATTACAAATAAATGCAAATAAAACCAATACAAATCAATGGTTTCTAAACCAGTACCCACACGCACTGTGTTTATTGTAGAACATTATACTATTTGAAAGCTGTGATAGTCACTTGCAAGGTTACTGCTAGAGCTAATAGAACTAGTCTACTACACGGCTTGTCTATATTGAGCAGAATTTCCTCCAAAAAGGATCACAGACATTCAGTTAACAGGCTTCAGTTAACAGGCTCAAGTATGATATTAGCATGGTGTAGATGACAAATACTGCAGAAATGCTAATGTCTTATTTTGGACAAATTTATGACAGGAAGTCTACCTTAAAGCCTAAATAAGACATTCCTACTGTCTTTCTACATACAAATACATTCTTTAGAAATTTTTGCTGCCCAGATCATCCCTTCATCCACATTCACAGAGATGTATTATCAGCTAAAGCAATGAGTGAATGCTCATCTTCCAAACTTTACATATCTAAGAAATATCTAAAAAGGCACTAAACCACTAAATTAATTTAAAGAATAATCCCAAGAGTATGGCAGCACTATTACAGGAAACATTACCTAGAAATTAAGGTAACAGAAGTTAAGTGATACTAAATTACAATAAAGACTGAAGCTGTTCAGGTTTTTTTTCCCTTCAAGATGTATTTTTGGCTATATGAAAGTGTCAGCCAATATAAAACAGTTGTTTCAATATGGAAGCTGGAAGTAGAAATCTTTTAGATTTTACAAACAAACAAAAATAAGGGTTTTTTTAAAAAATAAGACATCACAACACATTACTCCAAAGGTCCACTTATCTTGTCTCCAATGATAGCTGAAAACAAATATCAATGAAAATGTATTCAGCACTGGTATTTCTCCATAGCACTTGTCAGCCTCCATTTATCTGGGGCTAAAGCAGTCTTCAGCAGACCTGGTATCTGTTTCCTAAAGTCATACCCTTCCACAATATAAATATAAACAAATATAGACAAATTCTTAAATTGTGAGGCCCAGAAGTGCACACTGTGCTCAAGGTGATGCTGCACCAACACTGAATACAGTGGGATAATCAACTCTTTTGACCAGCTGGTGATGCTGTGTTTGATGCACCCCAGGATGGGATTTGCCCTCCTGGCCAACACATGCCAGATCCCTTTCCTCAGGGCTGTTCTCCAGCCACTCTTCTCCCAGTCCATACCTGTGCCCAGAATTACTGCATCATGAGTGTCATTTGTCCTTGTTAAATTTTCAGATAGTAAATAAATCACTGATGACTGCCCAATGCTCCAATCTAACAAGATCCCTCTGCAAGGCATCTTATCCCTCAAGAATAACCAGTAGCCCCCAGTATAATATCATCTGCAGACTTGGTAATGGTGCATTCACCTCCTGCATCCAATCACTGATAAAAATATTGAACTGAGCTGGCGTTAGAATTGAACCTTGAAGGACATCACTGGTGAACGCTCACCTGCCAGATGTAGCCTCACTCAGTACAACCCTTTGAGCTGCATCCTCTGCCAGTTCTCTGCCCTCTGCACCATTATTAGATCACTTATTCATGCCAAATGATGAATTACTATTGTGTGTCTGCCTTCGCTTTAGAAAAATTTAGCTGCAAGTTAAATATACTGAAGTGAGATACCAGGTTAAATTTAGTATTTGAATGTCACATTTAGATACCTAGATTGCAGACTACTATGATTCGATAATCTAGTACATCAAGCAGGATACAAAAAAAAGGTCAGTTTTATTTCTAAGCAAAGTTACTAACTCACAAAATTTTTGTTCTTCACACAGCAGAAACAATTTTCATTTGGTTGCTTGTAGCCATTAAAAGTAAGTAATGAAGAACAGTAAATTGTGTCAGTTGTGATATTTCAACTATGGTAGTTAATGGGCATAATGAATTTCTTGAAAGTTGCTTTCTAGTCTAAACAAGTTGAAAAATGGATTACTAAACTCTGTGCTTTATACCTAATTGATGCAAGACTGGAATAGAAGATGCATTGAGTAAAGAAGCTAATTCTTCCTACTCTGTAAGTAATTGTAAGTAGAGGCTAATTCGCTGATAAAGGTAATTTGGACTGGCATAATCTAAATCTAAATTTTCCATTTCAATGAAAATAAGTATGTATGTGCAATGAACAAGAAGATATATAATTACTGTCAGCTTTAAGACTTCAAGTATTTTATAAGAACTACTTCTACTGCAGTTTCTGATAGCAAAATTATTTTACAGTTAAAAAAAATAATTCTTTAATCAAAATTTAAAAGAAATAATTATGTTTAGTAAGTTTCCCAACACTTTCAATAAATCTACACATAAAGTTTGGGTGAAGGAAGTCTTCTGATTAAATAATAAAATACATTATAGAGATGCATTCCAAAGTAGCATACTGTGAAAAATAGGTAACTTGTAGACAAAAACCATTCACAACTATTCATATTTTTATTAAATACACTTATTGGTACATCATTTTGAATGATCACAACCACCTTAAACAGATGCTTCTCATGCTAGACAGGCCCATACACATATTTATTCTTCATGTTTAATGTCAGCATCTCATGCCGTTTCACTGATTTCAAAATTATAATCTATATGATTACAGAATCATGAACTTAACAGTTACGGACAGAAACAACCTGCACTAAAGCATGACTCAACTGATGTCCTGACAGAAGGATGATGTTAGAACAAGTCCCTAAGCAAGTTTACACATAAGCAAAGAGGAATCGCAAAATAATGTAAGATTATGCATGAACTGCCAAATTACTGTGGCACAGCACGGTGTCACCACATCCATCTGCACAATTCATCACTTCAGAACATTAGCCTTTTGGTGTTCACCTTTACTCAAAGATTCCTATCAATACAGCAGTTGTTTCTGATGTTTGATGTAGTTTTGAAATTTTGAATATTACTTAAAGTTTATTTTTTAGTCATATTTCATACCCTGAGCACTTTGTTTTTAACTCTACTTTTTCAATTCATTATCTGAAATGCAGGTAAGCTAACAATCTCTCATAAAGAGGCCTTTTAGTTCAACAAAAGGAAGAAAAGTGAGTATTTCTCATGAAAGGCACACCATTTTTCTTAAAAAGTGCAAGAGTAACTGCTCTGATACCAAAGCAAAATGAAAGTAAAATAATGAGCCAATCTTTGCCACAGGAGCTTATTGGCATTGCCATTTGCATGCACATTGATTTTTAGTGTACGAAAACATGCTATGGAAACACGCTAGCACTCCTGTTTTCCATGGAATCATGTAATCATTTAGGCTGGAAAAGACCAGTAAGATCTTGATACTAAACCATTAACCTAACACTGCAAAGCCTACCACTAAATGATGTCCCTAAGTGCCACATCTACACACCTTTTAAATATCTCCAGGGATGGTGACTTAAACACTTTCCTGGGCAGCCTGTTCCAGTCCTTGATAATCCTTCTGGTGAAGAAATGTTTCCTGATATCTGTCCCGGTTTGAGACAAATTAAGGGAAACACCCTGGAAGGAATGTCTCCTCTTACAAAGGCAGGTTACAGCCACCCCTGCCCCACCAGGTTTGGAAAGAATTTTCCTCAGAGGAAAAGTGTAAAAAAACCTATTTATTTAACAAGTAAAGTGCAGGCAGGCACCAAAAAAAAGAAAAAAAAAAAAAACAAAACCTAAATAATAAGACTTCTCACTGTGGAGAGAACCTGGTAAATTTCAGAGTCCTTTGTGGGTGTGGCTTTCTCCTCTCCGGAGCTGGGGTTTGGAGTGGGCCCCTCTGGGCCAGTGTAGGGCCTTTGGTGATGTTCTGGTGTTGCTGAATAGTCCAGAAGAGAAGAAGAAGAAACCAAAGTCCCAGGGCTCCATGCTTTAGCTAATGAACAAAAAAACTAGCTAAAAAGCGACAGCAATGTAACTCTCTTCCCTGCTGCAGAAGCGGAGCAGCCAGGCAGAAGAAGCCAGCGAGCCATCTCTGTTTTCAAACACAGTGCAGAAAGAATTCCAACGCCTTCCTTCCCCCTCTCTCTTAAAGGTGAAGAAAGGCACAGGATTCATGTCTGGGCATAGAGCAGATGATAGGGAATACAGTATCATACAGTAACCCCAAGACAATATCCAATCTAAACCTCTCCTAACACAACTTCCTCTTGTCATTTTCTCTCATCCTGTCACTTGTTACGTGGGAGAACTGACTAACCCCCACCGAGCTACAACCTCCTTTCAGGCAGTTGTAGAAAACAAAAAGGTCTCCCCTGACCCTCTTTTCCAGGCTAAACACTCCCAGCTCCCTCAGCTACTCCTCACCAGACTTATGCTCCAGATCCTTCACCACCTCCATTGCCCTTCTCTGGATGCACTCCAGCACCTCAATGTCTTTCTTGTTGTGAAGGGCCCAGAGCTGAGCACAGGATTTCAGGTGTGGCCTCACCAGTGCCAGACAATCGCTGCCCTGGTCCTGCTGGCCACACTGTTTTTGATATGAGCCAGGATTACACTGGCCTTCTTGGCCACCTGGGCACACGCAGGCTGATGTTCATCCAGCTGTTGACCAGCACCCCCAGGCCCTTTTCTGCCATGCAGTTGCAGACATTCTGCCCCAGCCTGCAGCGCAGTCTGGGGTTGCTGTGACCAAAGAGCAGGACCTGGCATGTGGCCTTGTTGAACCTCACACAACTGGTCTTGACCCACTGATTCAGCCTGTCCAGATCCCTCTCCCGAGTCTTCCTACCCTCCAGAAGGCCAATAGTCACACCTGACTTGGTGCAAACTGACTGAAGGTGCACTCCATCCCTATGTTACAGTTCCCACATACAGAACTTTGCTATCCAAAAGAAAGAACCCTGTCACCAATCAGTGACTGCTTTCCTTTTTAGTACTCTATCCATTGAAAGCTAATTTTTAATCTAATTCTCTCTCCTTCTGAATAATTTCTACATTGTTCAAAGCCAGGATGTTTATGGGATACAAAGGTAAGAGTTTGAAGTAAAATCTCAACACCAGATGTTGCCAGATGCAGATAAAGGCTTAAAACCCCCAATGTGAAATTCTGAACAACAGCAATTCTGTCAAGAGAACAGCTTAGCAATGAGTTATTATTAGTTATGTATATTAACTTTTATTCATATACATTAGTTACAAAATAAGTTCCTGCTGACTGAAGAAGACATTCTAAAGGTGTGCACCTCAAGACAAGATCTCATTGTATCTTGTTCCAGACTTAGTTTCTTTTTTTATAACTGGTTAAAATTGTTCACTGCAAAAAATTACAATAAAAGCATTTTTAAAAATACAATGAAAAGTCCTAAAAATGAAAATATGACTGGCAGAAACCCAGAAATATTACCAATTACATTCTCCCCGTGGCCTACAATTTAAAGATAACGGTCTATTTGAATTTAGCTAACTAAACATACAGCTCTTAGCTATGACTGAGAAGTATCTTCATCATACACAAAAGATATGGTCCATACTCTAACACTCAAAAGCCCAAGACACTGATACCAAAGCAAAAGAAGAAAATACTAGAGGAGGGAAGGAAAGGCCAGGTTGCCTCACAGAATCAAATGAAAGTAAGAGTTCTGTGGTATGTAACACCAAATGGAGGAAAATATTAGGAAAAGCATTTAGAAGTAAAGAAGAAAGATCTACCCTTCTAGCTAAAAGTTAAAAAAAACCCCTGTGTTTCCAGGTGGACCTCAAACTTAATATTCTGAGCAAAATGAACAACAGAGAAAAATATTACGAGAGACACTTGTACTTCTAGGTACCATCACTGGACTTCTCTAGCCTGTTCTTCTAATCATAAATGTGTGCAGTCATAAAAGGCCTGACACTTTTTAAATTCCCCATCATGTGAAACATCTTTTTTCTTCCCTTTTTTCTTTTTTTTAATTTGCCATGAAAACAGTACGTTTTGGCTATTTAAAAGTTAAAGTGCTTACAGCAGTCAGGAATTCACAAATTATTTTACAGTCAGTCTCAACTCTTGCTAAGATCTCTGAATTCTGTAATAGCATACAAATATAACCTCCACAGTAAAACATAAAAATATGATTTAAAAGATATATTAGTTAATTATAATGCCCAGTGAACAGCACTTACAAGTGGATTAAAGTATAATACAGTAATTACAACCATAAAGTCAGATATAAAATAACTACTATTGAGCTAAATAAAATAGCTTTATTAAAATGTGAAAGAGCTTTACAGTGCAAATTAATTAAAACAATTATGAAATGCTTACAAGATTTTTCAATCACTTCAGCACCAAGCTGACATATAAAGATGGACCAAGAAACAAGGTCCTTATTAATCACTCATTCTCAATAGCAACAGTAAGGTCTAAATAAATTCTATGTCCATTTCCAATTCAAAATGCTTTTGCATGGCTGAGAATATCAGTTTTGCAATTAGAGCTCTTTTTTCCAGCTACTTCAACACAATCCTAATTCAAAGTTATTGGTGTCAGTTAAATGTTTTACAATATAATTAAACATGAACATAATTTTGCACACACAATTATGCATTCCTTAACCATCAACCAAAAAATCATTAGCGTGATTGAATATGTAACAAAGATAGATCAAATGTCATCTATTAGCACAGTTTCATTATCAGTTCATTGTATGAACACCCAAGATTCAAATTAAAAACCAAATTAATGAATCTATATCTATCACATATATTGAACAGATAACTTGCTCTGTGAGTTCTTATTAAACAACAGTAAACAGATTAATAAGAAAATTTATTAGTCTTGGTTGATATTTTGCCTTTTTGAGAGTCAGATTTTCCTAAAGAAAAAAGCAAAATTATTTTCTCTGCAGTTTAAAAAGTTCAGTCAGCAGAGAAACTGAATGTCCTTCAGAAACTATGGAAGCATTAAAAGTACTCATTAGGTATCTCTAAGTAGTTTTTGGCTTAACTCGTCATATGAAATTAAGTTCTGAGCAGAACTGCAAAACGTTTGTGTTTGAAGCATTGGAGAGTTCTATAGGAACAGGCACCTTTATCTCCGGGGACAAGAACCTGCTGAATGCAAAACATCCACACAACATTCAGAGAAGAAACTGTAAGAATCCCAAGTGCAGTCTGGACATTTTAAACTTTAGCAGCCCAGAAAAAACACACAGCTCTTAAATAAACTCAGACGTTAAAAAGGATAATCCCACCAGTACTAATCCTATTGTAATGAAGGATGTTTTATAAACTTCTCCAATTAAATAAGAAAACATATTATACATAAATATTAAGAGCTTTATCAACCAACCTTTTAGGCATGTCTACAGCAAATATTTCAAAGCCTCAGAAGTACACAGAATGGCACAATTAAATAAGCTCCTTCACTGTGGTTAAACAAAAATGCATATAAAAATGGAAAAGTTTTGACTACATTTCAGGAAGAACTTGATTTGCACATATTTACACACAACACATAACTATTTACAAGAGAGTTATATTTAAAAATTTTATGTGAATAGCAAGACGATGCGAAATATGAATGAAAGCATGGCAGCAATAAGAAAAATAGGACTTTTAAAATTATTAATAGAACATGGTTTAAAAAGGTGAAATAGCATTTTAACTGCACTTAGGAATAACTAAAAGTGCTTCCTCAAATAATACTATTCAGTATTAAAAGTCATTCTTTGAAGCAATCCAAATACAACAACTTAAATTTTGCACTAAAAATACCTTCCTCTTAAAAAATTTTTATTTCTTTTTACATTAAAATAAAAATAAACTAGAAATTGTCCCAGTGAAAACATCATATGTAGGAATAGCTGTGGTAACTCTCCAAAACAATCAGAAGATGCATTCACAGTGGAAACAGCAGAAATTCTGAAATGTTACTGAACCTTTGAAAAATGTAGCTGAATTCTAGATAAACTTCCTTATGAGAAAGTTAAAATGCAGCACTTGTCTTATGTTCTTACGTATTCTTCCATCACTTCCCTTTTCAAGAGAAGGATGAAAGTAGATACAGCAACAGTAGGGGCTTTTTTAATTGTTATTTTTAGTCATTTTCTGCATTTTTCCATCTCTTGTTACTGAAATTCAAGGGCCAATTCTACAAAAAATGAAAGAACATATAACAGTAATAAGAAAGAATTTCTTTATCTACAAGAAAAAATAAGATCAGAATGTGCAGGACACAAATGCAAAACCTGGGACGAGTTGTTCTAGAAAATATGCAGAAAAAGTCCTTTCAAACTTATCCTCACACAAGATGCAGGATATTTATACTGAGTTGTCAATACTGCCTTTATAATTTTCAGTAACACTAATAAGAAGCCAAGATATATAAAAAATACATTTAACATTATAATAGGCTAAGGTTTTTTTCTAGAACTGCCTTATTGCTAATTTGGAGACTGTGCTACACAATTTTAACATCTTTTATCAATGTTTACGGAATCCCCAGACTACTTTTATCTACAAATGCTCAGCCTTCTCCAAATGGCTACCTCAAACTCATGTAATTACCAGTTGTCTTACAGTAAATCAAAGAAGTTGAGACTCTTCCAAGCATGATACCAGCCAAGTGCTAAGCACCTGTAAATTCTGGAAACACAAATCCTGAATTAATTTGGGCATTCCTATAACATGTCTCCTTGCTTTCTAGCCTAAATGAAGCAAAAGTGGAAGATAACATGCCACGTGAGTATGACCTTTTACAAACCATGAGAAATGGTTCATGACTTAGAGTAGAGAAGCTCTACTGGCATTAGAGGAAACAGAAAAGATAATTAGTTATAAGAGATCCCTCATATTACTGATCCTCCCTCTCATTTTTTTTGTAAAATTCCGAGAAAAACCTGAACGATTATGACAAGAAGACTAATGAGACTGAATAATGTTTTCTCTTCAAACTCCATCTCATCTATAACAACATTCTATTAACAAACTAAAAAAATTCCATTAAACACAACTCATCAAAATTATTTTCTGGAGTTTAAGCAGAATGAGATTATGATTAAATTAAGAGAGTATTTTGGCTGTTGGAAGTCATCTGTAATGTTCTGGAGTGTACACACAAGGACAGCTACTTTGAGGGGAGTTGTGATCCATAAGGCTGGGTTAATGAAGGTTGCTTGAATCACTGACATAATGCATTAGCACTCTCCAAAGCACAAGCATCACCTTTCATACACTGGTAATCCATTACTATTAGAAAATAAGCAGTACAAGCTTCAAGCACTCACACAACTACTTACTACATCAAGATTTGCTTCACCGTGCAGTTACCTAGCATCGAGAAAATAATGTGACACAGTACCAACAGGAATATTATTTTCTTGCACAGTGACCTTAATGAGTCCTTAGGATAAGTACAGCAAATACAGATCATGAGGGGCTTTTTTAAAAAGCAAAGCCACTGAATTTATTTCAACCATACATTTCCCTTTAACTGAAGTATAGCAAACCCAGTATAAACAGACAAAAGCAAAAAGGAAATTAAGACTAACCACAATATTCAATCAAACTATGTCATGATTCCACCAAAAGGCCAACAAGTTCAGGATCCCTTAGCTGAGGCATCCAAAAGGCTATAACTGCAGTACACAATCAGCATTGTCTAATTAACAACTAAAACTTTATTTTAATCTTACACATAATTTGGTGTGCTTTTCTTGCAAAAGAAAGTAACTCAGTGGACAGTCTTCTAGACAAAAAGAAAGAGCCCAAAGAATATTTAAAAATGTGTGCCTTTACTATCCAAAACTTTTAACTGGACCCCTGTATTATAAAGGTTGTGATCAGCAATACAAAGTCCAATTGACAACTAATTACTAATGGTATCCCTCCAGAGTCAGGACTGGGACCAATACCTTTGTTAAAAACTAACAATAGCACAGAGAAGACTCTGTGTTTGCAAATGATACCAGATAGGGAGGAGTGCTTGACATGTTGAAAGTGAGGGCTACTATTTGAAGGAACCTTGGCAGGTTGAAGGAATGGCTAAGAGGAACCTCCTGAGGTTCAGGAGAGGCAAGTGGCCTCTCTCTGGGCTGGAATAGTCTCATTCAACAAGCACTGACTGGGCACAACTTGATGGAGAGCAGCTCTGCCAAGAAGGACTTGGGGATCCTGGTGGACAACACGGTGTACCCAAGAATGTCCTTGCAGAAAGAAAGGCCAAATAGGTGTTGGGCTTTCTAAGCAAGAAAGAAGCCAGCAGGTCAGGAGAAGTGATTCTTCCTCTGTATTCGCCACTTGGGAAACCATGTCTGCAGCATTACCTCCAATTCTGTGCCAGTGGCACACATGAGCAAGCCCGGTGAGGAAGCATGAGCTTCCTCAGCAGAGGAAGCTGAAGAACTTCACACATGAAAGGAGGCTGATAGAACTGGGTTTGCTCAGCCTTAAAAAGAACTCTATGAAGAGCTGCAACTACCTAATGGGAGCATGTAGAGAATGTGGAGCCAAATTCTCCTCAGAGGTACACTGAGATAAAATAAAAGGCAAGTAGACAAAAGCTCCATTCAAAAAATAATTATTTACATAAAAAATAAAATTACAGTGGAAGTAGTCAAACTTCCAATATTCTTACCCAAGGAAGCTGCAGAATCTCCATCCTTGGAATCACTCAAAACTCAACAGGGCAAGACTCCACACAGCCTGATCTAAGTTGGCCCTGTCCCATTAGATAAAGAGTGATTGAGGCAAGGGCAGAGGGTTGGAACACCAACTTCCAGAGGCCCCAAAAAACCTAAGCAGTTCTAAATTTCCATCAGTATTTACTAGCAAACACTCATGATGTCTACTGAAAACTACCAAAAAAATTATAAAGACCTCACAACTTTATTTTATGTTAGATAAAAACCAGGAACCCACACTTTACTTTCAGTTACAAAGGATGATCAAAGGACAGTATAAGACGACACAACTATTTCCTACAACTGACTTATTTTTTTAAAGTGTGAAGTTTTAAAAATAATGCTTCCTAAACCTAATAATTGAGAGAAATTATATAACTATATCCCTAAAGCACTAATGGCACAAATAAGACTTCAGCATTTCTTTTATCCTTAAACAATAATATATTGTATTATGCTTAATATTTTTATTAAATCAAACTATAAAGTTGACTATCAGATGCTATTTTTAGTTTTAAAAACTTGGTTAAACAATTTGTTTATATAAATGTTCATTGATCAAGTTAAGGAAGTCTATTTATGGGAATTTTAATTATACTCTTCATTTAATACATAATCATTTGCTTCTGAAATGTAAACAATATTGGCACAAGACTAAAATTACATACAAAAAGTCACATTACAAGAAGTTAGATTATTTTTGAAGTAACAAAATACACTGATTTAACTATACTTTTAATACAAATATTTAGCTACCCAATATACAGAAATATGCCCTTATATTTTTCATATTCACTTGCATTTTAAAAAAAATGTATCTACAACAAAAATTTTTACATACATTAAAGTTTATAATGTAATATTACACAAACACTGTTCTCCTGCCCTTGGTTTTTGATCATTAAAAATACTTTAATATTCTAGATAAGCACAAAGACCATTACCAAATATTAAGGATGTACATACAAGCAGACAAAATCTCCTATAGCCAGCACTGGCACAACAAAACCTTCACAGTATATGTAACTAAAAGAGGGAATTAACGTTTCCAAGAAGATTATCAAATATTAAGAAGAACACAAGAAATATTTTTTCTAAGTCGTCACTGACAGGCTAGTGTTGCAAATATATGCCTGGTTCTGCTTGGCAACATTTTGTTAATACTCTGTTCATTAATTTAACAAACTATCAAGAGAGTATGTTTAGAATGGGCAAGCATTATCTCTTGCATTTCATTTAATTAAACTCTGTTCTAGCTATATGACAGTCAGCATTTCATGAAAGGAATTATTTTAAGGATGAAGGTAGAAAATATTTCAACGTGCGCTGTTAAAATATGAAAGCATAATCTAAAATTACCCCTGCACATACTGTAATTTATCTGTAAAATTAAAGATGTTATTTCCAGAGTTCGTAATTAATTGGATTCTACAGACAAATTATGCAGGCATTCCAGATAGCAAAATGATGCACAAAGGCACAAAACATAGTGCCGAAGGACAACCATAAACAACCACTGTGACTTGCCCGCATTACAACAACCATTGAGGCTTAATGTGAAATGAATACTGGCTGCCTTTTGCATGTGGTCATTACTCTGCTGCAAAGAAATTGCCATTGAATTTTGATTATATTGCCTTAATAAAAAGTAATGAAAGAGGCTCATGCTCTAGTGGCTTTCTTTTAAATGATACATGACAGTGATCCGCAAAGGCGAGTGTGCCACAGACTAATGATGGCACCTCACTTGAGGAAGGCGATGTTACTGCACCAGTGCAGGTGACTGCACTGATGTTGGCTTTTCTTGCAAATATTTTAACTGAACACTTTCAATGTACCATCAGTTAGAAATTAGTTAAGCCTTTGAGACTTACCATCAATCCGACTAACAAGTTCTTCCAACATCTTCACTTTCTTCTGAATTCCTGGCTGTGCAAACGTGTAGTTATCCTACAGAGGAGACCACATACAAGTATTAGTTGCAGAAAACCAAAAAGATTTCTTTTCTTTTAATTACTTATCTAAATCCATGTATTTTTCTCTTTTTACTTGTGGTGTTTCTGGTTTGTGTCTACATTTCCTAGGTCTGCTTCTACAGTAAAATAGTAAATCATCACACTGTACGGTCCTGTGAGCCCCCACCTATAACAGTATATTCTGTATAGCTATTCCTGCATCAATTGATCTCTACTTCCTAATCTAGTGAAGTTACCTTATTGCAGAAATCCAAGTAACTTTAAAAGGCCCTCATCTGACATGCCAAAATGCACCATGCTAGAGATTTTTAAGGTGATTCTTTTCTCGTAAATTTACAATTCTACAAATAATGTAGGAAATATGAAAATTTAGCCTATAATCAGAGACAGGGAAAGAATTTGATCTTTAGAAATGCAGAGTAATAACTTCAAGCAGCATAAGAAATCAAAAGTCTGTTTTAATGTACTCGTAACTGTTCTGAACCCAAGATTACAGTTAATATCATGAATCAAAATCTAACACACAAGCTGTGTAGCTAAAAGGGCATTATATTTGCATATATTTCTTTGAATGGATTAACTCTAAATGGATTTTTAATTTGCGGATTGCAGCTCTATAACTCAAGTCTACAGACCTGAGTTTTAAATAATGAGAGCAAGAAAGACATCTCTGCTTGAAACCCAAAGTGATAGATCTTTTAAAATAATGACATTATTTAAATATACAGCAATGTTTCTGAATATTTAATTGACAATCCCTCCATTCAACTCATTTTGTTACAGTTGTCTTCCTGTGGTTCTTGAGAGATTCAAGAAAAGAAAATTACACATACATATTTTAAAAGAAAGTTGCTATGTTGAATTTTTTTTTGTGTAACCACCACATACACAGAAAAGCAGGGTGAAGAATGTTTTGCCTCAGCTGCTACTGTTTGAGTAATTCCTTTATCAATTGGAGCGGAGTAATCCCAAAAATTACCTTAAAAAATTTTCACTTAGATTGAAATATTAATTTTTCTTGACTTTATTTCAAATTTTAACTTGGTCTTAGAGTAAAAGAGATGATTATCAGTTCATTTTTATGTATCCTGATATGGTTTTTATTTAAAAACAAATAAAGACTTACTGACCCTCTTGACTATATTTACATGGAGTTTTTTTAGATTTTATTTGACTTATAAAACTGAATTGCAATTTAATCTTCAGATTCTGTAAAACTGCTAAAAAGTGTGAAGCCCAAAAGTTCACAAGGCAAAATGATACACTAATAATTCTGTAAGTTAAAGTACAACAGCCAACAAGCAATTTACAGTATCAAAAAGTCTACTGTGATCACTTGTACCTGACCACAGTAGTAGCTATTTTAAAATTTAAAGCAAAATTTTCTACTGGTGTAGCAGTAGCCCTTTCACAGTAATTAATATTAGAACTCAATGTATAAACCAAATCAGTATGGATGAGGAAGCAAGAATAATTCTCTGAATTTTTTAATTTTCCACAGGAATCACCAAGTAAAATAGGCAACAATTTCACCTTGTTGACATTGTTTCTCAAAAAGAACATGAGCATCCTTGTAGTGCAATAAAGCACCAAAACTGAAAGAATGGAAAGACACAGAATTCATATCTATTATAATCTCATTTCAGGGAGAAAGAAACTATCCCATGCACTGGAACACTGCCTTTTATACAAATCTAACACCTGTAGATTTATACAAATCTACACCTGTATTAGTCATGGATAATATCCAGGCTACAGCATCTTTAGGAAATCATAATCACTTTCTTTACAGAACATGCTCTAACAACAAAAACTGTATTCACTTTTCTTTCCCCCCCAAAATGCTTATGTGCTGTTCTATTTAGTTATTTAAACAAAGTTAACTGGTGTTTCTAGAAGTAGTACTGCACTCAAAGTACAGCAACATGGTATTTAATTATTTCCTCTGTAACAGATCCTCTGTAAAAGAATGTTCCTGGTTTTAACACTGAAAGTCAACACAGAGTTAAAACCCTAGTGCTTCGATCACTAGTCTCTCCCCAGGTAGTGCAACTCTTGACTGTGATCTATGAATCTGAAACTACTTTCTCTCTCAAAGCCTAATTTACTCCATACACCCCTGGAAATGCAACCCAAAACTGCCATCTTGATTTGAAAATAGGTAAATTTGCTTTTCACTACATTTGGTATTTTGCCTGTTAATTTTTCTGTTCGTTATTTCGGCTGCAAATGAACACAGCTGGGGGTCATTCTTCTACTTGTGCTGACTCACCTAAACTGGAAAGATTTGGCTCCCCCAGTCCTCTCTTCTAATTAAACTGTGTTGTACACACCCCCTCCTATGACACTTGTAGTCGACTTTCTGGAGTTTGTGAAACTGTGAGAAGGACTTTGTAAACATAAAAGGTATTCTGTTACCCACTATTCTTGCTTCTTTTGTGCTAATAGGTGAAGGAAAACTAGTAAAACAGAAAAGAAAAAACATGCCAAACTCATAAAATTCATGAATTATTGCTCAGGGCTGTTGAGCCAAGACAATCCTTTTCTCAATTATGACTGTTTCAGAGTTTGTCTTTTGCTCAAAAGTTTCAAATGAGGAAATATAACAAAAACTTTCAGGATGAAAACAAGGAGTTCACATAAAATATCTGTTCTTTCTAAATACTGTTCTTGACGCTTTCCAGTAAGCATTCACATATGACAAAGTATGCATGGGTACACACCAGAATCCATGATAAACATAAAAATTCGTGCACTGGTGTGCAATACTTAAATTCCTTGACGTTCTGCTCAGATAGCTTCCAACACACTTTCAGTGAACTACGCTAACCTGCTTCACAGCTGAATGGTTATAATATCTAGTTCAGACTGACACATAATTAATTTCAACTTACAATACAGAAGGTTAGGACTTTATAATGTCACAAGAGATCAAAACTTGCTTCAGCTTCAAATCTTTGTGTTAGTAGTCTGTACTTATTCTGTAGAAGCTGGTATAACCACCCTGTTTCCCTGCAACTACAGCTAGGTCTAGCAGGATTTCTCAAAACCCAGTTGTTATAATTTAAAATAAAATACTAAAATTATAGACTTCACTAAACATTAAAAAAAGTATTAAGTAATTCCTTATATTTTTTTAAGGGTAGAGAAATTCTAAATGGAAAAAACTTCGAAAAATGCTCATAAGAAATTTAACTGTCCTTCCTGAGAGAGGGGGAGAGAGAGAGATAGAGAGAGAGACTTCACTGGCACTAGCTGAAGAAAATCCCCCATCTTTTTCTTTAAATAGGTGATATGGGGATAATTTTAAGAGAAGAAGCAGCAAGCTGAAGAGGAATGGAAAACAATCTTTCGTGTCATCATGAAGGAGAAGCAGAACCAGCCAAACTAAAAAAAAAAAACACTGTCAATAATTTGACATAATGACTGCAGTCAAGCAGAGGCACAATGCTTCTCATCTTTTCACCAACAATGTATGGAAGAAAATATCAGAAACATAGAAGCAAATGGGAAGTTTTGACACAAAGTGTTCATGTGTTGTTTGCTCATTTTAACAAAGTTTTATCAATCAGAGCGGAGCTTTTAAATAGAGAGGATACAGTAAGCAATCCATATACATCATATGGACATATAGACTTGGATGTCTATTTCCTCTACTGATGCATATTTAAGAATTCCTATGCATCAATTTCGTATGTTCAAGTATAGTATCACATGAACAAACAACAACTGAAAGAAGAAGGTTTTCTCATCCTCGTTATGTCACATCTCCTGAATTCTTTTTTACTCGTTTAAGTACTTCATTCACATATTTCTGAATTCTCTAAGCAAACTCCTATTAAAAATCTTGGTTCAACTTGCTCTCAAAGTTATGCAAAAAGATGGGGGCAGGAGGGAAGGAAGCACGACACTACATAATGATAGCCACCATGTATAATAACACTATCAATGGAAGCACAGTTTACCCAAAATGTTTCTTAAAGATAGAGATTATAATGTAAATTCACTCCTGAATACAGTTCAGGACAGAGAGAGTGTGCATGCACAAGAACAAACACATGAGTGTGCTGGACTATGCTGTTAGCACAGTCCATAGCATGTTCCATAATTCTCCAAAACACATCCTTTAGAAGAAAACGTCTGTCAACCATTGTAATTATTAAGCCATTATTATTATTAAAATGCAGAATTTCCTAAGTAGTAGGAAAAATATTTACAAAGCATTGCAGCCCAAAATTTTTTACATGCAAAACAGTATCTTATTCCTACACAATAGGACAAAAAAAGTGCAACAGCTTATTAAAATGTAGGTGCTGATTCTCATGTTAGAATAGTATCCACAGAGTCAGAACAAAAGATCCAACCTTCTACTGGTCTGTGTAATCAAACCTCAGTTTTACACAAGTGGATGAATTATAAATTACAGAAACTGTTAAAGTACCAACGACGGAAGTGCTCAGGGTATATTTTTGGATTACAGCATAGGCCAGACAACAGTTCAAATCTGGATAAGAGCTAGAAATCATAAATACAAACATGTACAATCCCAAAAGCTGATGCTGCAAATTTTAGGTAGAGGATAAAATATTGTTATGCTGAAGCATACTGACAGCACAGTATATTTCATCTATTGATTACAAATAGATTTGTTGTCTTCCTGAAAATTTTACTCTCAGTGACAGGCTGGAAAAACTACATTACTGGCCTCCAAAGGGACTCAGGCTCCTTAAAAGCTTCTGAAGTCACCCGTCCTTAACAAAAACTATTTGATAAATCAGGATAAATCCTACTGCTGCCCTCAATTTTCTATTACTTGAAGTACCAAACAAAGCTTATTGTTACAAAGTTAAAATTGGGTACTGGGCCAAACAAAAGAACCAAAAGAACCCTGGCTTTTCCTTTTTAAGAGAAGTCAACAGCAAATGACTATAGGGGATGGTAGGAGCACAATAAGCCCAGAGCGATGCACTTGCAGCATTCTTTCAGTTTCCAGTTTGCAGCGCTGAGACTTCCCTAACTCAGGGTGGTATCTTCGTAATTAAAGTTGTTTGAAGATTTTTTCATCAACAACAGTTCAAATTGTTCAGGTTCTAAATCCACGTAAAATGCTTTTCATCCTTTGTCAAGTAGCCCAGCAGCTTAGTTATTCAACCACTCTTTTTTCCTAAGAATAGCACTCAGAAGAATTAGAAGATACTATCTAGATCTTGCATCAGACAAGATGTAAAGCAACTACTCCCTATTCACCTTCTTCATGCAGCTCATGATTTTAAAAACTTATATTACATTCCTCCACTTAGCCAAATCCATACATAATGCATCACCCAGAAACTGTTCCATACCTTTGATCACACTTACCTTGTTCCCTTATTATTTTTTTAACTTTCAAGCCATCTTTTTAAAATGGGACAGACAAAAGGGATTAGAACAGCATACAGCATACTGAGCACAAGCTCATTTTAAAAGTAGAAAAGTGATGTTTTCTCTCAAGGACTACTTATATAAACCCTTCTCCTCCCTATGTGGTAACAGGCAATGCATCTACCATGGGTGCTCAGCTTTTTAATGAACTTCTAGTAAAAGGACTTATTCAAAATGCACTTTGGAAATAAAATTAAATCATATAGTTATTCACAGGCTCACTGATTCCATCCAAAAGCTGCCAGATTTGTTCTGCTTTACAGGAGCTACAGAAAATATTAAATAATACAGGGTTTAATCTTTTAAGCATTAATTCTGCTTATTTTACACTTTCTCCAAACTTCCCTGATGTACATGGCTAATTGTTTGTGCTCTCCTGAATCCCCTTGAAATCATTTTCAAAATCTAATATCCTATCTACTCTATTCCATCCCACCCAATGCCAAAGCAGTTTTGAGTATGGCCTTTCTTGTTTACTCATTACCAGAGTCTGTAATAGGAGGAAATCACAGATATATATTAAACAGAGCAGACTTAGCAGTTGACTCTGAAATTCTTACTAGGCATCCATGCACATTACCCTAGTGATGCATTCAGTCTTCTCAAACTGATGGGGAGGAATGTAAGTCCTCCAGTGACCAAGCAAGCTACTAGAAATCTCCTGAACTGAGAAAGGTAGGTAAAATTAAGAAAAATTTCCAAACTCCTGCTCTTGAGTTTTCTTGTCCTTCAATAAAAGTTTAAAATACCATAAAACAGTATTTGCTCCAACAGATTATTAAGAGACATAAATCAGACATATGAGCATAAAGACAGAAAGGATTCTGGATAGAATTACCTATTGTGGGCAGGCTTACGTCCCAGATTTTGGTCTCATATATGACATGCAGATAAAGTAAGAAAAATACCATTTAGGAGTATCATTGTATAAGTGATTACTAAAAATGGTGAAGTTGTCCATTTCTCATTAGAAGAAAAGCCATTCTAGAGCCCTGAATGGGCACAACTGCCTGCCCTAATTGCAGAACCTATTTCTCATTAAATTTCTCAGGTTTGACTTTCCAAAAAGCTGTTATTTTAGTGTTTTAGAGCACAATTCTTATCAAACATACCAATGCTTTTCCCTGGAAGAGTCGCATCTTCAAGAAAAATCCCACCACATCTTATCCCATTCTCAGGATCCAACCTGGACAAGACATTGGCTTATAATGAACAACCTGGATTTCTGGAAATTAGTAAACAGTCATCACCATACAGAAGTTCTAACTCACAGAGGGAGGGACAGACACACAGTGTGAATATGCAGTTGAAACACTGAAGAGAATAACATACAGAAATAACTGCTGCCAGCATTTCAGACAGTCCCTGACAGGGCTTCCACATTTGCAAAGCATCCTTTTCTGACTGGCATTAGGATCTGCTTACGCAGAAATTGGAGCATGACTGCAGTACTGTCTTTCAGTATCAGCTATACAATGCTAGTGCAGACTCTTTAGACTGCCTCTCACATAGTTATACCATACATCCCATTTTCCCTGAGCACACCACATTTGCCATGCTATGCTCAGGAAGAAGGCAGGAAGAAAGACTATTTTCTCAATTTAGCTAAGCTTACCAGAAGTGCAGGGCTGATGCATACCTAGAAATCCTAAACAATCTGTCACTGCATTTGCACAGGTAGACCCTGCAGCCTGATACAGAAACCTGACCCTTGCATGAAAGCACATATGCAGCAGACAGACAGAGGGCTCCCAGAACAAGAGACAGGTAACAGACAGATGCAGACACTTAAAGTACATATTCCTTTTATCTTTTTATCTTGGATAACAAACTCATACACACATAAACTAACCCTCCAAATGAATTGCAGATTTAACCGAGAAACTTGTCTTACAGGAGTTTAATGAAAAAGTACAAAGAAAGCTATATTTGACCTATTTTTCCTTTAAAATAAACCTCAGGAAGGTCCTGTGAAGAGTTTTCAGAAGAGTTATTTCTGCATGTACTTCTCAACACTTGAAATGCATGTTCATGTTATTTATTGGATCCGGCAGACCTCTGAAAGGCTTTCCAAGCAGCATTCCATCCATCCATCCATCCATCCATCCATCCATCCATCCATCCGTCTGTCTGTCCGTCCGTCCATAAACCAGACTTCAGACATACGTTAGCAACAACTTTCCATAACTCAGGAGTGAGAAAGAACTCGTCAGGATTCCCTTTGAAGGTCATAAATCTTGCTATTTTATCAGCCATAGAAATAGCTAACATGTACTTCAGCACACTCCAGTCCCTGGATATGAATTATCTCACTTTTATTCTAAAAATTACCAGGCCCTGATAAATAATTATATTAACATTTCAGTGCTATTTTTAACACATCTGGTTAAATCGCTATGCAATGCATGTATTTCCCCTTTGGTTATTTTATTACCAGTATGCTTGAACTTAAAATGAAAAGTTATACTCTATTTTATACATGAACATTACATTTTCAGGTGGCACAGATCAATGTGAACTTTTTACTTCAATGTTAACGAGACTCTATTGAGGAAAGTGTAATAAAAGATGACTTAGTAATTTTAAAAAGTTAATAATCTGGATATATGGGAATGTCTACTTAATTACATGGAAAAAATACTCATGGGATAATTCTAGTTTTCCCATATGAACAGCCACAGATGAAGATACAAAAATGCTCATGCATCATCTACAGTTCAGAAGTCTTTTAAAGACAACCAGCTTTATCACACACATGGAAGATGTATTTTGCATGTGGCCACACACAGCCTCAGAAGCAGCTTTTTATAAATCAGCATAAATCAGCACATCTTGTAAGAATACAGGCTGGAGACGAATTCTGTGGAAAAGGACCTGAAATCTCAGCAGATAGAAAGCTCAGACTGAGTCACTGGCAAGCCCTGGCAGCAAAGCCAGCCAGCAGCTTCCTGACCCAGTAGATGGAGGGAAGTTATTATCCCCACTCAGCACTCATTGTGAAATCACAGAGGTTGGCAGGGACCTCTGGAGGCCATCTAAGTCCAAGCACTGCCCAAAGCCAAGTCACCTGGAGCAAGCTGCTCAAGGCCATATGGATTCTGGTTTTGAACTTCCAGGATGAGGATTCTATAACCTCTCTGACCAAATAGCTCCAGAGTTCAATCTTCACTGTGTAGATTTTCCCCAAAATGTTTAAAAAGGATTTCTTGTATGTCAAGACCACATCTGAAATACCACATCTGAAATACCACATCCAGTTTTAGGGACCCTGATACAAGAAAAATGTGAATAAGCTGAAGCAAGAGCAAAAGGTCACCAAAATGCTCAGAGATATGGAGCATATACTCTTTGAGAGGCTGGGGGAAACTGGGCTTGTTCAGCCTGAAGAAAAGAAAGCTCCAGAAGTACCTAATCACAGCCTGATAAAACCCACGTTATCATGATGACAAACCTCCATTTTTAATAGTGGTGCATAGTGGGAAGAGAAGAGACAAGCAGCATAAACAAAAAATGTTCCAGCTGGCTGCTGGGGAGAAACTTCAACATAAGGACAGGAAGCACTGGAATAGATTTAACTGCCAGAGACAGTGAAGTCTCTGTCCTTGGAGGGTTCAAGACCCAACTGGACAAAGCCTCAAAAAACTCAATCTGACCTCAGAGCTGGCCATACATTGAGCAGAATTATCCTATGTTCTTATGATTTTAGAAGCTGTCATTTGTTTTCCTGAAATAAATAAGATGCAATTGCAGTGAGGCATAGTCTTTCTGGGACAAAGACTAAAGAAAAAATTTAGAGCACAGACTCACAAAGCACTGTAAAGGAAAACCATTACATACATCATCATCCAAAATTGACTGCTATAAGACAGCTACAGATTTCAAGATTAAATTATATTTCAGAGAGATAAATTTATATTAAAAAATGCCCTAGTATTTGTGAGATCAATTTTTTAAATTTTAATCAAACTGTGATATGACATATGCACAGTCACTTAGAAGCCTAAACTTAGAGACAACCAACACAGAAAGAAGATGCAAAGTAATCTAAGAAGAAAAAACAGATTAAACTATCATGCAAGATCAAGCATTAACTAGTGGAAAAGTTCTGCAAAACTCTCTAGGTGGAGCCAAAAACATACTTGCATAGGAACCTCCAGATGACAAAAAAACAGCACGAAGGAACCTGCTAAAGTGACAGATGATTTGAACACGTTTTTTACTTCTTGTCTCAGCTAAGAACTGTATGCATGTCAGGAAGTGATTGTCCTGCTGCCCAGTGCCAACTCCTGTTCTTTATTCCACACATCTCTGTGGTTCAAAGATGTATTCTTATACTAAAAATACACAGAGTCACATTAGATACATAAGGGAGGGAGGATGAGTGAGGAATGAAGAAATAATAGATACTATGTGTGGTAAAACTCGAGCAAGAAATACATATGTCTTAACAACACCTTTGACAATTCTGGAATCAAGAAAATGAGACCGCCTGGATGGATTGGAAAAAAAATTACTTTTCCATTAAGAATAATAAAGGGGCACAAACGCAATCATACAGTCATTATTCCATTACACTCTTCTGCACTGAAAAGACAAAACACACAAAAAAAGGTATCTAGATCATATTAGCCAAAAATTTCACAAGATGACCCTAACTGTTATCAAAATGCACTCTTTAAAATTATCCAATACTGGTAGGGCAACATGAAATGGAAGCTTATATTAACAAATAAATTAATGGAAATATTCTGCAGAGATTCTTTGATTGCAATTATTACCACACGTCACATTCCTCTCCTCTAAAATCCCTGTACAGTTTATTCAGGCATCACATATAGGAGTCTCTTATGCCATATTTTCAGACAAAAATAATTGCGGATCCAGAATAAAAGTCAGCTAGAACTACAGCATCACACAATGAACCCGCTGGGAATCTTTAAAGTTCATTAGTCCAAACCTCCCGCCATGGGCAGGAACAGCTTCAGCTAGATCAGGCTGTTTAAAGCCACATCAGTCCTGACCTTGAACACTTCCAGGAAGAGGACATCCACAACTTCTTTGGGCTCTCTCATCATAGAAAATGTACTCCTTATGTCCAATCTAAATCTACTCTCAGTTTGAAATGTTGCCCCTTGTCCTATCACTACAGGCCCTGGCAAAAGGTTTGTCTCCAGCTTTCTTAAAAGCCCCCTTGAAGTACGGAAAGGTTACAGTAATGTCTCCCCAGAGCCTTCTCTTCTCCAGGCTGAACAACATCCAATCTTCTCAGCCTTTCCTCATAGGAGAGATGTTCCAGCCCTCTGATCCTCTGGACCCACTCCAGCAGGTCCATGTCTGTCCTGTGCGGAGGATCCCTGAAATGGCTGCAGCACTCCAGGTGGGGTCTCACAAGAATAGAGCAGAGGGGCAGAACCCCCTCCCTCACCGTGCTGCCCACCTGCTTTGCATGCAGCCCAGGACACAGTTGGCTTTCTGGGCTGCAAGTGCACATTGCCAGTCATGTCCACCAGTATCCCATGTCCTTCTCTACAGGGTGATGTTGCCTTGATTCTCACAGTTCTTCAATGTTTTTAATTCTGTAAATAGAGTTCTCACGCACTTTCTGTAAACATAAGCCATGTTATGCTAACTGACCTAAGATGTTTTCATTCTTTCTCCTAAGGCGGAGAAATTTGATGGATTTCTCCTTTGACCTATGTAGTTGAGGGGTGGTAATTTCACCCTCCAATCCATGAGGTTTTCTAAAAGTGTATAAAATAAAGAAGTGGGCCATTTGGCCCGGGCTTTCGCTCATTTTCTCTTTGACCTGATACTGGCCTCTGTGTGTTCCTTCGTGTCCGCGTGCGACAGGGTTAGTTCTTCCAACCAACTCAACCTGCAGCTACATGACTGTTTTATCTGTTAAGTAAAGTGTATCATCACAGACAGGAAAGAAAACAGGAGAACAGGAGAAGAAAAACAAGAAACCCTTTTATATCAGCAGCACTGCAGTTGCACTGAATTAACTGTAACATCATTAGTCACACCACTAGCATAATCATTCAAGCCTGCTTTTGATAGATGAGTGCATCCTTGAATACATCCAACACCATTCCATTTATATAACAGCTTAAATTTTCATCGACGCAATTTAATTCCATTGCAATTAGTTTCCATATTTTGCTTCTCAGTGCCTGATGGTTTTGTATGAAAACAGAATTTTAGGGACAAATTACCTAATCTATGAACTTCCTTTCCGAGGAAAAAAAATAGAGCAACAGGCCAGTGACAATGATGTTCCAGAAGCAGGTAAAACAGATAGAGGGTTTGCATTTCTTTACCTGGCTTTCTTCCTTTCCAGTAGATTTTAAGTTCTCACTTTTTTCTTTATAACTTTTCACCTATTTTTGCTATGTGGTCAAGTACTTTAAAATTTAGGAGTTCTGAGAGATTGAAATAAGCAAACCAGCATTTGTTACAGGAATTGACATGAGAAAATGACTATGCATTTCAAAAATGCTACACAGAACATTGAGCTTGATTTGACCTTTAACCACTAGAAATACACATTAAACACCTTCAAAAAAGTTTAAGCCTTCTGTTGTCGACTCAGTTTTATAACAGTTTTGTCAAAAATGAACTCTGTTACAAGTTTCAATTCACAATGTGCCTTGGCCAATGAAACATTCATATTAAAACATAAGTCATAGGAAAGAATGTCGTAAATACTTCTCATTTTCATAAACTTATAAGCCCATGAACATTTACACAAAAATCTACCATCACTGGACTCCAACTCTCTGCATGTAACAGAAAATTGTGCCTTCATTTACAGCTTTTCCACACAGAAAAAAATCAAACACTCAGTGAAGTAGAATAGGTATCAAGTTGTAAACATGTCTTTTAAAAATATGAAGATAATTTTAGGAACTATTAAGACAGCAATCACTTATAGGTTGCTATATTATCGACTTAAAAATTAATAAATAAGCCAGTTTTTCACCACCTCATCGAGATCCTGACCAACCATTCTTCATGCTTGGTGACAGAGTTTCAAAACATCCCTCTAGAACTGGACGTTTCAATTCCGCTCTAGAACATCACACCACAATGAAACATGAAGACATTTTGACCAAGGGAAGTTGCACAGATTTTTTTTCCTTTTCCTTTCTTTTCTTTCTATGCCAACTAGCAGTGGATTTCTCCAATGGGAATATCGACTTCTCCCCTGCTTTTCATAGACGTACTCTTTTTCAACCTTAAAGCAGTTCACAACCATGACATTAATCAGTTAACTCCACTACTTACAGACAGGAAAAATCAATTTACCTGAATGCCATCAAGCAACTTGCTCATGCACCAGTAACTGTCAGCTTCTATGTTCTGCAGCACTTCTTCGGGCAGACTGGAAACATCAAAATTTTCCACTTCTTCTTCTGTTTCAGGAAAAGAGAAAGAAAGACAAGGCAATGAAGTGCACAGAATAAATAAAGCAAGAATGAGGAAAATAATTGAAAACAAAGACAGCCACCACTTATCTTCTAGTCAGAAACTTCAGTGCACATTTACTTTAACAGGGACTAAATGAATCATTTATTGCTCAACTGTGTCATCTAATGGCTTTAAATGTTAATGAATACTTAATTTCTTGCAGACTGTGAAAATCTCAAATCATGCCTGGTTAACCAGAATTAATATATAATAAATTACTTTATTCTAAACATTTCACACCTGAAAGAGGATCAGAAGCACTTTGAGAGTCCTGTACATGAACAATCCCTAAGAAGATGTCTGTGTTTGCACCATGCACAGAATATGCAAATGTTTTGCCAGTCTTCACAGAAGAAAAAGCCCTCAAAAATACTTTTCAGAAAACCACTGAAATTTATTTAGAAAGCAGACTACAGCTTTTCAAGGAAGATTTGTCTTTTAGGCAAGCATTTGGTATTAGAAGGAAATCAAACAAAAGAAAACAGATGATTCCCACTCCTACCACCCAAAAAACTCTTTAATTCTCAACAACGGAAAAGCACAGAACCCAAATGACGTCTAATTCATGGAAACTGAGTCTTCCACACAAATGCATTTAAAGAAAGTCACACTTCGACATGAACCAAAATTTTACATCGTCTTTTTAAGGCATGGCATCTGAATTAATCCATTTTGAAAAGAAACACAATGTGCTGTCCTACCACCTAACTCCCAAAGTTCCCATACAGCTCCAGAAGAGACTTTAACATGACCTGTGAAGGCTCTGAGTAAATGCTGTAGTTTCCTTCTTGCAGTGGCTCACAGTGTCTTACTGAACCAAAATGAATAACAAAGAAGCATCTGTCCCAGCCCTGGTTTATTCTCAAGGAGAGGGAGGTGCAGAAGAGATTAATTCTACCTAAATTGTGCATGGTATACCCAAGAAGGTATTTCCTCCATTACACAGCTGCAAGGTAGCATAGAATAAAAGATAAGAGAAAAACAAGAATATATAGTATCTCAAAACTCCTCTATTACCTGTCTCATAGCTTTGCAGTATGTAATTAGAGATCCCCAAGTACATCTTTAGGTTGCCACATTTGATTATGTTACCTTAAAGCATTTATTTGTCCATTGGTAACAACCATTATCATTACATACATTTTAAAATAATTTTAACATATCAGTGATTTTACCACTTCAAGTAGATACTGGTAGCAAGGTGTTACCAAAGCATTCTTGTTTGCATTGGTGTCTATATGTGGGTGTACATCTTCTAAGGGATCACTGGTTTCGGATTGTGAAATATTAATAGCTGCAGGACAAAAAGATTAGGTTGTGCTAATAAGCATTAGTTAAGATATTTACTTGCTAGGGAAATCTGGTAAATAAAACAGGAGATTGCAGCAGACTCCATAAAATAACAGCATGGGATGATCTCAGAGGTGGTAGGGTTGTAAACAATGGACCAGTAGTCATTCATGGGTAACTAAAGGAATGCCACCTTTGCATTGGAGTGCAGTTTTACAAACCCAACGTCTAAAAGCAGATAAACAAGTATTCAACAGATTTCAAATACCCTATATAATGAACTTAGGTATAACACAAGCTCCAGTTAAGGAACATTTGACTGGCAGAATGGTATGTGAAATGATAATCTACATATTTAGCATTTATTAATTTATTTGGGTATGTACATAGTGCAAAATGATTCTTTTTCCATGCAATTTTAAGGTGAAAAGCAGTCAAGCTCCACGTTGCTCTCTCTCTCTCTTTTTTTTTTTTTATTTTTTTCTTTTTCTTATTTGGATGAACGAATAAACACATAGAAAAGTTTTGAAAGAAAGAGCACCAGAGATTTCAGGAAAAACAACATAAGCAAAAATAACAAGAAACCATCTCAAAAGTACATAAGATATTATTTGTGCTTGAGAACATAATTGCAATTTCTGGTTTTAAATAACTTTAAATTTATTTTCAATGTGAAATCTGAATGGACATAAGAACATGGACAGAAACAGCAGTCAGTGTGTGCAATATCTAGGGGAGAAAAGATCACTGCCTAAAATTTCCCAATTACAAAGTCTTAGAGAAACATTTCTCATTTTCTTCAGTTTCCTGTGGAGATCTTTATCATGTTATCTATAGAACTGCAAAAGACAGGAAAATAGTTGCCCGGAAGAAAACTGTTGTAGCATGGAGTCTATGACATGCTGATCTGAATATGTGCATTGCTGTTAAGCATGGTATTAGCTGCTCTCTACTCATTCCCAGGGTATGCTTCGGAAACTTCCCACCGTGCAAAAAGATGAACTTTTTCTAAACAGCTTCAACTGGATCCACTCACAAAGGCAGAGACATAAGGATAACATCAAAATTTTTAAAAATATTCCTTATAGCTACTTACAGATTTAGATTCCCAATGATAGTAGAAAATAAACATGCTAAACAGCTTGGCTCTGTTAAAAGTAGGTTTTAATTCAAGATTAAGCCTAACGCATGATTTTGATGGAAGTTGATCAGAATGTTAAAATTAAGTTCACAACTGATCTCTGTCTTTTAGATGTAATAGATTTCTTCTAAAGAGTGCTGGAATTTCACCTTTTCAGTACACATTAGGGGTAAAAACACATGCAATCAACAAAAAGGTAGCTTGCATTCAGAACTTCTCTAAACCTGTTATCAACACCAAAACTCAGTCTTTATAAAGTGGGAAAAAAAAATGTAACTTGATAGTTTTCATATTTCATTACACTAAGCAAGTTCCTACAAAAGATCTCTCTATTAAATAAAGCACACATTCTCTCAAAGAATTTTTTTAAACAAACAAACATTTAATTGTGTTACTAATGTTTTAACTGGAGCTTTTTATCTTGAAATTGTTTCTCAACACTCAGAATCAGCAAAACTCAGATGAATCCACTGGAGTTAGTGGTAGGGGACAAAATTGATGACAGGGTAAGAAAGACGCAGCGCTGAAGCCCAAAATAGACTGCAAGACCACCAGTAAATTATGATTGTTCTTTACATACACCCAATATACAAAATAACACATAGAAACACTAGGTCAGTTAATTATTTGAACATTTTAAAATTGGGGGTTTTTTTAGCACTAATTTGTGTAAATGCATAATGTATAAAAAGTATTACCATATACCTCAAGTCCAAATTATTTATCTCTTGCAGCAGAACAAGGAAACCATTCTGACCAGACATGCACAGGATTTAGCCTGTATACACAGCTTACTTTGCTGTAATCTGCTTCAGATGTTGCATCTTCAGGTAGACCTAACATAAAAGTTACCATCCAAGTATGCAGAGTACAAAATCCTACGCATATGATTGCATGAAGAGGTGCACAGTAATATTTCCACATCTAGAAGATCTTACATATTCCCCTCCAAATTCAGTTTTCAAAAAGCCATATGAAACAGCTATTCAGTCACTGCTGCACTAAGGCAATGTTTTTCTAAGATCAGGACATAATAGAGCATTTAAATGTAAATTCTTTCAGTAACAATTGCCTAATTAAATATGTATATTACCATATCAATATCTCTCATTGAAAAAGTCCTAGTTACATATTAATCTTGATAGAAATAGCTCTTGAGCTGTTAAGGATGAATCACCAAAGTAAAACCTTCCCTTTATGGTACTGCAGTCACAAAGGTAAAATTTTTTTTAAAACTTAATCATCCCATCAGCTGAGGCTTAGGTAAACATGACCTTACTTCATTTCAAATATTCCCCTGTAACCAGTCATGTTCTCACATACATGATGTATTGATGACTTGTCATTTTAACACTGTTAATAATCCTACACAATTGCATTCAGATACAATAGAAAGCAAGATAAATATCTTTATATATCAGTATAAGAATTATGTTTCAAACATTAATCATCATATTTTATTAATATGAATTCTCTAAATAATTTTACTGCACATGGCAATGGCTACAATCTTGTTTTGCCTGGCAAGCAAGGTAAATCATCCTGACCAAAAATGCCGTAAACTTGATCACATGCACTGAATTTTTTTGCTCATCAAAATTAATGTATAAATAATAAAAATAATGTGCAAATGAAAAACAACCCTGCAAGTACTCTCAATTTGTTTTATCACAAAAGAGTAGATACTTCATATCCTTTTCCTTAATTCCAGATTCTGTTTGAAAGTAATCAGTAAATCATTCAGAGACTTCCTTTAGCGGGCCTACATTGCTGGACAGTAAGATCTTTTCTACATAAGCTTTTTCTTGGTTAGATTTTAATGGCAGGTATCTTTTTTGCCTCCACAATAAATAATCCAGAATTTGCCCTTAATTCATATTCATAATCCACTGCACATATCTACACAAAATCAGTCCTGTTTTTAAGGACGAAAAATTTATTTGAAAAAAAGGAAATTCTCAGCTCATGGTGCAAATTAAACAAAAGATATTGGTTCCTCTTAGGCTGCAGACTGAGATTACTGCTCCACAAGTCAGACAGAAGGAAGATTGAAAATATCTTTACTGCTTCAAAAGCCCTATGACCAACACAGGGTACAAAGGAGGATTAAGTAAACCTGGTGGTACCAACAAGTCTTTGACCCACAGACCTTGCATAATGCCAAATACAAGACTGGGAATCTCTTCCACACAGGTGAGAAATCGGCCAGTAAATTCAGTTTGAAATTACAGTAAAGGGTATAAACCACATCCTTGGGCATGACATTATTATGAAACAGGAGCCTTAAAAGCTTCTAAGATGGCAGCTCTTAAAAATGGATTTCAGCAACAATGAACAAAATGCTCAGCACAAATTCTTCTTATAGTACTTCCTTCAATAGGTTTGCTGCTATCAACCAAAGCAGCTTGCCAGGGAGAAGTCCCACATGTGACACCAAATTATGGGACTCATAACTAGCAACCAGTATGCATGATGAGCACAGGATGCTGATGAGTATTTTCTTAGAATGCCTCATAAGGGAATTCCCTGAGAAATCCAAAAGGTGCTTGGAGAATAGGAAATGAAAGATTAAAGGTTGAACATGTCTCCCACATTTCATTTTTAATAACTAGTTTGTGCTTTATCATTTAATTTTTTAAAGCATCGACACACATATCCACAAACACGCAGAGACAAAACACCAAGTGTGGGACAAGAGCAAACCACAGCATGGTCAAACAAGTCTGAAGCAAACCTCAGGAATACAGGCCTTTCCTGTGTTCAGGTATGGGATGGATTAGACAGTTATTTCAGAACTACCACTCTAGCACTGGAAAAGCCTTCAAAAAGAATCTATAAATTAACGTAATTTTGAAAAAGAACTATTTATTGAAGATGGAAAAAAATCAACTGCACTAAAGGCTACAACATATTTAAAAGATAAAGAAACCACTATATGTATCTGCATATGCAGGGGTGAATTCTAAAAGTACTGAAAATTAATACTTCTTAACTGAAACTATTAAAAAAAAAGAAAAATCAAAATAAGAAATTGTCTTGCATGTAATTACTTAATAATAGAAGGCTGGCAAAAACAATTCATTTGAAAAATTCCATAAACAGAAATATATGTAATACATTACCTGGATAACTTCAAAAGCCCAAAGGTTCAACTTTAACTTGGGTAAATATAAAAGTAATACAAATTATCCAAGCACTCGTATATAAATATAAAAACTTCTAAAAATTCAGAAATGTAATTCTTTCTATGACAGAAGACTGAAAAATTTGCCATTGTCAAGTAAGCTCACCAACCATTTACATATGACCATAACTCTATGTAAGTATAACTTCACTCACTCATGGAAGCAATTTTTACTTTAACCCATTAATGTCATTGAGTGGCATAACAAACTCAAAGATAAATAGACAGCAGAGGAAACAACTGTCCTTCAATGACATCATCCCCACACATCTACGACAGTGGCAGTTTGCTGCAACCCACACTGTGCAATATCCAATTTTCAACTGGATAAATATGTCAATTTTCTTAACCAATATTACATGCTTCCTTATTTTGTAATGTCCCACATCATTCACAGCTAATAAGAAATACACCTTACAGACTTCTTGCCTTATTTACAACAGAAATTAAGTACCATCCATTATTTCCACTTTTTAGCACAAACTGCAAATACTGAATTTGAAGAAGCATATTTGAGGAGACTGCACTCTGCAGGAAACACTACTTCTTATATTGCTTAATTGCTGAATGCATTCCTTAACTACCATAATCTGCTGTGATTTACACTTTCCTAATGAAACTGCTACATATGCTTCTGAGGCAAAAAAGCCACAAGGCTTGCTTTATTCACAAAATTCAAACATATTTTTACATTTTGTATAGGTATTTATTGTCAAGATAAAGAAACAATCAAGCCTCTAGGAAAAAAAAAGCCTGCTCTGTCTGTTCAAAAATAGAATGATCTCTAATCTTGTTCAACAATGTTACTGTAAGAAAGGTAGTTGTCTTTAAACTTTAGTCATACTGCAGTAAATTTTTATCTCATAATTGACTAAAGTTGGAACACATAAATCAGTTCAAATGTTTTTGATGAGAACACAATTCATAAGCCAATTTTTTTAGTGTACTGGGTTTTGTCAAAATGAACGTGCTATAAAAGCATTAAGTACTTTCTGCTCCTATGAAATAATGCAATGAAAGCCTACAGGAAAAAAAAACTGTTTTGCAAGAAAACTTTTTTTCCTTTTTTGGTTATTGTGCTTAAATACTCAATTTTTCACTTTTGCTTTATAAATTTGTTTTCCACAGCTTAAATTAAACTTAAAAATATCATATTTCTCAAATAAAAACCAAGCAAAATATCTCCATGCTAATGAAAAATCCAGTGACTTTATTATTACTATGAGTAAAAAAAGATTTGCATTTAAACTACAAATTGGCAAAGCCAACTCAAATTGAAGTTGCAGCACACAAACTTCTGACAAATTTATTTGTATTGGTTTGAAATCTATAAATTATTAACTAACCATATATCTCATTGAAAATAAGACCACAAAAAATTTCTTACAATTCTGTTCAATCACTGATCCACCTAATCTGAAAATCTTTTCTTAGATCTTCAGCTGCTGCTGATCTATGCAACAGGATTGGAATGTTATGCTTCTGGCATTTGTAAAGCATGTTGTCATTGCTTAAGTGACTCTCTCTTTCAGCTTTTCTTCCCATGAGTTACTTCATAATAAACACACTAAGTTGTGATATTTGGATGTCAAAAGCCACTTTTTATGGCATAAAAGCCATTAAAGTAATTTCCCAGTCTGTTGGAAAGCATGCTTGAGAAGAGTTAGATCTGGAAGTATAACCACCTCTGTGCCGCTTCACTGTAGAGAGATGATCATTAATTATAACTATATGGAGACCATGGGGAGAGGAGAAATAAGAATGCAGAAGCCGGAACCAAAATATGCTGCTCCCTTTGGAATACATGTCTCTCCCACAGCTATATTTATTGCAATTAACTTCCTTCTTCACAATTCTTCCATTTTTATACCTGAAGAAATCTTTTGGTTTCTCTTTAATTTTACTTTACTGCTTCTACCATTGTCCAAGATATTGTTTTCTGTTTATTCCCGTGACACAGCATTTCCAGTCTGTAGTTTTGAACAGAATACCTTTCACTAATCTCTCATGACTTCCTCACAGTATGAGTCTATTAATTTCTTAATTGCCTTCGAAAATGAGACAATATAAACCACAAAATATATTTCAAACTTGAGAGCTGCATTTTTACACTAGCATTTGTATCATAAAATTAATTTCATTTTTAAAATACTGAGCATCATGAAATAACACATCTTATTTAGACAGATACATTTGAAAATTCAGAAACACATATATAGATGGAAAATAAACTTTAAAAGCAGATAATTTAAATCCACATCATCCTATGCAGTAAAAGAGGACTTTCATTAACAGATTTGTTTTAATATATACATGGGGAACAAAAATTCTGTTTCCTCAAGTTCTTTTTAGTATACATCAGAGAAGAAAAAAAAAAAAAGTAAACTTGAATAATACAAAAAGATTGTGATTTAAAAGACAAATCTGAGTTAGCTGAAAACATCAAACACTTCAAATCAATAGAAAGGCTAGACCTGACTTATTTATTATGATTACTTCTGATAGAAGTTTGATTAGTCTCATTTGACCTAAGAATTTTTTTATTGATTCAGAGACTTCTTCCATACATCTCTTATGGGAAGAATTCCAAAGAATGCCTCTGATTTTGCCCATAAGACAGGGTTTGGAAAGTTTCTTCACAAGAAACACCTAAGTAAAAAATCCACATAGGTCTACTGCTATGAGGTGGTATTTTACAGGTTCCATGACACCAATGTCAGACTTTTTGCTTCTTTGATAGACTTCACGGCACTGATATGATTGAAGAAATGTTTATTAGTAACTTTCAAGTCCCTACTTGGCTTTTCCTCTGAAGCGTAAAACTATCTCTCTTTTTTAAAAGATGGGCTTTACATGGGCTTGAACTCCCCAGCTGCTTTTCAAAGTCCTCACTTTAAAGCACAAAAAATAAATGGAGGCTGGGCCATACACTGTAGTATGCTGATCAGTATTCTCAAGACAAATTTCAAACTTATTTGGTATGACATGGAAGCATGCAACAAATATTTAAAACAAACAAACAAGCTAAAATTAAGGCCAACCCAAACCACTGACTTTTACCTACAGATGCTTCCACTCACAATAATGGGAGAGCAGTACAACCAATAAGAAGAAGCTGAAAATTTAAGGAAATATAATCCAATTATTATTGCTCTAGCATCAATAAGAAATCTCTGTAATGTAGGAAGATGATTGTGATTTTACACCTACAGATTTAGCCAAAAAAATTTTTATGAAATGGCAATTGCCAATTTTTCAGTTAGTATCTTATGCTGCCAAAGATTAAAAATTTTCATTTAATTCCCTACTTCACAGGAAAGCCAGTCATATACAGCAACATCGTTAAGAAAAGAACATTTAATTTAAACAGTGGTACCCTGAAGCAATTACTACCAGGCATCAGAAATCATTAGGTCTGAAAAATCCTCTGTCCAATACTTATTTTAATCTTTGAGAAAGTAGGTGTTTGCTTTTTCCATAGTTGCTCTTACAGCTTTTCTCGACAGCCAACCTTTCTTAATCCCTTTAGATACTTTTTTTAAAGCTTGCAAGTCCAAAAATGCAAAAAATCAGTGCAAAAAAGATAAGAAAAGGCAGCAACTGTTGTTACACTTCCAATGAAAATAACTAGTTATAAATATTTTGAAACATTTATTTAGGTAGGTTCAAGTGACAGGTTTCAGACTCTGAGCACAGCAACTTCATATGTAGATGCTTTTCTGAAAAAAAGTTATATATATTGTCCTATCTTTGAAGATCATTTAAAAATTTTAGAAGTTTGCAAGACTAATAGACATTAAAATTTCACGTGTTAAGGGAGCTTGGGGGTTTTTTTGCTTTGTTTTAAACAGACACTCATAAGAGACTATGAGCAATTAATACCATTACTCAAAATACTGATTTTCTCTCACATGCAAAGCTAAAAATAACAGGCAATTAAGCAGTTGGATATACTTAAGATAATCTCAATGTCTCTTTTTTACTTCTGACAGCTATTGTTAATAACAGCCAGAGAATTCTAACTTTAATTAGGCTTATTCCACTGCAAATAGATAGAACCCTTTTTTAAAATTATCCACAAAAACAGTTTTAGCTGAATTACGTTAATTTTTTCCTGAAAGATAGTGAAGCTGAGGTACATCCTACTTTGTCAACTAACACATCCTTATGATTTAAGTATCCAGGACTATTACTACTCTATATCTGTAATCAGCCGATGAAAAATATTTTATCACAGCCCACACTTTACTCAAGATAGTAATATGTGCCAGTTCATAAGAACAAGAATTTTAATTTTACAGTTTGTGTGGTTAACTGAATGAATTTTCAAGAAATTCATTTTGTTTCCGTGGAGGTCATGGAGATTACTGGACTTACTTCCTCCATTGCATCAGTATGATAGGACTTTGAACACTTGAATTACTAAGAACTACAAATATACTTTAAAAAAAAAAAGTAAGATTATAGAAAACATGACAGAATTAATATAAAAAAAAGTCTACATATGAAAAGCAAAGGAAGGGGGCAAAGCCCAAGTCTACAGGATGCAACAACGCATCCAACACTTCAGATAAACCATTCTAATTAGCTCAGAAATCTGACAGTATGTTAAAGAGAGTGAAATAAAGATTGAAACAGGCAGAAGAACTGATTTTGTAAAACTGCACTGTCTATAGTAAATCGAGGTCATTCAAGACAGTAGTTGGAAGCAAAATAATAGAAAAGCAGGCTGCCATATGCTATATCTGTCTATTGTGCTCCCTAACCTGCTAAGCAAAGTCAGCGTAACTCACAAATTCTTATATTGAGCACGTATTTTTACACAGCTAAAGCAGTCTCAGTGCTACCTGGCACTAAACAGACCTTCTCCCTTCTTCCCTAACATGCTCCTATCCTCACATCAGCACTGATATTCTTCTCCAATCCTCAAGATGAGTGCAGAAAGTTAAATAATTCAGTTTATTATGGATATAGATTCCAGTCAGTTTAACTGTTCCCAAGGAAAGCCAATGTGGACCAAAAAGAGAAGACCGGAATGCACATTTTGAATTGGAAAAGAAAAAGCAAAGCCACCTCTTTTGACAGCAGAAAGCCCTGCTTCAGTTGTGTCATCTAAGCACACAGCAAGCAAACCCTTTTCTGACCACCTAAACCTAATCTGGAAATACTCAAACATGTGGCTCTGCTGTGAAGTTTAAGGAATAGAGAAATGAAGCTAGAAGAGGCAGGGTACACTGACCTCTTGAAAGAACAAATGGGATCAGGAAGATTCTACAGCACATAAGAATCCAGTTCACACTGTTCCAAGCCCTCACAGGGAATCAAATACATTAATGAGTAAAATATATGCAGCAATATACTACTCTCCAACTACACTATACAGTTACTTGTAGATACATGCTCAGCTGCTCATCATGGACACCTTCTCTCAAGGTTACTATATTCCAAAATATGCCAAAAGTGGGTAGGTGGAATTAGCCAAAAACCCACTAGTTAAATAAGTAAATCACTTCATGTTATCAAAGCCTATAGAGAGCACTTACGCAAACAGATCCACTCATATAGTTGACACTAAATGCCACCACAAACTTCCAGTAGGTTAAGCAACTAGGGAAAAACAGTATGGAATAAACTCTACCACTAGCAAGTCACACACAAACTGCATATCTGAGTAAAGCTTAACTACATTCATTTGGACTTCTATACTATTGTAACTACATTAAAAAATAATCCTTAAATTAAACAGTTTTATAACTCTAAGCCAGAGCAAAATGCCCACTACAGAATGAGTCAAACTGCAACTAGAAAATTAATATTCCAACAAGTCACGCTAAGAGATAAAGATGAATTTGTCCAGGTAAATAATAAGTATTCAAACACAAAATAAAAGGATCAGAAGATTAAAAGAAATTTATAGTTCACTGGTTCCTATTAATCAATTCTCTCCATTACACAAGTTCTGCCAACTTATTTGCCCTTCTTCATGCTCTCTTATTCCCTAACCCCTCACAAACTAAGCATGAGATGTCCTCTTAATGCTATCTACATTTTCCTTAGTTCAGTTTGGAATGCCTCCAACATTCTTGCTTTATGAACCAATCCTAGACAGGACGCTATATCATGGCAAGAACTGCTAGCTGACAAACAATTCAAAGAATTCAGTGCTAGTTATTTTCACATAGATTCTCCTACTTGTTTAAAGTGAATAAAAGAATGTAAAATAGAAAGATTTCTTTAGCCAATTAGGCCTGAAAAACTATATTATATATTAATAAAGACAATTGCTCAGACATTGTGAATAATTCATTTTTTTAAGTCAGACATACATAAAAACAAATTAACAATTTGAAAGTATAATCTGCCCAAGTGCTTCAAAAGCTTGCTCTTTAAAGTACTACAATTCAGGTCTATATTCCTATCGTCCTCGTTTCCATGTAATTTACCTGAAGGAACTTTGAGTCTTTTTCAAAAACTACAACTCAAAAATACTTAAGTTAATGGAAAAAATTTCTAATGGCTTTCCCACTGCAGTAAAAATCAGTCCTACCTCACAGCACAGAAGACTGGCACAGAAGCACCCAGTCCTCTGTGGGTGCGCTCAACACAGGTTTCTGCTTACTTCTGGACCTTTCCCATGGTGCAAAGCAGGAATCATCAATTTGTAAAACCAAATTCAAATACTGTCCATCTTATTCATTACAGTCCTCCCTCTCTTCAGCTACTCCGCAGCACTTCTGAAATACTTTCACTGACAACAGATTGGCACAGCAATAAGGGGAGAGTGGGGCAACATATTCCTAGAAATTGAAAAAGTGAACAGTGGTTATCTCAACACAAGTTAAGATAATGCTGAAAAACTTCTATGCCAAGTTACAGTTATAAATATAACTGTATATATACATGTATGTATACTAAGTGTCCAATAGTACAGGAAAGCAAAGAGTGCAGCAAAGAGAACTGATGGGCAAGTAAAAACATTCAGGTCATGAAGTGGCTCGTGTATCGCAGCTTTTTCAGAGGAAAATAATTCATGTTTTCTGGACTTACATAGAAGACTTGTCAAGACTTGAAGTCAACAGTTTTGCATCAGATTTCTTCATTTTTTTCGCACCCAAATGACACAGATAACAATATTCCATCTAATTATCAAAGAATATTTCATAGAATATTGCTCATGTTTATGATAACTTGAGTCAACTTTCCTGATGTCACAAGTATTACCATAAAGTTATGGAAATATTAAGAAGCAGCACAGAAATACACCTTGGTATATGGAAACTACATTACTGGTAATTTGCATAAAGGAGAATAAATTTAATGTGATTAAATGGAACTTGTGGCATGGAATTTTCGTTTGACAGAAAAGTGATTTAAATTATTTTGAATAGTTTTTCACATAAATTTTAAAAGGGTTCTAAAAAACCATTTATTTTCTTAATACTTTTACAACTTGCAGGAAAACATTAAAATATCAATTATGCTTCATGTCCCTGCTTTTATGCAAATTCATTTTGTGTTTCATAAATCATTTCAAAAAAATGTGTAAATAAAAACATTTTAACACAATATTGTGCAAAACTTTGTATTTATTGAAACAAAGAAAAGCATGAAAACAGTAGAAGTTTATTACAAAGTTTAATGCCAAAATTAAATGAAAAGTTGAAGAGCATACTACAATTGCAAGTAAAATCTTTGCATCTGTCTCAAATTGAAGAAATCCCTCATATTCCTAAAACTCAGTCCTGGGAAGTCTTCCAGAATTTCTTTCCCAGTAAATCAGAAGGCACAGAAACTTGAAGGACCTGGGAGAAGGAGACGTATCCAGTTAATCCAGTTACAGCTCTTTGTTCTACTTTATGAAAACAATTTGTCATCCTTCAGTGTCAGTCAGTCTCTTCTAAACAACTACAAACATGTTACATCTTTTCCACTTTCTCTCTGCAAAACCTCAGTGTACAAGTCCTATTCATAATTCTCCTAGGACTAGTGAACTGGTGGAACTGAATAATAAAGGTCTAGATATTTATGACAGCAGGATAAATTATCTCAAATTAATTTATATACTGTAGCAATCAAGGCTTCAGCTTGGTCTTGGAAATAATGCATGTTAAATAAACTTTTACCTTATAACCCTGCAAGTATGAAGAAAAGCAGTTCCCTAAAGTCAGTGGGTTAATACTCTTTCCACTCTGGCTTGCTGTCTCATCATTCAGAAACTCAGTTTTATGTACATTCTAAAGAGATCTATTTACCACACAAAAATTACAACTCCCTTGAAAAAAAAAAAAAATCTCTGCTTAACTGACAATTTTTCATATTTTTTAACAAACACTGAGGAATCACCTCAGATATGGCCATGATAATATGCTCTGAAACTTTACTCCAATTATACAGTGAAAACAATCACTTTGGATACAGTATTCAAACTGTGGGAAAAAAACCCACAAAATTAATAATTTTAAATACAATATTCACTGTTGAAAAGGATGAAAAGGCAAAAATGGAACGGAAAAAACAGTAAGCGAGGGAGATATAGACAGATGGAGGCTTTTTCAGGACCAAAGAACCTTTCTTTACTCATAGTAAAAGAAGTCTAGGAATAAATCCTATCCCATTTCCACTAGGATTTGGGCCTAGATTAATTATCTCATAAAGTCACAGCAGTATCAATTTAAAAAACACTAGGTAACAGAAGTTTCATTTAATGCCTTCTACAAAAGGATTTAAGATGGCAAGAAAAAATACTTACAAGGGTAAGATCTCTCTTTTCAAAGTTTTCAGTTCATGAGTTCCTGTAAGCATCATCAACTTCTCAGGCTCCTCTATTGCAAGAAGATTGTAGACAATATCTCAATCGCCCCAGTCTTCAGCAGCCTCATTTTTCTTGACATTCTTTATCCAACATAAAATGACCAAGTGCTACAATAGTGTTCATTTTCTGCCCTTGACTTCCTACTAACTCCTAATTTTCCCTCGCTCCAATACTCCTAGGCATCTTAAAATTATTTCATACAGCTATTCCACTTAGCAACAATCTGACATGCATCCTTATCATGGTGGTACTTCTCTGAAACTTTCATCTCTCTGGATGGTGAATAAATCCAGGTCCTCTCCAGTTTTAGATATGCACACAAGCCCAGTGAACGACAATGTACTGGAACGTCAGATAAGGTGAAGTGTAGGTGAGCAAGAGACCACAAGTAATTGTACAGCAAAACACTAAGAAACAATGTAGCTCTACAGGAACTCAGGGCAAGAGGAACGTGTACAAAGAGCACAGCTGTGGCAATTTGCAATAGGACTTGCAATCCAGTGCAAAATTTCCTCGTCCACATTAAGTCTACAAATAGTGAGCAGCCACATGGTATATCTTATTTCATTAACAAAAACACCTCTGGTGCATCCACAGGGATGAGATTCATTTTGACACAAACTAACATGCTACAAACACATTGGGCTTTCAGGAAAACTGCCCTGACAGTAACTAGCATTTGTTCTGACAGCACATGTTACAACATTGCTATGCCATGCAGGGGGTTAGAAGTAAGCCCAGAATAGTTTTCCCACACCTCTAGTGTTTGGATTTCTAAAGAGGCTGTTACAATATGACAAAATAAGATTAAATACCTCTAGCATTTTCATGAGGAGGAAAAATTTTTTTAAAAAGTTGAGAATAACACACAATCATCTGGTATAAGAAAGCTAAGGTTTAAAATCCTCCTCCTCCTAATTTAGACCAGAAATTCAAAACTGAAACTACTGTATTCCAGCAGGGGCCAGTATCTACCCCCTCTGAAATTTTCTTTAATTATGGTTTTTCCTCTCCTAGCTTGGTTTGACAATTAAGTTTTATCTTGCTGAAAATGTTACAGAATTCTGCTCTGCAGAATTTCAGAGTGGAAACTAATGAGATATTACCAGATTACACTTTCATCATACTTATACTGATGGAAAGTCTGAAAGAATGTTCTGAACATTTAACGTACTCAATTCCTACGTTCAATCCCTCAATATATTCAACACGTGTTAATCTACATGCTAAAATTAGGTACTTCAATCCATACGAAACCATCAAAACATCTATGACTTCAGCCCTTACATATAGACCTAAAACCTCCTTTATGGCATCCAGATCTGAATGAGAAGTAAATTAGCATTTTCATCCATGTCATCTGTGTCTTCAGAAGTTCTTTAAACTTCTCCAAACAGTTTGCAGAGGTATCTAGCAGAGCAAAAAGACTCCCATCACTAGAATAACTGCCACACACTTGTTATGCAAGATTAAGGATTAAGGGCTCTCTCAGTTGTCATAAAGCTAAAATAAACATGGCTTTCCTGCTACCAAAATATTTGACAAAACTGCAAATGTGTTTAAACATTCCCAAGATGTACCATCAGATGACTTAATCAGCACAGATTTATTACTAACGGCATTCTTAAGCGTAAGAATTTATTATTAATACTTAATAATTCTTTAGGACATTTTTTTACTACAGAAAGAACCTAAAATAAAAGTATTATCACTTTTAACTGTATACATTAGGATCCAAGTGACTTAGAACTACAGCAAAAAAGGTTTCTTATTTAAAAGTACAAAAATCAATAGTGAAAAGAGAGCAATAAATAAAGCTGTTTAACATACAAACCAATATTCATATAAAATCAAGAAATGATATCCAAGTAAAAATCTAAAGTAAATACAGAATATTGAAGTAAATATTAAATACACTAGTAGCTTAAACATTTTTGAAAGGAAAATTCTGGAATTCTGTGTTATTTCTATATAAATTACTAAAGCCCAATTCACAGTGTTACTTTTGAATCCCATAATTTTATTACAGGATTTTTAACATACTTCATAAATGCAATGTCCCCATTTCATTTATTCATTCTAACTTGAGTGCATCACTCAGTGTAACTTGAATATATTAGAAAGATTCAAATCAAAAAGCTATTTATAGAAAAATCTTTGAAAGCTTTTATATGTCCCTGGGGGAAATAACTGCTGTTAGCACTTAGCCATGACCACCACTACACTGAAAAAAAAAACAAAACAAAAAACCTTCTTTTTGTTGTTTTTCTTATGACATATAGATACTACTTTTTCAATGAGCTTTCAGAATACAGTTTTCTGAGCTTCATACATTTCCCCCAACTATCTTTTATGGTTGAAAGTTATCAAGTGTTGTCTTTCTTCACCGAACACTTACTGGAACAGCTATGCTCTCCAGTATGAAAATCCTGACAAAGTGGCAAATACATTAACAATCACCAGGGTCTCCAAATGTAAGTTGGTGGTAAAGACAAACTTATTTACCATATTAATTAAATGGCCTATTTAACATGGAATATCAATTCTCTAATCACATCTCATTTGAACTTCTTATTTCAATTAGCAACCCTAAAGACTACTAGAGGCCCTACTGTTCTAGGATCATTAAGAACATTTTCATTATCTGTCAAATGCGGAAGTAAAAGGCAGAAACTGCAAATACTCTCAGGAGTAGGCCTCTACCCTACTTAAGAGATGATTAGGGAGAAAGCAGCAGTAGTTCTCATTAGTTGCTTAGCAATGAAATGTCCTCCTATGAAACAAGAAATGAACAAAGCAACAGAGGTGTTGCCATGCAAATGAGTAAATGGATACTATATCATCCACTCAAGGATAATCTGTCCTTCATTAAAACTAATCAATCTGGATTAATACTCCGATGGATATCTTGCACAGACAAAGTAGGAAGAATCCACTGTATGCCGCCCCACTGAAGTAGCCAAGCAATGCATTGCTAAAGTTTACAGACACAACACTTAAATTTTCACTGTATGTGTGTACAACAAACACAAGTACAAGGAAAACAGTTTTAATTCAAGCCAGATTAACACTGTCATTTTTACTGTTAAATCTTACCTTTTATATCCATAGTTATACCCAAGTTATTAATGGATTATTGTTAACAGTCATTCTCTTAATGGTTATAACAATTTAAATACAAATCTGTAAATTTAAGATTTATTCCACATCTAAGATGTTTATGTTTTCAAAAGTAGACTCACACATAAAGCCAAAAACTCAACACAAACAGAACTGTTGACACTACCATCGTTACTAATGTTGTAAGTCTCAGAAGAGCAGAGTTCTTAAACAGAGAAATCTAATTGTTGTTGTCTTAATTTTCAGACCCTAATTCCAGGATGCCATTATTTCAGTCACAGATGCAGTTTTATAGGTTCCCTTTGTTTTAATTTCCCCACAACTCATGTAAAAATATCCACGTTTCATAGGTAACTTTTTTTGTTTTGATGTTTTTTTTCCTGTGGGGCAGGCATTGTTGGGTTTTTTGTTTTGCTTTCTTATTTTGCTGCTGTTGTCCAGTTCATATGTACAATTTAAAGTTTTAACAAAAAACATTAATTAAAAGAGAAAGGGAAAATAAAACAGTGGACATTTCTTAAGCAGAAATCAAGATGATTCTTGAACTTTACTGACTATTTAAAATCTGGTTGCTTCTCAGTATATATTTAAAGCAATACAGATTTATAATAACAAACATTTATAATAAAATTAATGTATCAAATTATGCTTCGATTAGCTCATCCAAACTCTTAGTCAGATTAAAATGAAAATGATGTTTCAAAACCAATACTACCTCATAATTCAGTATTAAGACAAATCTTACCTATATATTCACAAACGAAGACTACAAAAAAAGGAGTAACAAGATCATTTATGCCCTGAACATATCCACTGGCTGGATGACGTATTGCCCAGATAAACAAAATTCTTTCAAAGATCTGAAAAAGAGGTAAGGAAACCATCAGGTAATTTACCAAGTAATGAGCACATTTTAAGACACTTGGAAATTATCATAACATCATAGAATCACAGAATATTCTGAGTTGGAAGGGACCCATCAGGATCACCGAGTCCAACTTCTGGTGCAGGACACCCTAGGAGACATACCATGTGCCTGAGAGTATTCTACAAACACTTTTTGAACTCTCTTAGGCTTGGCGCTGTGACCACTTCCCTGGGGAGCCTGTTACAGTGTTCAACTACTCAGAGTGAAAAACCTTTTCCTGATATCCAACCTAAACCTCCCCAGTTCAGCTTTATGCCATTTCTTTGAGTCCTATCACTGGTCATGAGAGTGAAGAGGTAGGTACTTGCCCATCTGCTTCCCCTCGTGAGGATGTTGAAGACCTCCTTGCAGATACATTTAATATCATGAAGTTAAGTAGTATAAAAAACATGCATTCACAAGCATAAATGAACACTGGTACTCATAACTAACTTCCAGTGCTATGTAAGCTTCTCAGTTCTTCAAAAGGAAGCATTTTCAGGGTATTAGCACATATTAAAACCAACCTAGTATATAATTTGGTTACAGTAGTTAATACAAAGTAGCATTTATTCACTGGAGCTTTTCCAATAATATAAAGTTCCTCTTTTCTCAAGGGAAAGAAATATTAAATGATCTTCTCATCATTTTTCATATCTCTTTGAAAGAAATATTCTACTAATGCAGTATTCTATTTATTCCTAAGTAACAGAAAGAAGGACTTGATATAGTTTAGATTTTTTAATACGATGCCCATAAAAAGAGATTCCACAACAGTTAAGTCTGCCTAATACTGCAGTGTGGAGTTTTACACTCTAGAAGTCTGTAATACTGATTAATAAAAAATCTGAAACAATCTGGAAATGTAGAAATAAGGCAACTGCCTGCCATATCACAGAAACTCTCCCTCTCAGCTCTGTCAACTGAAGCTTGCTTAGGATCTGCAAAAGCTCGTGAGGCCACACCATGTCTCAGCATGAGAAGAGTAGAGAGCAGAGAAATCACAGAACTTTCAGGTTTTATGCTTCCCTGGCTGAAAATTCACAGAACAGGGGAGACAGTCAACAACAGTAAGTACAAAAAATTTTGGTGGGCACTGAAAAACAAACCTTAAGGCAGCTCACATCTGATCTATTACAACTACGACTGAGATTCACTTTTTGCTCAGTGTGATTTCAGAGATTAGGCAAAAAGGAAAGTATTCATTAGCAAATTCTCCATAGAAGCCTCTTGCTTCCATTAGCCAAGATGCTTATTCTGTTAGCTACAAATTCTTGGTGCTAGTCCTGTCACCTCATGCATTTTAACATGCGCTGCATACTAAACTGAAAAAATACCAACCTCTGCCCTTTAAGCAATAGCCAGTGGTGTTTCACTGTCTATCAATAACTGTATAAAGATTTTACGCTCAGCCATTTACAACATGCTTTTACATTTTACATAATTATAGCCTGATACATAAGCCAGTTGTTTATGTACTATTTTTAGTATTACTGGAAAACTGCCAATCTGGCAAGGTTAGTTAGCTCACAGCTACTCTGCCTGCTTCTGTCCATTGCTACTTCTACTTTCACCAACAGTAGTTTCTCAGTGTTATCAGAGTTATCGTTCTGTGTTTCACTTCTGAAAAAGGACATGTTTAACATACTGCAAATACAAATAACTCTCTCAAAAAACAAATATCAGATAGAGCTGACTAGAGAAACCTATTTAAGGAGCAATTGCAGAATGTAGAAAAGGGTTATGCACTAGGCTAAATAAAAAACTCATAGTGTGACGGGGTTGCAAAATATGCAAAGTCAACAATGAACCAAACAAAAAACCATAGCAATTCAGTAAGAACACCCAATCAAAATACCCACTGCAACAACTATAAACATAGTGTTTTTTCATGAAGGCACGTGTAAAGTCAAATAATCCACAAATTTGTACCACCAACCTTTCGTTACCTCAGAATCTGATAGGATTCACAGTTTGCAATGCAAATTGAGAAGCCTATGGATTTTAAAACATTTTTAAAATCCAGGTATGAAAACTAAGACAGGGATGGTGTTTGTGTTTGTTGAGGTAGCAGAGGGGGTGTTATATTTTTTAGCAGGAAGCACCACTTAGGGATGGCACATCAGCTTTAATATCCCTAAATGCCTCTAATCAGAAATTCAAACACACACTGAAATAGCATTTTCAATTTCCTACCCATTTTCATAAAGTTTCTTTTACTGTTCTGAATAGAAAAAAATGAGCACTGAAAACCTGAGCAGACTGATTTAAGTTTCTATGCAGCACTCATGACTGTGCTCAAATACGACTCATTAAAAAGGTCACTTTCCCAAAAGGATCCCTTCTTGATTTCCAAACCAGCAACAAAAAGTGGAATTATTTTTCTACTATGAACCACTACATCTCATGAGATGTCATTACCAATCTATTATTCTCTTTTGAATTTAACTCTCATTCATAATTACAGCAAGAATTACATTCATATACATAGAAAGAAGAATCCATCAGCTTAAATGAAGGTTTTGAATTACTTGTGGGTTTTGCCACCTCAGAGGAAGTCTGAAACCCCCAAAGCCTTAATCCAAAAGCTTTTGAAAATTTTCTCTCTAAGTGGGGGGGGGGAAGAAAAAAAAAAAGAGAGGAGGACAAAATCATAAACTATTTCAAACAGTGCAGTTTTCTTGAAATTATTATGTATAATATGCAAGCATAGATGGGAAGTACACAGCCATGTGCTTTCCATATCAACAAAATTCAGTTAAAGATAAAGCAAGAAAAGATAATAAATTAGACCAGTCCATGTTAGCTATTCAAATTTATTAAAACTAAATTTACAGTCACTGGTCGTTAAAATAACTTGACTGCACTATACAAAAGACCATCTCCAGCTCCTCTGTTCTCCTCTTTCAAGGCCACTATTAAGTCATTTTTAGTCAAGTTCTCACTCCAACATTAATTTCCCCTCACTCAGGATCCATGTAACTCCCATAAAAAATAAACACTTTAAACTGATTTTAAAAGGAACATATAATAACTAGTTATTAGCACACATCAGATTCAAAACATCTTTTTCTAAAGTGCAACATTTTATTATAGAAACCAAACTCTGAGTTCAGATAAAAAATTAAAACAGCCTTATTAATTCTAATTAAAAGTTCTTTGGCAACAGAGACTCTGATATCACCAAGAACAGCAAAAATTTCCAAATGCTGCTATTCCAAGATTTAAGTCAGGAGACTGTGAGGTTTATACATGTCTTGTCTTTCTGAAGCTTTAACTACTGCTTTTGTCCAGCTCTGTCAACTACAGTCTCTTCACCTCATTCTACGTGAGATTATTCCCAGAAGTGGTATCATTACTCTAAATCTTTGTGGCATCAGAAGTTTGTACAAAACTCACCATAATATCCACAACAACAGTTTTGCACACAGTGTCATCCTTTGAAATCTTTGACCCTTACTCTGATTCCCTTCTCCTCTTTATAGCCCTTGCCATCTCACCTGAAATGGGAGAGTGACTGTTGCTCACCAGAGACCAGCACCATCTTCTCTCTCTCTAGAAGAGAGTCAGCTCTGGGAACAACACACCCTATCTGCATGAGCCATGGGAGTAGGGAAGGATCCCTGTGGAGCTGAGGGATTCACTGGTGCTATGGGAGGTCTCCAGAAACACAGAAAGCAAGAGAAAGAAACAAGGGAGAAATTGGGTGCTATGACCCTTCCAGCATCTTTTGCACAATGGCATCAAGCAAGCTGGGTTTGGTTAAGATTGGAGAGAGAGTAAAAGACAGATGCAAGCCCACCCTCCCAGTAGCCCAGTGATCTAATTAATTTCTCTAACAGTTTATTTCTTACTGGTATTGTTTCCTTCTTGTGCCTTGATTTTACTTACACTGCTCTTCAATTCATCCCTAGAACAGCCCAGGTAAAACCCCACTGTGTAGAAAGCATGTGGAAGGCCCTATGTTTATAGTACTTTTTATGAAACGCTGTACTAGGCTATTTCTCCAAACCAATTTCTCCAACGTGTGGAAGAGCACTGCCATTAAACAAATAATAGGAACAATGGAAAACCAAATGAAAGCTAGTTCTGCATTTAAATTCTCATAATGAACTATCAGATGATGTTCTGTTTGGATCTATAATGCTATGAACAGAAGCACATGAGAGTACATTTGAAGGTCTAACTAGAACCATTAGAAAGGAGAATAAATTGAAAAATTAAACAAAATAATTGAAAGAGGATAATCCACACCATCTATGCTATTTATGACCCATATACTTCAAAATGAAAAGACCCCATGAGATTTGATTACCCAACAATATAGGCAAATTTGATTAATATATTTAGCATTAATCACATATTTAATCACATTATTATGTATTTACATTAATTATATAATTACAACAGTAGTAAAACAATTTAAATAGCATACTCAACATACAAAACTTACAAGGAAGCAAAATCAGATAAGGCACTCAAACCTGTTGTGCTACAAATTCAAAACAGAGAATTTCCCAAGTGGAACACTCCAAGAACTTCCAGACCTTAAGTGATTTTGACAAATACATGGAACCACAGGACTATGCTCTGGATTATTTAAAAAACACAGAATTAACAAAATATATAATAAGGTAAAAAAGGGGAAAAAAAAAACCTCAATGGCACAAGACCACAATAAAAACTGACATATTCAATACAGGAAAGATTAATGAGGTCCCTTTGCTTTTATTACTCATACTTACACTGCTATTCTTAGCCTCTACTTATATATCCTCATTTTTTTACTTCTTTAAGTTCAGAAGTCAAAATAGCAAGTGCAATCAAACAAATTATTAATCAAACTGTGATATCAGATTCATTAATAAAATGTTTTCTCAAAAAGAAAATATATCATTCTTACCTCTGTTACTTTGGGCTGAAGTCTTAAAACTTCAGGACTCATGCGTGGGATATCTATGTGGATCTAATTAGACAAAGAAGAATACTGTAAAAGGAACCAACAGCACGCTTTCTAAACAACATAATACTTAAAATAATTCTATTGGCTTACACTATTAGTTGTAATCCCATTGTATCATTACTTTTGAGATAACATGGATTTTTACTGTATTTCAAAACATACGGCCAAATCTTTAAGTTAAACTTTCAAAGAAGCAAAGTTTAAAAACATATATATTTGTATTCACATTCTAGGATCTTTATATCACACTTTAATTATTTGCAAATTATAATCATATTGGCCATACTCATTACCTCAGCACAATTATGAGTAAATACATTCTACTGCTTCTATGAAGTCATAATCAACTGCTACTGTCATATAATCATTTAGGTTGGAAAAGACCTGTAAGATCATCAAGTCCAATTGTCCAAAGGTACAACCAGATTTTAGCACCTATTTTAATGTATTTGACAATCAAGAAGAGAGCACAAAATACCAGTATTTCTTAAACTTTTATTCCAAACTTCACAAAGGAGTCTTAGGCAACAGTGTTCAAATGATGATTTTAGGTCGCATTCACAAGTACCTTATGTTATTAATGCCATATACTTCTTCCTTCTAAATATTAGTCTTGAAGACGAAAGGAAGGTCTTAGCTTCTTCTGTCCCAAGGAAGGCTAAAGTATCATTGGTTAGTCTATACTTAGTGTTACAAACTACTCGTTTCAATACAAAACTCGAAGTTATCTGCTTATCTGAGTGGGCATGAAAGTTTGACACTCCTACATTTATTGCACATCATATACCGTTCCAACTTCTCAAGCAGAAGTATGGAGCCAGTAAGAAACAGTCACTATTGTACTTTCCCTGTCCATCTTCACTCATTTGAAAGAGGGTCTGCACAGGAGATGAAAGATTTGAAAATACAACTATTCTTAAACAAAAAACCATGGCAACACTAAAGCTGAATTACAGGAAATCCACTATTTCAAATTTCAGACCAAAACCACTTCATATTTTTGCTTCCAAAATTTAGGAAAATTATTAGAGAGTTGTCGACCAGGTAAGATTAAAGACACAGAGAAAACAGTAGCAAAGTTCAAAAATAATCTCTAAGTCCTTTAGCAAGTGTTCTATAGATAAAAGTCAGTTCAATAGGTGTTCTACCTGTCTGTAGGTATCTTGGTGGTTTTCATCATTTCTGGAACCATAGTATTGTTCAACAAATGCAAAATACTCTTTGCGTTTTCTTTGTAAAGTGCTTTCTCTTCGGTCCACATTTGCAGGAAGATAGCCCTGAAAAAACAGAGAAATGAGAAGGATATTACTCTTTGCCGTACAAAAAGCACTGCTGGCATTCGATTACGTGACAGGAGATCTAATAAACTGATGTAGTGCCATGTACTCCTATAGAAATCTAAATAATCCTTTACTAAATTTTTTTTCTAATCACTCCAACTTGTACAAAAGTTCAGATACAAACACCTTATAAAAACAGCTGCTTTTTTTTTTTTTTGCAAAATGCAATTTCTCATCAGAAATACTAAGATGGTCTTGACTTTCAAGGAGATAAGCTTAAATAAATAAGTTCAGGTAGATTTAATACCATGTGCATTCCTTAATTTCTATGTGAGCAGTACTGAGTCAATTTTATTAAATTTTTAAACAATGTGTATTAACTCAGTTGCCTTCAAGTAGGAATTACATACGTGTATTGGGTTGGCACGGCCTGGTTTTGGGTAGCAGGGGGGCCGCAAAGGTGGCTCCTGTGAGGAAGCTGCTGGAAGCTTCCCACCATGTCCGGCAGAGCCAGTGGCTGATGGCTCTGAAGATGGACATGCTGCTGGCCAGAGCTGGGCCAATAAGAGAGGCTGTAACACCTCTGTGATGACATATTTGAGAAGAAAATCAAAACAAAATCACGGGGTTTTTGCTTCTAGCCAGAGAAGAGGAGGAGGTGAGAACATGGGAGGGAAAACAACACAGAGACACCAAGGTCAGGGGAGAAGGAGGGGGAGGAGGTGCTCCAGGCGCCAGAGCTGAGGTTCCTCTGCGGGCCGTGGTGCAGCCCACGGTGAAGCAGCTGTGCCCCTGCAGCCCGTGGGGATCCACAGGGAATGCAGAGATCCACCCACAGCCCGTGGGGGAGGTGCCCACGCCGGAGCGGGTGGATGCCTGGAGGAGGCTGNCTGCTGCTCGTGAGAGTGGAGCCACGCTGGAGAAGTTCACGGAGAACTGTCTCCCGTGGGAGGGACTACTCGGCCTCAGAGTGAAGGACTCTTCTCCCGGAGCAATGGAAGAAAATTTTGGTGATGGACTGACCAAAACCCCCTGCCCTGCCTCCCTGTGCTGTCGGTGGGAAGCAGGGAGGGCTTGGGGGTGGGAGGGAAATTTAAGGGCTTATTTTACTTCTCATTACCCTCCTTTGATTCTGTTAGTAATAAATTTCACTTAGTAATCAAGGTTGAGCCTGTCTTGCCCTTGAAATATTTCTCCCGCTCTCCTTATCTCACCCATGAAGCCTCCGTTAACCCTTTTTCCTCTGTTCCCTCCTTTTGCCCAGCTGTGGTAGGGGAGGGTGAGCAAGAGACTCTCGTGGGTGCCTGGCGCTGGGCCAGTGTCAAACCACAACAGTCCATTAGCAAGGCAGGCTTAGATTCAATAACAGGAAAAACTTCTTTATGGAAAGGATTATCAAGCATTGGAACAGGCTGCCCGAGGAAGTGGCTGAGTCACCATCCCTGGATGTATTTAAAAGACATGTAGGGACATGGTTTAGTGGTGGACTTGGCAGTGCTGGGTTTATGATTGGACTACATGACCTTAAGGTCCTTTCCAACCTATACAATTCTATGATTCTATATTAAAGTCATTGAAAATGTTATTCCTGTATACTTTAATTACTTAGTTTATAATGACAACAGAGTAAGTACAAGCCATATTACATTCCAGATACCTTAAGAGGTACTTGCTTTGGCAAAATGAATTCCTTTAAGATATACTGACTTGTGTCTGATTCCAGGCACTTTAAATCCCACCAGCTTCACTTTTGCCTAATGACTTTGTCTGACATTTAATATCCTGTCCCAGTGTTTTGTATTAAATATTGAATTCTGCAGCCCATTTATTCTCAACAGTTGTGGTTTCTTCCCTGTAGGATATCTTAGCTGGTTGCATTAGAAGCAAATTCATTTGTGAGATCAAATGTGATTGTTTGAAGGACACCGATATTTTTTTAGCAAGTCTTTTTGCCATTATTCAGTTTCAAAGACTGAACTAATCTTTCAATTCGACATGTTGTGTTTCCTGTTCACTTTACAAATTAGTTTTTATTTTTAAAAGTTGGGAAGGCTTGCAACGTACCAGCAGCAAATAAATTGGGGGAGAGTTTAATCCGTTTATTCATTAATTTCCTCCAAAGGTTTTTGCAAACATATCTTTAGTTTTGTTATTCAAAAGAGAAGAGGGCCTGTATAGTTCTTCTTGCTGTTTAGGTACAGTGTACCTAACATTTCTGCGGCATTTTAAAAACAAATCACGTAATTTTTTATATACTGTTATCAGTAGACACGCATAACATCAACAGAGTTTTATATTGATCTTCAAATGCTTTCCCTTTGAAAAACTGTCTTCATCAAACACTTGTTAACATTATTAACCTGCTGACTATGTAATAAATATCTCAACTGATCAATTTCCTAAATCATATTTTTTAAATTCCAATTTACATGCTGGTTTTACAAACAAGAAAATCATTTGCCTCAGACACTACCAAGTGTACTCCGTTCCCTTAAGAAAATGGTTTGGGCTTTTTAAGTAAGCCTTTTGAATCATTTTGAAACAAACATATACTAAAACCATAACTACACTTTGAATTCACTACTACTACTTCAGTTTTCTGGTTGTTTGGTTCAGTATTGCAACTCCTCTTTCATCAAAATATCACTCGATTTTTAGGAACACTTATTTCCCCAGGAGCTCCTGGGGCACTGTATAGAATCATAAAATGGTTTGTGTTGGAAGGGTCCTTAAAGATCACCTAGTTCCAACCCCCCTTCCACTAGACCAGGTTGCTCAAAGCTCCATCCAGCCTGGCTTTAAACACTTCCAGGGATTACCATTACTCCCCTTTACATGGGACATACATTAACAGTAAGTCATTATTAGGTTACCATCAGAAAAAAGCATGGTGGAGCTTCTGACCACAAAAACTGAAAGCACTTTTCTGAAGTGAAAAAACTGAAAAACTGAAAAAAATGCTGCCTTACAGTACAGGGAAGTAATGATTACTAAATGACTCATCTTTGGGTTTCCAAAATGTACTAAATGAGGACTGCATAAGAGATAAGAAATCACAGCAGGACTTTCCCAAGAAAAGCTAAGAATTTTCAAAATATTGCCACTTGGAGGTAGAAAACACGAACAAAAATAAAAGCCAGAGTTTCGTAGGTCTCTTAATAAAAAAAAAAAATCCACTTAATTCCTAAAGTATAAAAAAGTAACCTGAAAGAAGGTTTTATGCAGAGGTATGGCAAGATGAAATTAAGAATTGAACTGAAATAGATCCTGGAGTTGTTAAAGCAACAAAACAAGAGAACTCTACACTTAGACATTTTTCTAGACCAGGAATACTGAACTAAAATCAACTTCTGGAATTAAGTTGAAACTCCTGGAAAGCCCATGCTCTCACTAGAAGGCTAGAGGAGTCAGCTCACTTTATATTTTTATAATTTGCATAATTTCAACTCTCTAAACCTCAGAGTCAGTCTTCTGATTCAGAACATAAAAAATGCTTATGCTTTAGCTTACTGTGTTTCAAAGTCAATTTTGAGTCAGGCATAATTTTTCTTACTTTGAGTATTTTAAAACAGACATCCTAAACTTCAAGAGAAAAAAATGCCTTTTTTACTACCAAAATCACAGATAACTTTGGAAACAGAACTAAAATAAATTGTAAGCTCCATGTCTAATTTCAATTACAGCAGGATATTTGAATATCCACCATTAAGCTGCATCTGCATTTAGCATTAGAAGGAACTAAGCTGCAAATTTAGTAGAACTCATCAGCAAGAGGATTCTTTCAGTCACTGGAAATCAGTGTCAATCTGAAGTAAATACTTTGCATTCCCTATGGAATTATTCTATAAAAAGCAAAGCTATTTAAGTCTACTCTCTGAAAAATTCAATACTGTTAAACTGGTATGTGCATAATTCAGAATTTTAAACAGTTCTTAAACGCATGAAGATTTGCTGAGAAAGTGTCTTTCATAGCCTCTGGAGAGCAGACATCACGAGAGTTCTGCTTCTTTTTAACACAAACATCCTCATAAACCTTTTTCCAACCACAGGCAGACAAACAACAGCTAAAATGCCTAACTGTTTGTCATCACAAGCACTACAGCTGAAAAGATTGACATGAAAAATACTTCTGTGAAGAATACACTGTATTTTTGCAGAAGAACCTTTTTAAACATAGTGCAAACACCAAGATGAAAAAAAATCCTGTTCTGTCGCAGATCCCACAAGCTTCTCTCTGATGCCCAACTTAAACACCTCTCTGTGCTGCTCCACGGTACTTCAGTCAACCTACTCTTAAGCTACAGCCATTGCAAAATCCTCTGGCCACTGGTTATGTTCAGAGTGCTCAGCCAGCCAAAAATTCACACTACAAAAAAGTGATTAGGTTTTTAATGAGGTTGTCTCTGACTGACTCACAGGTCTGACATCACGAGAGCCAATGACACGACTTAATTGACACAGTAGTTCAGAGTTGTTCATCTTAAAGCACTATAGAAAAATCAGCCAAAAAATCCCTATAGATCCTATCACAGGTTTTCCTCACTACAGTGTTAATCCTTTCTTGTAGTTACTTTAATATGAAGTCAGAATGAAGCCTTTTGTAGGACACTGATAGTATTTGCTTCCCCTACTGTGTGTCTATTTTGAAGAAAACTGTTAAGAATGTACTTGTCTTTGAACTCTCCACCATTCCATCAAAACTGGTTGAAAGAGGCCACTGTTATCACAAGCCTTTCTTTCATAGAAACCCAGGCTGAAAAATAAAGATATACAGCTGACATGATTTACTACTACTTCTCATCCCCCTCCTTTCAATTTGGTAGATTAATCTTGAAACTGAGTAAAAGAACATAACTTCCATTACAATTCAGCACAAGACACATTTTCAACCATCACTGATGGATTACAACTCATGCAAAATCATTTGCAATGCTTGAAAAAGCTATTACTACTAAATGCAGAGGAAGAATTAAAAAAATACAACTTACTGAAAGAAGCTTCCATGCAATTGGACGAACACGTTTGGGAATGCCAGACCAACTCAATTTTCTCAATTCGTCTATTAAAACACAAGAGTTTCATGAGAAGCAAGGAAACTACTACCAATTTATAGACACAGATATATTCAAATTAGCACAAAGGTGCTTACAACAATGATCACATCTTCTTAGAAAATCCAGTGAAATCAGAAATACAGGGCAATCCTAATGAATTAATATAATACTGGATAATTGCTATCCATAGGGATACCTATGGTAACAGGTACTGAGTGTGATAAGGTAACTTTCTGGAGTATTTCTCGGCATTACTTTTTTGTATGCGCGCCTTATATTGTCTCACTTGGCAACTTACTACATAAACGTATTATTCTTCCAAGTATTTTTGAGATACATATGAAAGGAATACAATATATGAAAGCAGGTACAGCAGTTGCAATATTATTAAAGTCTACACAAAATAAGGAGCAGCAGCATATGCTTTCAAAAAACATTAAAAAGTTCACAGTACTTCCGCACACTAAATATGTATGGATGGAGGAAGCACGAAAGCATGCTTATACACATAACCCCAAGAAATTTCACAGTATCACAATAAATTTCTCCTTTATCCTTCATCTCAAGGAGTTGAGAGGCATTGGAAGAATAAAAAATGACCAAAGGATCAGTAACATTAGAAAAATATGACACTACTAGAGTTCAGTGTGAACCAAAGTTTCAAACAAGAATGAAAGCAGAACTTGTACAGACTATAAACACAGATTAAGAGATAAATTCAAAAAGTTACAGGCTGGCACAACAAATACACTTCATCATGAGTATGCTGTCACTGCAAACACAAAGATTGAATGGGAAAAAATGCAATAAGCAACTGAAACAAGTTTAATTCATCGAGCTGTGATGGTCACGCACAAGCTGCCCAACAGGGACCTCAGACAGCACCTGGTCACACAACTTAACCTTGCTTCCCATTTTTTGATCTTCTTTTTCCAGCACATTTCTACTTCCTTTTATCTGCCCCCATTTAACAAATCACTCCAATTATTTCTTCCCTTCATGGTCCCAGCTTTGCTACTGCTATACCCAAATTTGGTATCTCTGAAATGATTACCAGGCACCATTGGTCTTGTAACACTCCACTTCCCTAAGTGGCCCCAGTGCTCCTCTCCATGCAATGGCACTGTTTGGGCATTTCTCAGACAATTCCCCCTTTACTACTTGTGAAATCCAGGAACACCATAGGGTGCTATCCACAACTTGTGTCAGCTCCTCACACTGTGGTTTGTTACATACAGCAATTTCTCACATCACCTACCATAGTTCTCCACACCCCAGGGTGTTTGCTCAGCCTCCAAGCAGCTTCAGTATTGGCTTGCAGCCCCCACCACTTCTGCAACAAGCTTCAATTCCACCCATTATTTGATGCCAAGTAAATCCCCACAATACCAAGCACTACTTCATAAGTAACAGTACCACTGGTTATATTCTTCTAAAAGCCAAAAAGGCAGGAATTGGTCAGACAATGTAAAGGCAATGTAAACATGTAATATGAACAAGAGTATAAAAATGGTATTTTGTATAGCTTGTGAACAAAAACAATTTTAAAAAAAGAGATAATATCTGCCTTAACTAAACAATCTACAAATTATATATGTATTTCCCTTCCACTCCACAGCATGATAGTTAGCTCCAGTTGGTTTAATACCAATGAAAGCCTCAAGTCTTCAAAGGCAAAATCTCCATCTGTGCATCTTCCTGCTGTACCCCTCCCTGTGCAGTATTTATGAACAAATATGTTTTACTGGATCTAATCTATTTGTGTGCAGACTGAATGGAATCAGCATCTTGTGCATTAGTTTATTACTTCCTTACACAATCATTTCGCTGAAGTTTCAAGTTTTGGCTACCTTTACACACAACCATACCATTTACAAACAATGCAATTAGTATATGCAGAAAATAGAAAATAAATTGCAACTCAGCAACTACTTTTTTATTATTTTCTAGTAACATCAAATGTCCATTCTAAACTCTGTACCCACCGAACTCACTCTTATCTTTCACCTTTGCTTTTTTTTCTCCACCCTTAACTCAACTCAACAGGAAACCATACCCAAACATGGGTACCAACCTCTAAAAACAGCCCATGTAAAGAAAAAGAAAGTACAAAACAAGAAAATATGCAAATTTACTGTCACAATCAGAAATGTGAAGCATGTGATTAAATGAGTGACAATCATCCCAAACCACCCAGTACAAAAATTCCACTTACTTTTAAGTAACTCATTTAAGGCCAAAGATAGGAAATACACAAACAAATTGGAACACAGCTTATTTTCCCTCACCTCCTGATGCTATTCTGCAATGAACATACATTTCCTTTAATTAGGGATAGCTTGGGCTATCATGTAATTCCAAACAATAACACACATATCCTATCGGACTGGGTTCCAAAGGACTGCTCTTTCTGGAAGGAAATCTCAGCACTGGACATGGAAGTAAAAACCAAGGACAAATCATCTCTTTTTACAATATAACACTTATTTGAAACAGATCCTCTATTTATCTATAATGTAGGATTTGGGAGTGACTACATTGATGTCACTGATGAGTGAATACAGTCCCTGCATTCTTCCCTCCCAAACACAAATAATTACTTATGTTGCTTTGCCACTGCCTTATCCTCTCTGGGAGCTCTTTTTATACCTAGATTGTCTGCTGGGCCTACAAAATCTTTGGCAGTGTTCCTTCTCCCAATATATTTGAGAAAAACCACTCAAAGCTAGTTTTTATATGTTTCTAAGTTGTTTCTCAAACTGTCTTTTAGAAATGCTTCCGTCCATTTGGCCTGACAGGATTCATGTTCTGCTCTGCTCTCCTTATTTGACACAGAACTTTACCTTTTGGATTGTATTTAATAATCTTCTACTGTATTTAATAACCTCCTCTGCTCTGTTGTCATGCCGTCCTTCTGAACTTTCTCAAGGTTTTTGTTTCTGGTTTTGCTTTCCTAAGTGGTACAGTAATTGCTTTCAGGACAGAAACTGTTAGACAGATGACTGCACATCTGAGAGTTAAGTCAACTCCATCACAAACCATTAGCCCTGGGTACGTGATAATTCTATTCTTCACACTGACTGCTGTCCTATATCACAGCCTTCCAAAATTCCAGGATCTCAGACTAATCCAAAAAATCATATAAAATTCTGGACCTAACTTTTCACTACAGTGAACTCAACTACTAGTTTGCCAGTGACAAAAAGGACACAGTAAAACTCCAAGGGGCTATGCAAGGATTCTTATCAGGTGTAGCAGCAAACCCCAAAAGCACACAGTCTGACCCTCGCATGTCGCTATTGCTAAAGCATCAATTCACATTATGTTTTCCTCTGATGGTTCAACACCAAAACAAGAGGAAAGAAAACAAAGAACCCTGCCCTTTCTAACAACAATTGCAACAGCAGGACAAAAGTTGCTCCTAGAAGACTTAGTCTAACACTACTATAGCATAAAATAAAAATGCTTCTGGTGACAAGAAAGATTAAAAAAAATTGAAGCATTTACACAAGAGTATTTAGACACGTATTTAGACGTACATAAAAGACTGTCAGTGAATCTAAATGCTAACACTGCTGATAAAATACATTAATTACATGTGCATTTTATTAGACATACATAACTAAATTTTACAGCGTCTCTATTACAGTCTTTAAGATGGGCTTTATTCTTACAAATGACTCAAAAGGTGAGCTCCTAAAATTCAAATAACAACACAGTGAAATACTTGCATTCCAGTTCTCAGGTTACCTTGAGATGCTAGAGTCTTAAATAAAAAAAAAGAGAGATCTGGAATGAAATCATTCTAACATTTTTATCTCAGAATTAAAATACTAAGTTCATAGAATAGTTTGGGTTGGAAGGGATCTTTAAAGGCCATCTAGCTCAACACCCCTGCAATTGGCAGGGACATATTAAACTAGAACAGGTTGGTCCAAGACCCTGACCCAGAAAGTTTCCAGGGACGGGACATTCACAGCTTCTCTGGGCAACCTGTTCTAGTATTTCGCCATCTTCACTGTAAAAAATTTCTCCTTATATCTAGTCTGAAGCCACTCTCTTTCAGGTTAAAACCATTACCCCTTGTCATATCAAAACAGACTCTGACAAAAAATCTGTCCCCATCTTTCTTATAAGCTCCCTTTAAGTATTTAAAGGCCACAGTGTCTCCCCTGAGCCTTCTTTTTTCCAGGCTGAACAACCCCAACTCTCTCAGCCTGTCTTCATAGGAAAGGTGGTCCACTGACACCTAAAATCACAAGCCAAACAACATTACAATGATAAAAGGCGGTTACCTTTAATGAAGGTCCCCCCAAACTTAGACTGTGGCTATTAGACTGTTCAATTTCGTTTTCAACAAAGACGAACAGGAAAGAATGAAATTAGGGGAAACTGCAAAACAAATCTAAAGGTCCCACATTTCTGCTGTGTAAAGTACAAAGAGACTCCAACCACACAGTAAGTTTATTAACTTCTATTGCATAGAATGCAGCAGCACAGGTGACAAAGTTTCAAACTCGGAAACTGCTGTCTTGTAAAAACATACTTGACTATATATGTCTACCTTATAGTTAGCAAGATTTAAAACTGAGGTGCCAAAAAAATCCATCCTCAACCAAGATGCTCAGAATAGCAAGGAAATGTGCTTGTATTTATATTTGAAACTTGATCTGTATTATATAAATAATTAATTATTAAACTATTTGTCATTGGCTGAAATGTTACTTTCTCTAGTCAAAGCACAACTTCAAGTAATTGTCATTAGAGTAATTCAATTTCCCAAGGAATTAGACATCCTAGTTGTGAGCTGCTGAGCATGTTCCCAAGCACAGGCTTTCTACAAAAGAGTTTTAATAGCACCTATGAATCAGACACATATTTTCAATCAAGATACTGCAAAAATATTCTTGTTTCAATACAATTATTTTCTTAAACGACTGTGGCAGTGTGCGACTCTGAACTTGTGAATAACACAAATAAAATAAAATGGATTGATTTCCCCGCCCAGGACAGTGATCCTGAGGGTGGGGACATGCAGGAGAGGCAGGAGGAGAGCCCTGCCTAAGGCACCGCCTTGTAGGATGTCTATCAGATGTCGCACCTGCCCACTCTTCTAGAAGAGCCCAGAGCCCCTGTCTTCCCATTTGTTGCTTCCCTTATGTTTATTCATTTCCCCTGTTTAATATGTGAGTTACTGCTGGAAAGTTCTCTGTTCCTCGGTTAGTCATTGGTTTGTTTAAATTGTACCCTCCCCTTATGTGTTCCTATTGGATACCCGTCACCTCTTATCATTCCCTTATTGGTTGTTTCTCTGATCCTCCCCTTTCTCCTCCCCCTGCAAGCCGGAGTATAAAATCTCAGGCTCAAGTGTCAAATTGCCTTTTGGCTGGCATTCCCCCTTCGTGTTTGTTCCTCCCCGGAGGTAATAAACTTGGACTGTGTTTGCCACAAAAGGTCCTCCTCATTCTTTGCCTCCACCTTTGCCTGCTTTCCATCGCGCACCGACTGGCTCGGTGTCCAGCAGACCCACATCTTTGCTGGATCTCACTGTCGCCCTCCGGCCATCCGGGCAGGCCAGGAGTGACCGCGACAAACTACCAAAGAAATTATTTTGAAAATGAGCACTTGTAAACACTCTAATCACAGACATGATCATTTGTTAAAAGTGTGAGCAAAGAACAAGCTGAAATTAGGCAGATCAAAAAACACTATTTGTAAAACCCTGTCTGTGAACTCTGTCCCAAACCTAAAGGATACTTTCTGAAGAAACAGTTTAAACCTCAACTGTTACTCTGTCTTTCAGCTGCCTCATTAGTTGGCATAATTCTGTGACCAGTGAGTATGAAAATATTTATAAATCTCCATAGATTTTAGATGAAAAGTATCTCAATTTGCTTGCACTAGCCAACCATCTCTTCTGCTTAGGAGACAGCAGTCACTTTTCACAGAAACGTTGTTGGGTTAGGATATCTTATTATGAAGGGATAATGTGGTATGAAAATGCTTCAAATTAATACGATTAATTTAATTTCAGAACAAAATTTTTTTATCTGGTTTGCTACAATACATTTACATATACATTTCCTCTCTCTGAGGAAGAAAAAGTTTAAAGCAATTGTTCTAACAGAAATCTTAGGACCATATCCTTTTACTGCAGTTAGATTTAAAGACTTCTCATATTCCATAAATATTTCATGGGGCATTTTACAAAGAAAACATGCCATTAGTTTACCAGCCTTCAACTGTACAAGCAATTACTGGAGTTATTACCCACTACACCTAAAACATGAGGGCAAACAACCAAGTCTACAAGTATTTTTCTTGGAACTACAAGCTCATCATTCTATCCATTAGAAATGAATAAAAAATAAGAAATATTAAAGGAGTTCAAAATTTCTCTGTATGTATTATTCATTTTTGATACAGCTGTTATTTCATTGAAATGACTATAAATGGCTACATGAAGTGATGGCCTGCATGAGCAACTCCATGATAGATTTGATGAACTAGATTTACATGTTCTATGTTCCTGTAACATAAATTCCTTGGATATTTTAACTACACAAAAGTGGAAAATTCTTTCAAAAGCATAGATGCAAAGAACTGCAGCTCCCCCAACAGCACGGCATAATACAGGCAGTACATATAGAAAATAGCTTTAATAGAGGGCTTGTTATTACTATGGCAACCACAGCAACTGGTTTTCAAAATGAATAATAGCTCTGTTAGGCACTTCATTAATTTTTTTTTTTTTTTAATCAAACACTGCCCTTAATCTTCTCGATGGTGCAAAGAGTTATTCTGAATGCTGCAGAAACAGGAAATAAAGTCCAATCCACCTTTGTAAATACACGGTAAGGTCCTTCTCAGAACCTTTGCTAGAAAAGAGTAGGAAAGTACATCTTGTCTGCTATTTCACATAAAAAGTCAGAGAAGCAGAAGCAGATGAGGTTGTTGTTAGAAGGTACAAGAAAGCAAGTGATTAGGAAAACTAAGGCTAAAGGAAGATTCTTGAAACTACTAAGACCTGCAACAAGTGAAGCCAGCGATGAAAATGGTAAGTGATGGAGAACAACTATGGCAGAAGCAGATGTTGTTTTTCATAGGTCTCCCAAAACATTCAATTTCTGTGCATCATCAACTGTTTTTATTTTTACATTAATGCCATTGAAACAGTCTAACTTTTCAAGTAGAACTAAGAGAAAAGCTTTTAGACCCTACTCTGAATGTTTAAAAAAATTGCAGCTCTTACTGATTTAATTATGAGTCTTTACTCCAGTGGTTGCACTGGAAATATTATTTTAGTTTAGCTTTACATTAGGTTCTATTATATCAAATTCCTGTAAAAGGCTAGCCCTTAACCTCTAATCCACCTAAGTTTTTCTCAGTTAACTGCAAACATGCATTACATCTCCAGAGTAGCTGTCCATTGTGGCTAAAACACATGTGCGAGCACACCTAATAATCTGTATCAGGGAGGCAGCATAGCCTAGACATACACACTGAAACTTGCTCCACCGTGATGACCTCCCCAGACAAGTTTTATGTACATCTTCCAGTTTTGGGCATGCTGCTAATGAAGTAACAATGACTTACATTCCTATTTTATTAATGGTGAAAGAGATGCTGGCAAGAAAACCTAAAGGATTAATTATACTTCCATGAGTCTTCATAAACTGACTTACAAGCTGTATGTGCCACTCATCACAACATTGCTAATCTTGATGTTCAAAAGCTTCAGGACCCACAGGATGTTCAGAGTTCTCAGTAGTCTTGTTGGTGACATTCCTGATAAGTTCCTCCCCTGCCACAAAGTCTGGAAGATGTCGTGGGAACAGGCAAAGCTGCTCCCTCAGTCTGTGACTTCAACAGAGAACACTGAACCTATCACCCAAGTCTCTTTTACTGGATAATACAGATTTCACAAAGTGTAAGTTCAGCTTTCATGATGCTATCAGGTAAGGAAGGGAAACAGCACACCAAAAACAAAAAGCCATACAAACACAAAAACCACAAGAACATCTCCATCATATAGTATCTCTCTTTCTCCCAGCTCATCCAGACTAAGATATCTCTCTTCACTTTATTTTTCACCACATGGCTCAGACTCTCAGACTGTTTTTGAACACCTGATCACAAATCAGTACAATGATCTCCTAAAAATTCTACTAAAACTTTAACTGACAGAAAAACACCCTTTTAATTAATCAATCTTGCAATTTGGAGTAGAATGCTGTGTAACCCTATATTTTTTTCTATTATCAGTTAGTGGTAACTACCAAGGCAAGTCTGTGTGTGCACAGGGATTTGAATGACAATTTAGGGATTTTTTTTTTAACAGCAACCCCTTCACATCAGCTGAACTTAGGGTCCCACTGTAATGCTCTACATCCAAATCCACTTGGAAACAGACACAGTACAGAACTCCACTCTTCCTTAACGGAGCCACGAGTATAACATGGGAGTTTTAAGGACTGTGCTAAGAGCACATTTCTTTTCAAGTGGATCAGTGGTTTTAACCTGGAATGTTCTCTGTGGACTACCACACAAAAAGAAACAGCTTACTCTCTAAGCTATTTTGATGCATTTTGATACTAACAAAAATCACATAGATCTTCGATTTATAGGCAAGAAGTCCAGCACCTCAGAACTAGGGCTCATCTGTGTAGTTCACAATGCCTCTTACCCATTTTATTAATCTGAGTAATACTTGAATACTGAAACTCTTGACTAAAAAAAACGGGAAAAGCTTTAGGGTACAGGCTCCTTTTTCAGAACTGGGAAAAGGGAAAGATTATCTTGTTTGTTAATAGGAGCTTCAGCTGTTCAGTCTTACTCTTTCTTTTTTTTTTTTTCCCCTCAATAAAAACTTAATTCAATGACAGGTAGTGTTTGGAACACAGAACAGCAAAGGTCTTTGCTGAAGTCACAAGTAACAAATCCTTGTTAAAGATAACAACATTAATCTACATTTTTTCTACTTGAAAAAATTTGATTCCAACTACAATTCCTCTGTAAGGCCTTTGATACAGACCCCAACATCCCTGCCACTAACACTGGAGAGATTAGTTTGAGGGATGGGCTATTAGATGGATATGGGCATTCAGTCAGTTCCTTATCCAAAGAGTTACAGTCAATGGCTCAACTCCAAGTGACAACCAGTAACGAGTGGTGTCCCACAAAGGTCCACACTGGGGCCAATACTATTTAGTACCTTCCTTGATGACACTGACAGACGGATCGAGTGCACACTCAGTAACCTGGCAGATGACACCAAGCTGTGTGATGCAGTGGATTTGCTGGAAGGAGCAGATCCCATCCAGAGAGACTTGGACAGGCTTAAGAGGTGGGCCCAGGCAAACCCCAAGAAGGTCAACAAGAGCAAGTGTAAGGTCCTGCACCTGGACTGGGGCAATCACCAGAATCAGCAATCTGGAACTACTATGTCAATCAAGGATCTTAAAAAACAAGACAAATACATGCTGAAGAGCCAAACTATGCAAAATCTTCTCAAAATTGTTTCAAGAATCTATTATTATCTAGTTACAATGAAAAATCATAAATTAATACCTTTACATTGAAATATTCTACTAGAACAGTAATCAGAATAAATGCTTACTATTACATGAAAATACAAGTTATGAGACCAACCCACAGAAAACAAGAAGTCAAAATACTAATCCTGCAAAAAGTAACTAAAAAATGAATCACTTCTGGATATTTAGCATTCATTTCTTTCAGAAGATTCTGGATTTTTAAAAAAGATGTTACAAAGTCTACCAGTAGAGTACTGCCCTTTTTTATTAATCTTTTTTTATTAGCTAAATAGGAAAGCATGTTTTGTAGGAAAAAAGCTAACTAGAACAGAACAAGAATCAGAGAGGACACCTTTTGGTGATAATAATTTGAAAAGACAGATATGACTAATGGCACGTCACACGAAGCAGCAGTAGGACACATGTTCACTTTATACTATATATCAACAAACTGAAAGGAGAGTAAGCGCTCACATGATCAACTACAAGTAATTCACAGCTGCAGGGGGCATTAAAATTCTAAATGACATGGATGTACTAGGGGCACAGAGATAAATCACTGTGTAGCTCAGTGCAGATAAATTAATGAAGCTGAAATTAATCAAGTTCATTTCAATTAATGCATTTTGTAAAGTTATTGAAACTTTTCAATAGCACCAGTTTGGCAAGCAATTTTACAGGACATAACGGACTGCTGTTACAGAATACTAGATTTATGAGCCATAAGTGAAAGAAAAGGTAATTACTATGTTAGATCAGGTTTAATATAAATCTAGAATGGATGTGACCATGAATAGGAAAATCCTACTTTTCAAGTTGCTGCAACAATACATAAGACCACTGTGATGGGAAAAAGAGACATCTAACAAGTTTTCTTCCTGAATTTAATTTCTAGAGAACCACTCTTGAATTCTTTTATTATAGTACACAGAGGCAACCAGCTATTGTTATGAGATAATCTGAGATTACAGCATTTTTAACACCTGTAAAATTCGTAATTAAGTTTTGCCACCATCAGATTAATCAAAAGTTCGGCTATTCTTCACATGTTCTATATGACTTCACAACATTATCTACTACTTCCATAGTAAAGGACTAGCTAAGAGACAGCATCCAACTCAGCAGCTTGTAGTACTCTCTGAAAAGGTTTTCTTTTTTAAGATTTGGTTAGGAGGAGGAAGAGAACTAGATGAGTTTTAAAAAAAGTACAATGAAAAGTGCTCTTGAATGTGTACAGCAGCTGGAGTAAATTTAAGATGGGAATACTTTACAATTTTCATGGGTGCTTTTACAGGCCTTCTATTCTTTTTATCAAGGTAGTATGCTAAAACTCCAATATATTATTTTATTCAATTTGAGATTTGTCATGACTAAGTAGAAAAAAAGTGATCTTAACATGCAAAACAATTTTACAACTTAAGAAATTAGTTAGTTTGACTCTGAAATAATTTAATACATGTGTTATGTTGCATAACATTAGCATTACAATGTTATGAACCTTTATTAAATCAAGAGAACACAGTACACCAAGCTTACCATTGGTTACTGTTTGACTCAAATAAACATGTTTCTCACATCCAGTTACAAACTCATTAGCCCTACATGTGTAAAAAAGCAGAAAAATAGTTGATTTGAAGATAAAGAAGAGTTAAGGAAGTGCTTTAATCAGCTAATTTTTAAATTGATATTAAAAACCCAGCATACATCTGCAGTGCTGAGGTTGCAAGTATACAATAACTTGTTTGTTGCTTTGTCAAATTTTATCAACAGTCTGCTTATACTGTGTTTGCACACTAAACAGCTCCCTAAAATATTGTACAAGATTACTAAAAAAACACAAGTTTCATAAATTTAATGGAATTAAACTTTAATTGGAAACATGATAGACATAGCAGGACTGTTCCTCTAATACGCACAAAGTGGTCTGTTGAAGGAAAGAGAAATTTCCTCTCAGAAACACTCCCCCCACACTGCTTTGTTGAAGTTCTGTTCCCTCCTCTTAAAGCAAGCAACTGTTTGCAAAAGATTCTGCAAGCCCGTCTTCACTCAGTAATGCAAGGTCCATTACAAGGAAAGACAAGGCCTGAAATTAAGTAAGTCTACATCAAACTGATTGCAAGTCAAGCATAAGCACAGGTTGATTGCACAAAACCACTGTGAATTATTCCTGCTGAATAACCTGGCATGCAGTACCGGGAGTGGGAAGCTGTGCAGACACACAGACCCTCCAGTCTACTCTGCAGCTGCCTCCTGAACTCATCTGTACTACTGACAGTCCCACTCAGCTTCCTGAACCTGCACTCATCACCTCACTATGATCTAATTGACAGGGGTCAGTCCTCAAGTCCCCCTCCAACCAAAACTGCTTCTTACAATAGGCTCCTTCTACCAGCCCTCATTTCTCACAGTAACTGTTTCCACAAGTTCATAATATCCAACCTGTGGAAACTGAACTCCAAAATCCGTAAGTGGTCTCCAACAGCTAAAATAATCTTCACTTCCAAATTTATACACATAATCCACCTTTATGAGAGTTTTCTTGTGAAAGAATGCACTCTTTCACAATCTTTACTTGACATACAAGACTAAAATTGCATTTTACACTATCTTTATAGGAAAATGATCATTCAAGTATGACTGAAAGGATTTCAAGGTCATTTGTATTACTTTGTATTCATAGTCAATGTTGATTTCTTACATTATGATAAGAGAAAAGTCTTGAGTTGAAAATGTGCGTGACATGGCTACAGTTCCACAGATTAACTTTTATTTTGCTTTGAAAGGACTTTTTACATAATCTATTTCAACAATATGCAAAACTGTATCAAGGAAACAAACACAGCAGAAATACGTTACTCCTCTTACTTCTACTTCCAAGCAAAACCAAGCCTAATACTTGCAGAAATGAATAGAAATATTTACAAAAATGTCTCCAAGACTTACTAATTCAATTCGTCATGACAAAGTCCAACTATTCGTGGCTCTAACACAGAACAGACTCATACATATCACATCACCACACACATACACACACAATAAGCCAGTTGCAGCAGAATGGCCACCTATCCCTACATTACTTACCACAAATTTTTACTTACCACAAACTATTACCTAGTTTCTACCTTAGTACATTTCCAGTATTATTCTGGAGAAAAATAGGGAAAAAAAAACCCACAAAAACCACCCCAACAACAAATTAAAAAACCCACCACACACAACCAGCAATAATCCTGCTGTCATTATAAGTCAAAGAATACTTTTTAAACATAATCTTCATTGTAGTGTTGCCTTTTCTTGGTCTTAAAATCAGAGCCAAACACGGTTAAGGGGGGGAAAAAAGGGTTTTACCCTGGTATTTATTTAAGGATCCTTAGGTGCGCCGAAATTCACACTGAAATGCACCCTGAAAATGCACCCACACATGATAGATCGCCTATACAATTATAGGCCTTGCAAATTAGCATATCTATCAAAGATTTCCCAATGAGAGGCTTTAGCTAACCCCTGGTACTGAGGAACCTTCCCCCTGGATGGGCCTGTCTTTGTTTACAGAATGTGTTCTGGAGAGGACCTTGGTGTCTCGGGTTTCCATGATGTTTGGTCTCTTGGCTTAACGGGATATTGGGTCTAAGCGAAGTAATCAAACTTAAGGAATTATAAGTATGTGGGCTAAAAGCACCAAGAATACATAAAAGCTATATAAAAGGGTATCTAAGAGGGGTATAAAAGAAAAGGCAAAAAATCATCATGGCATCAGTAGCACAGAGCTAAAGCAAATATCTTTCAAAAATGTATACATTAAAAATGTATATAGACATGCACACACCAGATTCTGATGAACTGTGCATATGGCAATAAGCACATACATGTTATATATGTGTACACACACTTTCCCTAATATATACCAATAATGCAGTCTAAGCATTAGTAGATCATCATATATGATCTACTCCTAAGAGCTTTATGATCAAGAGTTTGCATGTCATCAATAAAGAATTTCTTTCTTTCACTAAAAAAAATTCATGTATTACCTGTAGATATATAGATATATGTGATTGGACATATTCCAGATACAAAAGTCAAAATATTTCCATCAAAAAATCAAAACTGGGTATAAAATTCTATTCACACAACTTCAAACTGTACTCATCAGTTTGCACAGCAATAGAAAGAACAAGCTTCCTATAAACAGATGTAGAAAAGGAATTATTTAGTGTTTTGTACAAGACATAATATTGAGAGCATATTAGATATTTTTCACACTTTAATATCAAGGAAACATACTCAAATTTCACTTTCCTACATATATTTCAGCGTGAGATTCATAAAGTTCAATAGCAAAAAACAAACACAAACCCAGTTTGTTTAAATAGCATTGACTAAGTTCACCACAGGCAGGGTGACTGCACTCCTAATAAGAGTGGAAATTTTCTTCCAAAATTATTTCACTTTAATCTGATTTATTGGTAAAGCATTCCCAGCTAATTAGACAGCAAAAGTGAAATGGATAGGTTTAAACTAAACCCTGTCTTTCCTCTGATTTTGCAACCTTATGTAACAAAGATTTCTACCATTAAAACATTCTTAAGTTACGAGTTTTCATGTCAGTCAAAATCAAAAAGGTCATAAGATGCTAACATCAAAGGACTAAAAAGTGATATTTGATTATCATTTTCAAGTTTGTGTAAAATATGTTTTAACACCTCCTTTTATTTACAGTTGCATTTCACAAGAATGTCCTATAACTCACTGAAGTGCTAAATCTCATCCAGTTATGATAGTTTCCATAGTTGTACTTTCCTAGTATCAATCTGACAGCAAGACGCAGCATAGAAAAAAACCCCCACAACTCAGACTGTATCACATTGAAGAAGCCTCATGACAATGACCAGGCAAACATGCAACTTCTACCTCTTTCTGTAAGTTTCCTGCAGATATCTTCCAGAATGCTCTACCTCAAAGACACTTTCTTTATTCATTATTTTGCCCTAAACGCCTAATCACCAAGTTCTCCAAATGCAGTGTACTAATTCTACTTCAGATTTTCACTTGGGATACAAAGCCATTTGATTCTGTGATACCCTCTAAGCACTTGTATTGACTATTCAGCAGCTAAAATCCAGTGTACAAAGGGAACAGTCAAGTTATCTGACAATACATTTGTTTTCCCATTGACTTGTTGTCAGCATTCACAGATGAGACACAGAACTACTGTATCAGCCTGTGAACATGAAGAAGGCTCATTGAGTAGACAAGCAGTAATACTTGCATGCCTCATAGTTTTTCACTCCTATTTATTTCCAAGCATGAAAATAACTCTTATATTCCAAGCTGTCCCATTATCAGGCATTAACGGTAAACACAGCTAATTATACTTTGGGTTTTTTTCTACAGAGATTAATCTAGTAGGAAGAAATAATGTGAGAAAGAACAAGAAGCCATCAAACACCCTACGTATTGGTAGGATGTATGCAAATCACTTATTAAAAGCATGAGTACTAAAAGCTTTCAATATTATTCTTTCTTTTGTAAGATCAATTCTCAGTGTTGAAAGGATTAGATTCTAAGCAAACCATATGGCAGGACAGTAGATCAAACAGGAAAATTCTATAGTTTAGGAATATTTTAGATGTAATTCATAGGTCCTATAAGAAACACTCACCAAGATCTGTATTTGGGCCAGCAAGTAGCTGCTTAAATTTGTCTAATCGAGACGCTTCTCTCTCAGTTAATGCAGGAGTAACTGAGGTGCTGTAGTCTGCCATTCCACTTGTCAAGGGAGGTATGGAAGTTTGTGGAAGTGACTGTGATCTCTGCATGGAAGAATTTTCACTAGCATTATCTGAAAGGAAAAAGAAGCATAGCAGTTAGCCTCAGCCAGTGAGAAGGCTACTAATCAACTGAACTAAATTTGTAAATTTAAAATAGAATTCTGGTTTTGAAAAATGCAAACTCAAGTATAGCAGAAGTTTGGACTTCAAATTACTTGGATTTAGCAGAAAGAGCATTTCTCTTTGAAACAGTATTCCACAATTAAAGTACATCAATTAGAGATCATATTAATAGCAAGGCCAATGGATTTCTAAAATCTCTGTCTTACTAAAAGCTGTTTCCATTCTCCTTGCCATTCTTAAAAAGAAAATAAAACAAACAAACAAACAAAAATCAACCACTGAGAAATCTTGAAATCATTGCAATTCGTTACTTTAAAGCTTATACACAAACCACAGAACAGATCACATGAGGGTGAATTTCTCAGTCCACCTGCACGAGTTTCTCCAGCTTTTCAATATATTCTATGCAATACTATTTTAATAACAGTTTTTCACAATAGTAGTATAACTATTAATTGCATACATCTTGGTGCATTTAACCAATAAAATACATTCAATAGTGGAGCTTCCTTCCAAAATTGGAGACTTTTTAAGGCTGAAAACAAAGAAAGTTTAATTATTCTTCCCTCATATGCATTACAATTTGGTAAAGCATGCAGTCTTCCTCTCAAATAAATCATTAGTGATAAACAGTATTTTCCTGCAGTATTAATAAAGGGTTGGGAAGGGTTTCCTGTCTTACAGGGGCAAATTTGTAGCTCTCATCCTTAAACTTCCAACATCTTTTTCACTTTTCAACATACCTAATGAACTCGATGTATGACCTTCACTGACTGATTTAACAAGCCTATTATCACCACATGCAACTGAAGTCAGCTGTGCAAATTCCTCTTGTTTTTCTTCTTGTAGATGTTCTTCCTGAAATTTATGCTGTTCTTGTAGCTTGCTGTGATTCTGAATTACTTTGTGAGCTGTTTCCATGACCACTTCTGTATTTAAGTTTTCAGCAGCTATTGCTAAGAGTTCATCATCATCATCTCCAAGATCCCAAGCATCACTTGTGTTACTTTCAAATTCCTGGAAGGTGCTGACTTTCTTCAATTTCACTGGAGTTGTAGGTGGCTTTGAACCTGGTTTTATCAAGCTGTTCAAAACCAAATAAACAATATTTAGAAAACTAGTAAGGAAGTAAAACACTCTGGATAGGACCAAACCGCAGAAGTTCATAGCTGACACCACACAGGTAGCAAATATTTATCTCTCTCCACTCATGTTACCACTACATCCACCCATGGTAACATACAGCTGAAGAAGTCTGAGAACAAGAGCTGTAAAAACTGACACTTTGTTGCTTTGAATAGAAGCTGAACAAATGTTTCCTTCCCTTTTCTTAAGAAAACAACAACAAAAAAAAAAAAAAACAAAAAAAAAGACCAAAAAAAACCCAAACAAAAAAAAAGGCCAACCCCAAAGTCACATGAAAGGATTACTACTAGAATAGCTTATAAAATAGACAGGACACATTTGCACTGCTCTTGCTTCATACATTTCTGTAGGTTTCAGCCCTTTCAATGCAATTGCTGCATAACAGCACAAGAGCTGTAATCAAGTCATGGTCTACTCCTAAGTCATCATAAGCAATCACACAACACAATCACTGTCATAAACAAATCAAGTCTCACCTTAAAACTCATTAAATCTATCACTCCTTCCCATTCAGGCGTGCCAGCATGGATTTTCTTCAGAACTTTGCTCTTCTCAGAGGAAGGATATTTCTTCTGGTTACTAGTCTGAGTGGACCCTGATCAGCTCCCAACCTTTTGCCCCTCTGTCAGCATGCAGTGTGAGATATGAACCAAGTAACCTGCCATAGCCAGGCACTTGTTCTCACTTAGAGTAATGCAGAGCAATCACATCTCCCTTCAGACCTGAGCTGAATAAGGTACAAAGTTGAGAGGGTTTCTTAGTCTGTTCTCAAAAAATAAAGAAGTTACTGCCATTCACTTATTTGTGAATTCACAGAATGGGTCAAGGTGGGAAGGGACCACAGTGGCTCATCTGGCCCAACCTCCCTGCTCAGTCATGGTCATCCTGCACAAAATTGCATCAAGATGGTTCTGGAGTTTGTCTCTGACCTCCCTGTCTTTCCACCTGGGCTAGTTTTTCTTTTTTCTATCAAGACAAGGCAGGCAGAACTGCAAATCAGAAAACGTTCTTACCCAGTTCTCATACAATGTCAGTTATAATGTTTCTGTTATGTCTTACAGGGAGTATCTTCCCTAACAGGTGCTACAACAACTACACTTTTACCTGACCTGTCATCACTGTCTAATACAGCAAGGTCTTTCTCCAATTCTGTCACTTCAAGCAATAAGCTTCCAGTTTTTGTTACTGGGCCTCTATAACTCCATATTTTAAACCAGTTAATCTCATTTCTTTCAATTCAGCCCTTAGGATCACACATTTCAACTGCCTCCAACTCTGTATCATTTGAAAATTAACTAGAATGTTTACTTGTACTATTTTAAACCAGCCCTTGAAGAAATCTCATAGAAGTATGACATCCTTCCAACCAAATACTTTTCTTTATAACAGTTTTTTTTTTACTTTACCACAATTTCCCATGTATAAGGCGTTACAAATAAATAATAACAGTTGGCAACCTATGTTAGTTAAGATCTGAAAGAGCTGATTTGTTCCTGCAAATACAGTAACCATCAGGAAGTCACAAAGGAGAAGTCAGAACAGAGAAGTCAAGATTATGACAAAAATTGAAAAAGGAAGATTAACAATAATTTTTATAGCCAACAGGAGGGGGGAAAAAAAAAGAGAAGACAGAGGAGACCCAAAATGCCATGAATATTCAAATATTAGGTTAACTTACGTTCCATGCAATAATGGATCAAAAGGTGGATGCTGAGCTCCATACACATGTTGAATACTAAAGGAAAAGAAAGAGACTTATCACAAAATAATAAATATTTGGAGAGCTTCTGTGTATTAAATAGTCAATTATAAACAAAACTGAAATTTTCCAACAGTTCTCTGTTTCAAATAATTCCACATACCACTAAAAATAATGAAGCTGCAATTGAGGTGCATACTAAGGAGCAATTTAAAAAAAAATCATAGATTTGCTAAACAGGAAATCTTTGTGAGACCTAAGCTAACTTAGGCTATTTTATTTTTCTAACTAGGAATTAAAACAAGAAATAAGTTAGCTCTGCAGTAAGAATCTACAAAAATTCTCTTCTCTGATTAATCATTTCTTCATTTGTCTCTTGCAAAAAAATTTAAAATTCTCAAAGAAATATCTATAAAGACTTAATCTTTTATGTGCCCTTGTCACCCAGAATCCAACCAGACAATTCTTAATGACTACTAAAGAACAAGGATGACAAAGCTATGGAAAAATGCAGACAGTGACAGGTTAGAGAATAAAAGCCATAGGAGTATTAAAAGAATGCTTTGAAACAAATAAGCTTCCAGAGAAAGACTAATTCACTAGCCTCTAACATTATAAAATAGCATGTTATTGTGCAAAAACCAAAACTGTCTACAAACCAAAAATTCATCACCTCCCAGTTATCGGGTACAAAATTATCTTGTAAGTAAAAAAACTCCACAGAAGACACATCAAAATTTACACGCGGCTTCATAACAGAAATTACTACAGAACTTTCTAATTGTAAGAGAAATAAATCATATGCAACATTAGCATCTACCCAAACCTGTACTAAAAACCACATAAAAGGACGCAAACATACTCCTGACATACCAAAACCAACCTCCAGACCATAAGGATAAGTAAGTCCAACCTTAGCAAACCTGAGATAGAACCAAGCCCAGAAGACAGCAGCCATAACAGATTTTAAGAAGGGCTTAGACTTTCACAACAGGTGCAGCATTAACACCAGTGAAACTAGCCCTAGTGGTGACTGAAAATGGTGGTTTATAAAAACTCTTAATGATTTTTATGTGATTCCACGGAAATAAAAAAGTCAGTCCCCCACCAGCCTTTCCACACAACCATACACCATCCTCTCCACAGCCAAGTTTCCTGCTGTACACTGACATGATGGTGAGGTGTCACTGTCCATTTCCATACATACAGAACATGCCTTTTCCTTACACCACTCTGTGAATAACTGCCATGGAAATCCACTCAACAGAAAGCAACAACAATCCTCTCCATGGCATAAAAAAAAAATAAAAATCAAAAGCACATTCTCCACAGTGTCCTTGTTTTTCCACAAGCCTGCAGTTGCCCGCAAATTAACTGAAACTATTCACAGACCCTCTGCAAGAGAGGAAGGCCAAAAGTGTTCTACCCTCAAGAGATTCAGCAAAGTCACAAAGAAAATATTTTAGAAGAACAACAGTTGGACTGAAAAAGTTAGTTTGTAACTAGAGAAACAAAACCGCTCCCAGTTAGTGCTTATGGGTAACTGAAACTGTAAGAATGTAAATGATGAGCAGGACTGTGTTGCTGAATTCAGGTAAAGAGTATAAAAGAGTTACTGTTCTCTGAGAACCACAAGTACACATCACTCTTACAAAAAGAATATAGAAAACTGTGCTGTGAGAACAGTTTAGGGATGAGACCAGAGAACGCTATTGCTAAATAATCATCTGAACATGCATTCCCAGCCTGATGTAACAGTCAAAAGAGTTAACGTGACTTTGGGGATCTATTCCCTGGAAAATCCTGAATTGGAGAATGTGCTTGTAGCTCCTAGCAATAATACAACGAGTGGTCTGCTGTTCACACTTCAGAAAGAAAGCTGAGAAATTGACAATATTTTTAAATACGTAGCAGAAACTAAAATATGTCTCTATGCCTAGAAAATGGAGTTTCCTGCAAAGTATTTCAAAAATATCATAACTTGTATCAAGTTTCAAAACATCCTAACTTGGTACTGCGGAGAGCTACACATTCTGCCACTAAAAATTTCCGTGAATACATCCCCAAGAACACGCTAACTCCTTTAACCACGGCGTCAAGCAGGAAACTCACATTCAGATAATTATGTAACAACCTTTCTGATACAAGTTATAACCAACGCTCACTGACCGCCAGACAACTGGAGGTGCCCAGCACTGGAAGGCTCCGAGCACTCAGCTCACAAGAGAACCGGGTCCGAGCAGTGGCCGGCCGGACACGGTCCCTGCAGCAGAGACCCACAGGACCTGCGAGGTCCCGTTGGGCTGGGCGGCCGAGGGGGCAGGAACGCGGTGTTGGGGTCACAGCGAAGCCGGACGGGCAGAGCCGCCCCGCCTCGCCCGGCCCCGTCCAGGGGCCCGCGACACCGACCTTCCCGCGGCTCCTCTCACCTGCCCGGCACCTTCGCGCCGCTCCGCTTCCAGAACTGCTTCCTGCCCCCGTCGCTCGCCATGGCGGCGTCACCTCATCCCCCTCCGCGCTCGCGGCCCCGGCCCCGGCCCGCTCCCTCAGGCTTCACTCCCCGCCATTCCCTTCCACAGAAGCAGCACTGAGCGCCGCCATCTTGGGACGGGAAAACAACCCCGCGCCTCATTCGCCCCTCGAAGCGGCCCGGAAGTTTGAGCCAACCAGAAGTGAGATTGCTGCCGCGTGGGTCCGGTCCGGCCAATCGCAGGGAGAGGGTGCTGGGAGCGCGCCCGGCCCGGCCCGAAGCCCCGTCACGGAGGTTCCCGCGGGTGTTCCCCGTCCGAAGCGTTCCTGTAACTCAGGGATTACAGCATTCCTGTAACTCAGGGATTACAGCATTCCTGTAATCGGGGATTGCTTCGCTGCTCTCCGAGTGTGACGTGCTCAGACTTTGATCCTTCTTGATTGAACCGTTCAGAGCAATTCCTCGGAGTACTCCTTAGAAGTGCAAAACTCGTCTTGTAAATGGATGGAGACATTAATTGAAAATCAGCGGGCGCCGGTTTATAACAAAATGCATCACATTTTTTCTACTTTATCTTTGTACAAATATTTCCAATTATCATCCCAGTTGGGGGGGGGTTGTGTGGTTTCAGCTTCCTTTGTTTTAAAGCTCTCCAATCATTGTACCCACTTCATTTATGGCTTTGAGATGGTACAAGATTGAGGGGTTTCATTTGTATCTGTGGATTTCCCAGCAATTCTGATCCAAGGATACCTCACTTCTGCCCAGAAAATAAGTATGGTTTTATGTTATTCATTGGAGTATGGCTCCTGAGAAAACAGTCCTGAGTTACGGGACTTTTTTGCTGCATCTCAGTGCAATTTACCATATAATTTAACGTATCAGTGATGGTTCAGAGAACATCCTGCCACAATTAAGCAAAAAACTTGGCATGTAGTATAAACCTGATCTGCAGTGCAACGTTTGTTCTTTAGTATGTATTTCATATGTAATTATTTCTTAAGAATTAAAAAGAAAAAAAAAACAAGTTTTCTTCCTGCTTTGGGATTAACTTTAGCAGTTGCCTTCTAAAAACTGACAAAAATGAAATGTTTCACAGATCTTCCTAGATCACCGTCCACAGGTGATAGGTGTCATTTCAATGCCATTTATAGATATATATTCTGTAGGTAGTATCATCTTCTCCATTTGTGTCCTTTAGGTAGGATTCCTCTTACAGATTCCGGACCTTGAGTATCATCAGCATTAATGGAATACACAAGAAAAATAAATGTAATATGATCTATGTCTGTCTGATCTATGTCTGAAGTGAAATGAAACCTGCAAAGTCATGACTGGAACTTTGCTTGGTCATAGCTAGATAAATTTAAATTATACTTTTTGCTGTTAGAGTACAAAAATGAGGTATTTCACTTGTGACAAATGTGATCAAAATGAAAAGTGATTTACCAAAAAAGTGATAAATCCATAAAACATACATTCCATCATTAGCATTAATATGGATGTTAAAACTGTGTTTCAGTTATTTTTATTTGTTCATTGTTGATATTTATCAAAGGGAAAAGTAGTTAGATTCAGCCTACATAGCCCCAGCCATCTGCCATCCTTATGACAGTAGACTTGAATCCTGAAGTGACACCATTTAACTTTTGTGTCAGTCTGGTGCAGCCATGTGGAACTTCTGGTTCATTTTAGCAGGGGAGGTTTTGCTGATTTATGTAATCAGGTCAGTACAAGGTTAATTGTATTATTAATATTTCATTATATTAAGTATAGGTTACCTTGTGCCTAAGTTTTAATGTGTTGCAGAATTTTGTGCTGGAAACAACTGACTGTTGCATGGATTGTTCCCATGCATAAATCTGACCTGCAAATGAGGCTACATTTGTATCAAGAACTGCAAGTGCCCCTGTCTGCTACTGTGAAGGGCTGCTACCAGTTTTAGACCTGTGGACTAAAGTCCTACAGAGCTGGCTGCTGTTGACTTTCAAGAAGGCAAGGACACTGTTTTCATTCCTTTTCCATTCATTTTTATATTTTTCTCCTTGTTCTGAGTGTTATTTTATCCCTGACACAGATCTGTGTTGCCAAGGTTCTGGAGATGCAAGGGATTTGGAAGGAGGAACCTTTCAAGACCACATCAAGTAAGTTAGGTGCAATTCTTTATGCCCACCACTCAAGGTGATGTGGCCACACAGAGTGTGTCCTTGAAGAGGGCTTACAAAATGGTACTAATTGACAAGAAGGTAAATTCACAGCTACGGAACGAGAATTTGGTCTGAGCATGTATTTTAGCAGTGTTCCTGCTAACTTTTCTGCTTACACAAATGTAACATGGACAGCTGAGGGTGTGCACAGGTTCCACTGTCAGTCTCTATACGTTTGAGGAGAACTGCCAGTGTCCAGGTGCTGACATTCATGGGTGCAGCAACATTGCAGTCATGGCTGGGACTCACCTACTGCAGCCGGAAAGCACAATCTTCAAGAACATCCAAACATCCAAACCAGCTGTTTCAAATCTGCACAGCTGTATTAACTAGGCTTTGCTTCATGGGGACTGCAGTAATATTTCAGATACCATTTGAATGGGAATTTTTGTTATTCCAGAGCAATAAAAGAATATTGAAATGTCTACTGTAGTATTTGTTTTGTTTCATGAAAAGTTGTGTGCAAGAATTTATAGTTGGGAAGAGGTCTGTTGCCAGTATGGTCGAATAATGTGTTGAGCTACAGAGAGGTTGTAGACTTCCTTCTTTTTCCTTTTCTCCCTTTTTTTTCCCTTTTGATATTTTTTTCTTTTTTCTCCCCTTTGCATTCCTTTTAACTTGAGCATTTTTCAGAATCAGGTAACTGCATACAGTTGGTGACTGTTATTGATGATGCTGGGGAAGTTTCCCTGTGCTCTAAAATGTACACATGTATCCATGCTCTTGGCTGGTCAAAATGAGGAGTGTTGTGGCTTGCACTAGCTATGTTTTGAACAAAGTAGGCCCTGAGATGTTATTTAGTGGTAGCTGGTGAGCTATGCATCCAGGTGGACATTCAGTTTGGGTTTTAGCTCATCTGTTCTGGAGAGCTTCTGCTGTGCTGGTGTGGTTACACAGGTAGACTTCTCTGTGGAGGTGCAGTGTGCCTTGGGAAAAGAAGTTTTTCTGATGACAGAGGTGAGAGTATAGATTGATGCTAAACATAATTAGCTGACAACAGCACTCCCCTGCTGACTTCGCTGCACTCAGAGCACGAGGATTTGCTGATAAAGTTGTATAAGCTGGGGAGTGCTTTCTCATGCTGATCCTTACGCTGCTGTGTCAGCAGCATGCTGCAGTGTTGATGTAACTGCGAGGTGTGGCTTAGACTCACTCTACAAGCTGACAAGGCCATGTGTCCCTACATGCATCTTTTCTGTTTGCTTTAATCAATAAGGAAAAAAATTAAAGTGAGTTCAAATGAGACACTTCCATGCTGAAGAATTATTTTATGTGCATTTTTACTGCCCTGACAAATTGGTGGAAATTCTTCTGAAGCACACAAGGCTTTCTGTGGTGGCTGGTCGCTGTTTTGTCTGGTCCATGGGCATACCTTTCTACTAAGCCATTGTCTCCATGCACTTTATTGTAAATATCATGGAAGAACAGTTCTTTAAAGTAAAACTGAGCAAACGGAGTGAAGTTACCAAGCAAGCTAACCCAAAACCAGAATTCAGGTAGAATCAGAGAGAGGAAAACAACAGTTATTCTTGGGCAGAAAACAATCCCAGAGTGTACAGTACTTGGTACTTGGACAAAAAGATATGAGGCAAGGTAAGATAAAAAGAATAAGCAGTCATGTAGAACCATGGAAGAAAGAAAACAAGGATGTTAAAGAAGAGGGATAAGCAATAGCTACATTCAAAACGGTTATATATGGTCCAGCAAATCACATAGTCACAAGGCCTCTTTCAGGGCAGTGCAATTTATCTCCAGAAAACTGGAGAGGAAAAAAGAGACAAAGAATCAGCATGAGAGAGTAGTGGCCAGGAGGAGTCATCATTGAAGACAAGCCATCACCATAGCATTTTGTAACACTTTTTCTGTAAGTGGCCTTTCCTATTACAGATGAATTGAAAAAGATTATGAAAATAATAGCAAATTTGCCAAAATACATTTACATTGGTTATGCACATGTATGGAATCATGCACACTCACACTCTATTCAATATCAGTGACAGAAGGCTGTGAGACAGAAAAATAAATAAATAAATAAATAAATAAATGTTCGTTTGGGGTAAATATCTTTGTCTCTTGTTTCTCTGTCTAGAAGCATGATTGATGTGGGTAGTTTTCATAAGTTGTCATTAACTAAAGTATTAGTGACAGTGCTCATGTTGACATTTTATGCATTTTATGTGAAGGTTTTTTGTTTTATTTTCGTCTGTGTCCACACATCAACTGACACAGCCTGGTGGGTGTAGCCTGGAGCTGCACTCTGTGTCCAAGGACTGCTGCTCACCAGCAGCCCAGTGGATGGAAATGCTCTTTCCTGAAGTCTGATGCAATATGCAGTTAAAGCTTAAATGACTCAGAGAAAGAAGGACGGTTTTAAGTGGAAGTACTGGGTAGAAGACAGAGAAGTTGGCAAAAGCAACAGGTCCTCTTTCAAATATATTTCAAGTTCCTTGAAATTCCACCTAATTGTGCCTCCTGTATATACAGCGAGTGTTTAAACACAGCATTACAGCATGACAGAACTTCAAACACAGAGTAATAAATCAATGTCTATTTGGCTCTGAGCCATTATTATTCTCTTCTGTTCATTGTTGAGAGAAACTTATTTTCTTTAAATATTATAGTTCATATCACTTTCTGAATTTCACACTCAACTTACTGTGAGAACAAGGTGAAAGGCAAGATCATTGGAGCCTTAGTTTATGTTTCTTGAAGTTAAAAGATCTCAAGATATTGGGAGAGCTTTAGCGATGCCGGGAGACCTGCTTAGTACTGTGAGTTGATGAGGAAATAGGCAATACTATTTCTCTAAGCTCAGTAAGAGCAGGCAACTCTTTGGAACAGACGCAGTACCACACACACACACCCCTCTTTTTTTTAATGGCAAGTCATAACAAATAGCAAAGCTATTGCTTTAGTCTGGACATGTAACAGGACAGAATGTAAAAAATGTGTGTCTACAGCTTTTCTGAATCTACAGATTGACTCTTTTTTTTCCTTAAGAATCATCTGTAGTGTACTTGGGTGCAAAACTAGGTTTGAACATGTAATATGAGAGTGAGCAGGGCTCTCGGATCCCTTAGGTTTCTGTTTAAAACAGCCATATTCATCTTACTATGTACCTCACTTCTTTCCTTCTTTTCACAGTTTGTATTATTGAAATTTTTTGGAGAAAGTACCTGAAACAAAGTGTCTTGTAACTCTAAGAAGGAATTCAACAGCAAGCTTAGGTGCTCAGGTTCAATCACTCTGTTTTGGTCATTTTTCTTCTAATGGACAATATTCATGACTGACTGCTGTAGGATTTGGGGTTTGGGTTTTGGGGCTTGGTGATTTTTTTTTCTCTAGTCTTGTCTTTGACAATCCAGCTTCATCACCAGTGCTTTTATGGTTTTTTCCTGGATCTCTGTGTCTAAGCCTACCACTGACATCTCTTTTTATGTCTCTAAGCCCCTGTTAGTGTATTTTTCATATAATTTGTGTCTGTGGAAGGGATTAGTTTTTGTTGGTGTTCCTTGAAGATAGCAAAGCCTCTACCATGATGTTTGACCCTATTTATCTCTCAATTAATTTCTCTTTGCTCCGAATGTGTATTAGAAGGTAATTAAGTTTCACTGTTTGCTTTTTAATCTCATTTCAGGGATTCTCTGCATAGCAGTTGAAATGTACACTTGAACTGAAAAGAGTCTTATTCCTTTCTTTCTTGGTGTTCCACATATTTTCAGCACTGAAATCCTATTAATACAATTTCTGTGAAAAAGGATTAGTGGTAGAGTAAGTTCAGGTAGTGTAAGGTGAATGAAAAATACCAGATAAGATAAAAAAACTACAGCGGGCCTTACAGTGTGTTGCATAGATATAATTTCCAGAAGTATCTTCAGTATAATACATTATAGTTCTTATTTAAGTCAAGTGAGTTGTATCAAAGTCATGTTTTCTTCTTCTGAAAGAGGAATGGAATTTGCTACTTAAAAGGTAAGTCTGTATCAGTTCTCATGAACTGTCCATTATTGAATGTTTATTGCTGGTTTTGTGGTTTGTGTATGCTTTTGCTTGAATGAGAGCAAATGTAAACTGAGCAATGAGTGTAATGAAGATAATGCAGTTGGAGCCCTAGTAACAGAGTCTTCCCAGCAAGACTTTCAGTAGAAAAGAGTTACTGAGTGCTCCTGGGATAATGCTGTTGGCTGAGCTGCCCATTTTACTAGTGAGAGTGTTGGCAAGGCTTAGGATTTAGTAACAGAGGGGTTGAGAGCTTTGTGAAAGAGACATAAGGAAAATTATAGTGCAAAGAAAATGGGAGTAGCTACAGATGTTTGGGTGAAAATATATGATAAAGGTAACAAAGTATTTTATACATTTGCTTTAAGGTGTTGCTGCTCCTTACCCAAGAGGTATATCCTGTTAGTGAGTTAGATCTACAAATTAGTCTTTAGTTGAAGATGATAAATATTTTCCTACATTTAATATTTTTGGGGGAATTGGAAAAAAAAATCAAAACCTGCAATTTTGTTCTTTTTAGATCTTGTTACTTTTGAGAAGTGGGTAGGAATAGCAGACAGTTTTCAGCTAAGTGAAAAAAAGAAAAAGCAGGCTAAAAAGTGAGAATTAAGCATTTTGCTATTCATATCACTTTCTGGTATAACACGCATGTAGCATCATGTTGTAAAGTAATAAAAGATAACAGCTTAGCTTTAAACCTTGAAATGAAAATTTGCAATTTTGCTTGAATGGTCTTGACAGTTGTTTCAGGACTGGCAATCTTAGTGCAAGAAATGAACTGAAAATATTTATGTAAAACCACCAGAGAGTCCCTAAGTTTTGAAGAGAAAATGATAAGGTGATCACAGGAAGCTCTCAGGAGATAAAGCCATTTTAAACTGAAGGAGCTCAAAGGTTTAATATCTCCTACTGAAATCTTGAAGTACAGTGGTAATAATTCTAGTATGCATGGTCATTAAAATAAGATTTCACAAGTAACCAGAGGAAATAAATACGTTAAGTGTGTAATTTTTCAAAGATCTCTCCAACACTGAAACTCAGCCACAGACTGTAGAACAGGAACAATACTGAAATACTAATGAAGTTTGAAAAAGTCTGTGATTTTTCCTTCTCGGTTTTGTTTTGTAAAAAACTTGCTTAAGGAGATTGTGTCTTACACTGGACTAATTAATGCAGCCAAGGGAAGAACAGATAGATTTCTACCAGACAAATCTTTGTCTATTCTTTTACAAACCCTAAAAATAAAAAAGCTCATATCATACTGTATTCTTGGTCCCATATTAATAATAATATAATTATCATTACCATCTGATCCCATACCATCTTTGTTGTCTATGACTTAGATAAATTTGTATATGATGCTCTTCTGCTTGTATAAGTTCTCAGTCAATGCTAGCCAACATTTTTATTAATGCTCTAAAAATACAAAATCACTCGTGGCAAAAATTAGAAGTTGCAAGTAATGATAATGGCAATCACTACTCCAGAATGTAGCAGAGCCATAACATGAATTAGTCATTGGAAAGTAATACTAGAGAAAGTGTTATTAGTTTCAGTTATATTGCTGAAAACTTTGCTGTGCTTTCGCTATAATTCATCAGTCCTGACTGAGGTTTTTACTGTGTGAAAAATCTATGTTCTTTGAGCAGAAAATCAGAGGAGATAATCATAACCATCCCTGGAGCTGCACAACCTATGAATTGCTCTCAAAGGTGTTCTCTTTTTAATTTCTTGCTATTATTCAACTCTCTTTTTCTGTATTAAACTCTCAACAGCATTATATTGTTTTAGATATGGCATATGTATATATATGAATGCATATCAGATACAGATGCTTACTCTTATTTAGAAATCAAATTAAAATGTGGCTTTCTTAGAGTATCACCAAGAATAGTGGACTTTTCATCTTTCTGGCAAAAGGAAATTTAATGGAACAAATTTATTTAAATTGCTATGTCTAAAGTCTCAAAATGAGCTTTCCTGTTGTTTGTGTAGTGAGAAAAGGGGGCCACATGGCTCTGCACAGGTTTCAGTCCAACTAAAACCTAAACTTCTGTCTGGAAATGTCTCTCTTCACTGAGAAGTCGGGAGAGTTGGCACCTTCTCCAACATGGCTCGTGGGAGGGGGTCTGTATTGGAACCTTTTCCTTTGGAAACAGTAACAAGCAATTGCTTCATAGTTCTTAAATAATTATCCAGTTGAAGTGTGAATATATGGGAACAGCAAAGGAATAAATCACCACAGCAGCAGCTATATGCGTTTTTAATAGTATCCCAATTTTTCTCTCGTTCACACTGCACAACAGAAGAAAATGTCCACTTTATTTCATTGCTACTAGTTGGCAGCATGCTGAAAACCAGTAAAATTAATTATGGAAGAGAACCAGAAAATTATTATGGAAGAGAAATACCAGTCAGTTTTCATCTAGTTTTTAGAAATGATGGATCTAGGATTAAACTGCCTTTAGTAGGCTTTCAATTTGGCCACAATGATAACACCCTTGTTGTCCTGTAACCTTTCAGTATCTAACTTAGCTTTGGGAATTTTCTGTTGTATTTATAAGGCTGACGCTTGTACTTTTGTTTTCACTCATCTCAAAACGGGAAACAAACATATATGTTAATAAATCCTGGTTTGCATTCAAGTTCTCCTTTCTTGAAGGCAAAGAGCAATTCATCAGCAATGCATCTCATTGCTCTTTTCAGTGTGCTCAAGAATGTCTGTAGAGGGCTGAGGTGCCCTTGGCTCTACTGGAAACATTATGTCATCTAAACAAGATGTTGTTATGCCAGGAAAGGATCAATACTTTGATGAGTAGCTGCTGGCTCAAAATTGCTATTTTATAAAGGACCACTTGGAATACATTCCAAAGCATTTCCCATGGTATGAAGCTCTAGGGATTTGATTTGTCTCTCTGCCCAGGAAAATGAGTTGATTCATCTGTAAATACATATCTGCCAACCTCAGATAATAAAAAAAAAATGCATCTTTTGCCCACATTAGGCTTCAGCCTTTCAGCCATTTAAATAGTGTATTCCCTTTGTGAAGGAAGTACTTCACATACCAACAATTAATTCAGTGGGGAAGAGAGGAAAAGCTTTTAGCCTTTTTCCTGCTGCTGAAACCAGATGAGCCTACCCTGGGGTCTGTGTGACCACACAGCTCTGGCAACGCTTCACTGGGTGGGGAGCAAGGGCTGGCAGCTCCACAGATGCTTGACTTTGAGAGGTGCAGTGCTGCAGATCTTGAGAGGTGCAGTGATGCAAACCTTGAGAGATGCACTGCTGCAAACCTTGAGAGGTGCAGTGCTTCAATCCTTGAGATGTGCAATGCTGCAGTCCTTGAGAGGTGCACTGCTGCAGTCCTTGAGAGGTGCAGTGCTGCAGTCCTTGAGAGGTGCGGTGCTGCAGTCCTTGAGAGGTGCGGTGCTGCAATCCTTGAGATATGCAGTGCTGCAGTCCTTGAGACATGCACTACTGCAGTCCTTGAGAGGCGCAGTGCTGCAATCCTTGAGATATGCAGTGCTGCAATCCTTGAGATATGCAGTGCTGCAATCCTTGAGAGGTGCAGTGCTGCAGTCCTTGAGAGGTGCAGTGCTGCAGTCCTTGAGACATGCACTACTGCAATCCNGCAGTCCTTGAGAGATGCACTGCTGCAGTCCTTGAGACATGCACTGCTGCAGTCCTTGAGAGGTGCTGTGCTGCAATCCTTGAGAGGTGCACTGCTGCAGTCCTTGAGAGATGCACTGCTGCAGTCCTTGAGACATGCACTGCTGCAGTCCTTGAGAGGTGCTGTGCTGCAATCCTTGAGAGGTGCAGTGCTGCAGTCCTTGAGAGATGCAGTGCTGCAATCCTTGAGAGATGCACTGCTGCAGTCCTTGAGAGATGCGGTGCTGCAATCCTTGAGAGATGCGGTGCTGCAATCCTTGAGAGGTGCAGTGCTGCAGTCCTTGAGAGGTGCGGTGCTGCAAACCTTGAGAGGTGCGGTGCTGCAGTCCTTGAGAGGTGAGAAACAAGCCTTGGCAGAGATTAGTGTTGTTCAGAGTGCTAAACTAGTATCACTTTGGGTAATATCACTAGTAGACAACAATCAAGGATTATGTAACTGGTTAGCAAAATAAATTTTAAAACGTTTTGTGATCTTCTTGCATCCTCTTCATGCAGTCGGCGGTGGCTTTAGCAAAAAGGCTGTATGGAAGTCCTGCAGCTCCTTATGAACAGCCTGTCATCTGAAGGGAAAACAATACCTTGCTAGATATCAAAGCATCCTTTAGCCCTCCTGTTGACACCTTTAATTCTTCTATTGGTTCAAGTCCCAAGTAATCCAATTTGAGGATTTAGATGCATAAAGACATGAAATTATTTTGTGAAGGTCTTTTTTCCTTTTATACTGGAAAGTAATGACTCCAATAACCTTAATATGGGAGATGAAAAAAAGGAGAATTCAAAATCTTTCCATGATATATAAATTTTCCTAACACTTTTTAGATTGTCTGTTTACACTAAGCTTGATAGAGACTCAGTACCTAGTACAGTTTTGAATGAATTTGACTTGTCTAACAGAGAGGAGTTGCTCATTGCTGTTATCAGAGTAAACAGAGTACCTTGACAGAAGGCATTCTTAACAATGCCTACTCACTTCTATCATACTTTTTCAGGCCTAATTTGTCAAAAATGTTCCCAGGTTCTTCCTTGTACTCTGGGGTGCTGAAAATCTTGAAGAATTAATTTTCATTCTAGCTCAATTTAACTGTTACATGGCACATCAAAACACTGATTGTAACATTAGGCTTGTAAGAGCTTGTTGGGGTTTTAAAAGTTTTTTTTTGGTTGTTTTCTTTTTATTCTCTTTGGGAATTTTCCCCCATACATGTTTTGAGAAAGGCAGTGAGTGCTAAATACTTGGAAGAAACAAAAGATCTGGCCACAGGGGGAGGGGTCCGGCTGGCCTCTTTCACCTGGGGTTGTCTCGTGTGTGGGGCAGAGATGCCTCGAGAATTGAACTGCAAAAAGGGGTTGGGTGCCACCCCTTGAGCTCTTGTTCTCTCGGCGCTCGGAGGGGAAGGAGGCGGTGGAGGAGAACTCGCCAGCGCTGCAGGCTCCTGCCTTCTCCTGCTTTCCTTCCACCGGGACCCCCCTCGGAGATCCTACGCCCGCCTGTCCCTGCCCGCCGGTCCTGTGCTGCTGCTGCTGCTGCTGCTTTGAGCCTTCTTCGCTACACGGTAGCTCCGCTCTGCCTGCCTGCCGGGACCTCCCGGGCTCCCGAGTCTGATACATCTCGTCTGCCACCCGGGATTCTGTGCTAACCCCTGCTGTTCCAGCCCCCTGTTCCCGAGGGTCCGGCTGGGCACCGGGACCGGCGGCCCAGAGGGTTTGTGAAGCTTTTCCTCCATCCCTTCCCGGGATCCCGGGCCGCCATTGCCGCGTGGGCCCCGCGCTCACTCCGGAGCGCCCCCTGCAGCCGCGGGGGAACCATCGCACCCACCCTGCGGAGGTGAAGGGTCACTGAGTTCTGTTCCTGTTTGTTGTTACTGCCATAGTTACTGCTGTTTGTTTGCTTTGTTTTATATATATATATATGTTAGTAAAGAACTGTTATTCCTATCCCTCATATCTTTGCCTGAAAGCCCCTTAATTTCAAAATAATAATAATTTGAAGGGGAAGGGGTTGCATCTTCCATTTCCAAGGGAGGCTCCTGCCTTCCTTAGCAGACACCTGTCTTTCAAACCAAGACAGAGCTTCAGAATTATTGACAAAAACGATGCTTATTTTCTGCAAACCTAACCAGTGCAGAACCTGCTTTTCATACAGAAACAATGTGATTCTCTGCATCTGGAAGGCAAGGTCAGCCTGCATACTTATTTCACCTTAAAAGAATTTCTCAGCGTTTGTTTGCTGTTTTGTTTCTTTCAACAGTGAAGCCATATGATCTTCCAGCTGAAGAAACAGGCAAGGAACTTTATCAGTGCTCTTGTGAAAAGCCTTTCATAGCATCCATCAGCTCCTGCAAACTTCAGTGGGATTGTTCATCTCTTTGATACCAAGGAAAAAGGATCAATATCTGAGAGATCTATTGTAAGCTTAGGAGTCCTGAAGAAACCAGCCAGCAATAGGCATCTGTGGTTCTCTGAATGTTTATTCTTTCATGCAGTCTTTTTTTCTTTTGCCACCTGCTCATCTAACCTGCATTGTTATTGATTTTTATCTGGCAGGTAGGCCTCAATATACACATATACAATGCCTGGGAGAAACTGAACCTAGGTGTTAAGGTTTCACACTGCTCTGAGAAACACTGATTTTTCCAAAGAGCTCAGATACAGATATTATGAATTCTGAGAACAGTAACCTTGATAAAAGACTTTTTTTCTCAGAAAATGTCTGAGAACTTTTTAACAGACACAAGAAAGAAGAAGCTTCTGTGCTTTTTAGAGGACTGGGCTTTATGACTTGGTCCCTTCCATTAGAATTTCACTTCATTTTTTCTCTATTATGCAACAAACTGAACTTATAGCATAACTGTATAAGTAGCTCTCACTGTCCTTTCACACAGGATCAATGCTTTTTCTCATTTAAGCAGCCAAAAAAAAATTTGTCTTACTATTCCTCATAAAAAAGTATCATCAAAGCCCACTGTCTTGGTTTCAGTTTTCTGTTGACCAAGTATTGGAGTTTAAATGTTCAAGTTTTTCTGTTGAAGGAAGGATATGCCTCAGGACCATCTTCCCACTTGCAGAGGAGGAGCCAGGGAATGCTTTCCTTGCCACCAGTGCTTCCATCCTGTACACTACTATAAATGGAGTTTGGCATTTACTGATAATTCCTCCCTGAGAAAAAGCAAGCCGTTTTCTCTGAGGTTGCTATTAATATCTCATTATGAGATTATGATAAGGGATTTCCCTGGAGTTTGCCAGCTAAACAGCTGCTGGAATAGATGTGTTGATACTGCTCAGTGCTGTAATGTTTTGGTAATCCCAGTCTTGAAGATCAAGTCAGGCATCATTTGCAGCATGTCCAGGTGTCAGTCAGCTGCAGACCAAAGAGTTCTCACATGATGTTTTAACCTGGCCTTTTTCATACCAGCATGACTACAGGGTGGTTAATCTGCATTTTTGGAACCTACCGACTTTGATAATAGCATTAGTGTATTAGGAAACAAAGTCTCTTTCTTAGAGTAACTGCAACATTGACAACATTAAGATTGTGATGGAAATATGTTAATACAGGAAAGGAGAAAAGAGTCCTTCCTGAATTTTGAAGGGCACATCCTACTTTGTCCCACACGTGGAAGTGTTGTCCTTATATATAGAAGAATGACTGAAGGGTGATTTCTGCTTGAGATGAGTAAAAAATCCTGCATGTTTCTTTATCTATTTTAAGGTGGGGTTTTTGTCAGTTCATACTTTCCCTATACACACTTTCCAGAGATTTAGGAAAAAATTATTGCCTTAAAAAATAATTCTTCGTAATTCCAGTGTTATGATAGCTCTGCTCATACAAACTCATACAAAAGCTGCTTGAGCAGCAGTAGTAAAAACTGTGCCAAATACATTCAGCTGTTTACTTCCAAGCTAGGAAGTGCTGCAGGGATCTTGGCATATGGCCTCCACTATTTGAAATCTGAGGAAATTCCCACTGGGTCTGAGACCAAACACTTTCTTGCAGCCATTTGGTGGGCTTTTACTACTGCGGTGTTTTAAAGGCTGTGATGGTTAGCAGCCTCTCACTGCTCAGGAATCCAGCTGAGCTGCCCTACAGAGTCCTGTTCAGTTTGCCTTGGTTGCAAGCACAATTCAGCCACTCCCAGCTGTGTTCTGCCTACTTACAGTAATGATTAATTTCTTCCCAAGGCTTCAATATAAAAGTCATCTGCACTGAGTGATGTGCAGTGCTTCTGTCTTCTTTGCTATGTTCTTTAATATCAAAGCTGTGAATGATTGTTTTTTCACATTAGAATTTTCAGAAAAAAACATCCCTTACATTCCTGTTTTTATTCTAGTGGCCCTACAGAAGAAGGCTGAAAAAAATCAGTAACTGAAAATTAGGGTGCTTTTTATGTAAGAGGCAGCATTAAATCTCTTTAAACAGTACTTACTACTCATTGATTAATATATGATTCATATACATTAATTAAAAAGTGTTGATAAAATCTGAGGAAAACCTTCCTTCCCTTCTCTTCATTTATTTTTCACCACTTTGGTGTTTCTAATGTGTGTTTATTCTAAGCAGGAATCAGGACATTATAGGGGTTAACACGTGATAATGACAGTAAAGGGTAGAAAAGTTGATTGTAGACTGCAAAGTTAGTTGGCCCAACGCTTTCTACATTTGATCAAAGTAATTATGGGTTCCAAAGCATCCCCATGGCTTCTCATTGCATCTTCACTGCTGCAATTCAGACTGGTGCCCAGCTATGGGAGGTCAACTGCACTGCAGCCTGAGAAAAGAAGGGTAACTATTAAAACCAATTCATGTTGATTGTCCTAGAATATTGTAATAAAGAAAGTGTTTGTAATTGGAATAGTTTCCAACAAGCCTTGAAACTATTCTTAAAGTTGCATCATTTTGCATCAATGAGAAAAATCTTATCATTTGTTGAACAACCATTGATTTGATGAAAGCTTTTGCCCACTCAGAAATTAACTGGATTTTAAAGCACAGTGGAAGAAGCCGGTTGTCTGAGAGAGGTTCCTGTGGGTGTTGTAAAGGTCAACCAAATCCCAAGCCAACCATTTCCCCCACAACAAATAGTAGCAAATGAGATTGCATCTTAGAGACTGCATTGCTTTCGTTATTTTGTGTGTTTGTCCTATGCGCTGCCCTAAAGTAATGAAGAACATTTACTCCTGAGCTATTCCATACTACAAAATCTCCTGCAGGATTTGATCATTCACTAGCAGCTTGCTCTAAACAAGATGATTAGTTTATAGGCTGATTTTCTGCTTCTACTATCAGTTTCTAAGTATTGGTGCCCCCAAGGAAAACAAAAGATTGTTTACTAAAGAGGAAAATGCATTATGCCTTCCTAATTAATTGGTAGGAATAAACTTGGAACTTGACTGCTTGTGTGGTTTAGTTATTGCATCAGCACAAAGTAGCTTCTTCACCAAATTAGACACAGCCCTTCTGAGCTTACCGTGCTCATGAGATTTCCAAAGAAAATGCACCCACCTGTGGATTTCTGATCAATGGAGGATTCTGTGTACCTGTTCTTAACAAAATAATGTGATAGCTTTTTGGGTTTAGTTGGATTGATTGAAGCTTTATTGAGTCATTTATAAAAGTCCCAGCAGCACTGGGTAGTGTGTGTGGTTTGGATAGACTATATGGAAGTGACCAAGTTATTGCCATACAGTCAGCTGCAGCACGTGGAAAGCAAGATGGATGGTGTGGGGGTGCACTCTGTAGAAGCATTGTCATGGTCTCTGCAGAGACCTCCTTCTCCTAGCCCAATCCCCGCCCTCGAGTGGGTGAATGAGCCCGAAGCAGAGAGGTGGTCCCAGGATAGCTGCACAGTTTGAATGACACTTTCCCCTGGGGCATACTCAGTTACAATGTTCTAGGAAGTTCTGCATATTAATAATCCCCTTGTCAATCTGTTGTTATCTCCCCCCATGTTATACCCCTATTGGACCCTGTTATATGGACCCTCCTATGATCCCCCTCTTACCCTAATCCCATTGGTTTGTATCCTTCTCCCCTCCCTTCTTTGTCCACCTTAAAAACACCTGCCACGGCGCTCTCGAGGTTCTTCCCTGAGGGTACCTGCCAGGGCTAATAAAAGCCGCGTGTGGGTACCGGGAGGGACCGTGCCTTCTTTATTCTTCCCTCTCATCTTTTGCCTCCGAGACCTTGCGGGGTCGCCGGGCAGCTCACAGGTGCTAAGAGGAGAGGCTGCGTCAGCCCCTCTCGCACGCTGTCAGACGACTCCGCTGGCTGCGGCGGGGCGGAGAGCCGGGTCTCCTGCTATCCTGGCACAGCCCGACGGAGACCTCGGCACGGGCAACCGCGGCAGGATGGTATGATAACAACTCAAAGATTCCCTAGAAGTAGGTTTGAGTGAACATACCTTACCCTGCCAGTGCTTCTGGACTCCTAAAACAAAAAGAGGAGTCTTCTGCATGGGGTTAGAAGCAGCTACAAGTGTGTTAGCACTTGCCCCCTTACAGCAACAGCATCTTTGAGACCATGGTAATGATGAACATGGTTGTGATTTCACAGAACTGCCATTTCACTAGCTGTCCATTACAACTTTCAATAAAAAATAGATATGAAAGGAATCAGACACTCTATACTATTTATTTAAGGCATGATACGTCGCTTGTAGCAGTGGACAAATAAGCACTATGTGTTGTACTATTGGTAGATTGGAGAAGAGGAAATAATGAGGTAAGCTACTCAGCCAAATACTGATGTTGTACAAGTTGTCTTTGTCGATTCAGTTCCAGATGAGTGAATACAAGATTTACTTGAGCCTTATAATAACTTCACCATTACAAAACTTTTTAAAACCAGGATATTTTAATTTGGTGGTCACCAAAATGTTTCTACACTAGCTGCTGTCTCTTGAAGTTACTGAGATATCAGCTTGAGGTCATTATAACAGCCATCACTTTCCTTGAAACTTGTTTGGCTTTTTGAATACTTGAACTGTAGCAAGAACTTGAAATTCATGAAACTATGGAAGATCAGGTAGTGGCCATCGACTCTGAGTTATCCTAACCCCTTTTTGCCAGGTGTCCATGATGATTCAAAGCCTTGGGTGACATACAAAGGCCAGTAAAGGCAGGAGAGGTGCATTTTTAAAAATATATAAGGTTTCTAAACGATGGAAACCACTACACCAAAAAGTGAAGCTGATTAAACCTTATAAATGGTCTTGTGGGCCTGGGCCAAATCTAATCTTTGAATGAGCAGGGTAACCTTAGCGATGTGGTTCAGAGCAATATTGCAGTTTTGAAGCAAATACCTTGGTAAACTTCACTAACTGTCTGTTAGGTAAGTTCTGAGGACAGCTGTGGTACCCATGAAACAGATTCTGTTTAGAAGAAAACCAAATCAGGTGCTGCAATACTTTTCAAGAACATTCCTGATTTGGTTGTGCCTATTGCTTTTCCTTGAGCATTGGACCACCTACATAATGGAGATGTCTTAACTGGGAAATCAGTTCAGATGTCTTAACTGGGAAATCAGTTCACATCTAAACAAGGGGGAGCCTCCCAACCCCCATATAATGGATATGTAAGGAGACTTAGCACGACATACTTTGATCTGACTGCACTTCTAGTAGAGGACAAAATTAGTATAATTACAAGTTCCTTTGGCTAAGACACTAATTCTGGGATTTAGGTGATAAAACTCTTGAGGCCTCCCTGCTAGGGAGTGTTGTCAGCCATGAGGCATGATATTCTGCTGCTCAAACCTAGGCATTTAGTGCTGTTCTAGATGTAGAGTAGCTGTAGTGTACCCACCCCAGCCACCAGCTGCTGCTGCAGAGCATGTGAGTCTTTTCTGAGACTCTGTGTCATAATCTGCCTGTTCCAGACAGGCATTTTGGCTATCCAGAGGCCTCTCAATTAGCACTGGGCACTTTGCTTTAGGCACCTGGATCACAGTTTGGTTCGGCACCCAATTATGTACTGAACAAAACCAAAAATCTGAAAAAAAAATGAAGCTGTGAACAACGTCAGAAGAGATTAGAAATCCAATGGCTTCCATGGCTTGGGTCCAAATTCAGAGTTTTGGTGTCTATCCAGGAAGTGGAAGAGGGATAAAAAGTGATGGTGAGGACTTGCATTTTAAGTCTGCTTTACCCACATATGTTTATGCCTTTCCATAATTCATACCTTTGAAAGCAGTTTAGGAGACAACACTCTAACCCTCATTAGGCTGTATCTCACTTTCTGTGAAGAAAGCGTGATTTATTCTCATATATCACTCTCTTTGAACAGCTAAATAGATTACCGGAGAGTTGAACACAGAAAGGAGAAACTTTTAAGATTTTTAGGATTAACAAATTAAGTTTCAAAGGTAAAGAAGTCTAGCTGCATTATGCTTTCATTACTCTGAAGCATTAATTAGTGGGTGAGGTGTCAACATCATTGTTACACAGTGAATTTGGAGGTTCAGGTAAATGTTTTTCCACCTGGCTGTACATGCATGCCTGCACCCGTGCCCACATGCTTTCCAGTGTCTTCAGAGAGTGAAAGGAATTAACGTTTTTCTTCAGTTTTGTCATTGCTTGTATTGCTTTTTATCTGATAGTTTTCAGAGAGCCACGTTGACATTGATGCAGTTACGTAGAAAGAGCTTGTCTGTTTTAACCAACCTCATGCTGTGTTGCTGTCGATGCTGCTATGCATGTTTCTCTAATCAGCCACATGAAACATTCACTGCCTGTCTTCTGAAACACTGCATTGAGTACAGGGGTTTGCACTGGTTAAAAAGGGAAGGTGTGGGGGTTTATCTCCTTCTACTCATCCTGTTCGTAGTTGGGTACTATCAGCTTCTGTTAAGTCTCTAGTTGCATTTCTTGTTTTTACTGAGGCAATCTGTAGCACACTTCTCCATTTCTCTCTCTCTCCCCACTTCATGTGCTTCTCCCCACAGTGTTCATAATGCTTCCATCCAAGACCAGAACTATTTGCGATGCTGAGGTTATTAACCACATGGTACAGTGAGTAAGTCACACATGCTTTCTCAGTAGCCAGTGACTGCCGGCTGTGAAAGACACATACAGCATTACATTAGCTTCTGTCCTAAGAATTCTAGTCACAGCCTCATAATTTTCTTAAAAAAAAAATGCAAGAGGAATGAAATGTTGTACAAGTCTAATTAGACTGAATATTTATTTTAACTCAACACTACTTCCCTGGTTTCCATTATAGCTGCTGTTCTGTCCCTTAATGGGCTTATGCCCATTCTACTCTGACAGAGGAGGAAGTTTCTCACAGCTGAATCTAGTATAAATGTTTTGTTAGTTCGAGTCTCATTATTGCGTTTTCTTTTCTAATCAAGACAAAGAATCTGCCACTAAGAATATAATCTTTTTTCCCACTTACAAATACAACCATAAAAGCAATTGGTTTGAATGGTTCCTTTGTACTCAGATTCTTTTTTGAAATATTGATTACTCCTAATTGTCATTTCTCATCCATAATGATCTAGAATTGTGTCTTTCAAAGTCATGATTTTCACAAGACAGTTCACATTACACTGTCTGGAGATAGTTTTGACGTGATTGATTTTTCGAAGCATTGCACTGAAGTGATTCATATTTCTGACTAAATGAGCTGATTGACTAAAAACCTGTGCAATCTTTTGAAAACATATAACCTTCATCAAAATCTATAATTTGTATAAATTGTATTTCAAATGACATGTAGACTACTCAGCTCTAAGTATGTTCCTGATAAAATGGTGTGCTCCAAATTAGTCAGCCGTTGCCACCTGGTAAGACAAACAGCTTGTAAATGTTTATTACATTACTCTTAAGTCTTTGATTTTTCTTTTCAGCAAATTCATAACTATCCCCAAAGTGACTGTCATCCCTTTGAACAACTATGAAGTTGGGTACAGCAAAGTTCCTTAAATATATTTGTTTGCGAGAACTAAATATTTAACTTCAGCTGTGAGCTGAACCTCGTTCACCACTGCCCCCTTTTTTACTGTGCCTGATTTTATATTCTGTTCTTAGCTTTCCATTTAAATATAATACCAGAAAATCAAAAAGAGAGTATGTCAATTCAAGTCAACATGCATGCTGAGATGTCAAAAGGCATATGCATAAATAACTCTGCTTTGTGGATTTTATGCAAAGTATTGGCATGTATTTGCATTCTAGTATCACTGATTCAGACATCTTCATGCCAGCTGTCATCATCCCTGCTACAGCAGTGATCTGAAAAACAATCAAAGTGAGAATTACTCTATTCAGACAAACAGCTTCAATCCATCTTTGATCTTACCATTCAGAACCTTGGTCTGAAAAAGACAATTTCACCTACATTTCTAATCATTTAGGTTTATGTCGTATTTTTAAAATACTGTACTAATGACAGAAAGCAACATTGCTAATTAAATCACATGAATTAACTAAACCTGTGCCTAGGAGAAAATTCACTGTTATTTTAGGAAAAAAACCCTTCCTTTTTTTACCTTAAATCTGAAAGTGAAACTCTGGAAGAATCTACAAACAGGATCTTTGTCTTTACAAAGGTAGCAGTTATGAAAAGATAAATTTGTGCACCTCTGAACTTTCCAACTATATAATTAATCAATAACACAACTGATGAAACTGTGACCTGTAGAATATTGGGTTGGACCCGTTGCTGGTCAGGACGGTCGGGACTGCTAATGACAAGAGATCTTTGGAGAATGGTCTTAGAGCATGAGGTTTATTTCAAAGGGCGTGGGTACTGGGGCCCTGCAAGGAGCTGCTACTGCAGCTCACAGCAGGGCAGGAGAGGCTGTGGATACAAGTGAGAGAGAGTGCATGCAGGTAAGAAATACAAGAGTGAGTGTGTGGGTGAGTGTAAGAGTACAAGAGAGAGTGGAAGAAGAGCAAAAAGCAAGAAAGAAGTGAGTAAGTTTCTCAATTACAATGCCATAAATCATCTTCTGTCTTGAATATTCTGATTTTCGTTAACCAATCTAAGACAAGATACAAATCCTATAGCATTTACATACAGCCTATAAGAACTTTTACATTACCATACTGTGTTACACTTTAAACCCTAAAACTATTCTTTGGACCCCTCCTGCCAGGCTGGCAGGGGTCTGCTTGACATTTGGACCAGTCTGCAGGCCAAGGGCATTGTTCAGTCATAGGGGGGATTAGTTTCTGGGCCATGCCATTGTCTTTCGGTTGTTCAGTAACTAAGGCCTGGTATCTCAAAGCTGGCTTTCATTTCAATCTCGCTTACAGTTTCTATATATTCTCAGCATCTTTTGCCAGGCAGTCATATTTATAAGGTTTTCCTATTTCATCCATCCCGACAGTGACCAAATACTAATCAGATGGAGAAGAGAAATATTATTTTTTATTTCATGCACTCCTCTATTTTCTGAATAACTTTGTTCTGATAAAGGTACTGTGTAGGTTTGCTTTTTTCTGCTGAAATCAAAATGGTGGAATAGTTTAAATGAATATATTAAAATATAAATATTGATTATAAATAATTAATTTTTCAAAATACACTTTCATCAAAGTTAACTCCATGCTATTCAATTTTAAAATGACAGTATTCAGAAGACAGACAGAGTTTAATCTGTCAAATATTTTTACTTTAGGCAAATGTCTTTGCCCTTCTGAGCATCCTTCTTCCTCATACAGTAACTCTGCTGTCTTGTAAACAGTGGCTGCGTCTTAGAACCTCTCTTGTTCGTGTAAGAAGATGAAATTCAAGATCTGTCTTTAACCAATTACTCATAGTCATGTAGAGGTAATGAAAACGTATGAGCCTGTGGATATCAGTCAAAATGTCTTCCAATAAGGCTGGTGTGAATGTTTGTGTTTCATGGTATATTTGATAGGTGATGAGTTCAAAAGGAGAAAAATTGATGAAAGTGTTAAGAACCTTCCAAATGTCAAATAGGAAGTGGGAGGATTTTTTGGTAACTGGTCATTAGGCATTTTACTAGCTCCTGAGTGAGCTCAATCTACCTGTGTTCATAGGAATGATTACAGCTTTAGTCAGAAATGATACATCAGTGTCATCTCCTTGGTGATAAGAAAAAAATGAAAATTATTTAAAATAATAATATGAATTAGGTTTATGTTTCATCTGATTCAGTCTGTATCAGGTAGAGTTTTAATCCTGGCAGCTATACAGAATCAAGAACTTTTTTTAGGAATGTAGATTCTTCGCATAAACATTCTGATGTCTGTGTTGTTTGTTTTTTTAATTTATTAACATTGGGAGGCTACAGATATTTCCAATGATAATTGGAAATGAAGAACTGATTTGACTGTCATGGATGACATTGCTCATCATATGGGTTTTTTAAATTTTATTTTTATTTTATTATAGTAAGATGATAAAGACCATAGGTGGTGCATACAGAGATGCTTCCATGGTTGTCTAAGTACTAGATACTTTATCTGGCTTTATCTGCTAGACTAATTAGTCCAACTAAGTATATCTTAGGTAATAGTTGGTCTGAAGTGTCATGATAAATAATGGGTCTGTGCTTATTTGCTAGAGTTGATAATCTGATTATCGGATTTCTATAGTTCCTGTGTTGTTAATAAGGCTATGCAGAACTGAAGGAAGTAAATATTTTTCCTTGTGAGATTGCTTTATTTTAAAAATATTTCACTAGTTGATTTTTTTAGGTCTTATAAATATATTCTCCAGATTTTTCTTTTCTGCTTCTGAAGAACCAGAGAAACTTGCAGCTGGTTTGGTTTATATTCTCTTTGGAAAGGGGCTGTTTCTACTGCCTCCACAGTCTGTGTGGTTTTTTTTCTCCCCCGTGCTTTCCTATTATTTCACTTGCTGCGTTGAGTAGTAGTTTTACAATGTGTTCTTCTAAAAGTGGCATAAAAATAAGTCTCTCCATATTCAATGGAAGAATAATTTTCCTTTATTTTTTCGTTTATGAAGGCCACACTGTCTGGTGTAAGTTAGAAGAGCCTTGATAAGGTTTAGAGCCCTGCCTGCTGAAGCAAAGCATTCAGAGAAGCACTCTGGGAATAAAAGATCCAGTCAAAATGCCTCCACTTAAAGGTCTAAAAATGAGTTGGGAGAAAAATTGTTGCTTTGGTGATGGTAGGAATTTTTATGTTAACAGTACTTTCATCCTGAAGCTCTTCTATTGCACAGATTGGAGCCCACACTTGAAATTTGTCACTAGTGTCATGCTGGTGGCATACACATGCCCTGTAATAGTGTAAAAAACTCTTTAGGCGGAGTTATAAACCATAAAAAAAACTTACTGTTCTTACACTCAGAAAGTATAAAAGTTAGTACATATGAGGGAGGTTGCCATTGAACATGATACATAGTTTGATAATACTTTGATCCCAGAACTATAAAAAATCATCTGCCTGCCCAAAGTTATGGCTTCTTAGAGCTCTTCTTGAGAACTGGTCCCTACGCATAGTTTTGTAAAAAAGCACCTGGGCATGCTCCAGGCAAGGTCTGCACGGGCCTGGTAAAGAGCAGTTTTTCTGCAGCTTTGACGGACTGGAAATATCAGCAAAGCATGTATTGTAGAGAAAAATAGACTTATTTCACAGTTGAGGGGTGGACAGAAGAGAGAAACTTTCTGAGGTCACCAGCACTTTCTTCATTGACTGACAGAATCATATGGTGATTTGGGTTAGAAAGGACCTCAATCATCATCTCGTTCCAGCCCCACTGCCATGTGCAGGGACATCTTTCACTACACCAGGTTGCTCAGGGCCCCATCTAACATGGCCTTGAACACTTCCAGGAAGGGGACATGCACAACTTCTTTGGGAAACCTGTTCCAGTGCCTCACCACCCTCACAGTGGAGAATTTCTTCCTAGGATCTAATACAAACCTACCATTTTCCAGTTTAAAACCATTCCCCCTTGTTATATCACTCCATGCCACTGTAAAAAGTCCCTCTCCAGCTTTCTTGTAGGACCCCTTCAGGTACTGGAAGGTTGCTCTGACACTGCCAAAGAGCATCATCATTCTGGCAGACAGGCACCTTTAGATTTAATTTTTTTTTTAAATGGTCCAGTTAGTTAAGAGGAGGGTCTTACATCTCCTCTGGGACTTTGGTTGAGGCTAATAATTAAAATAGGAATAAGGGCCTAAAGAAAGAAACACAAATTGATTTTTCTGTGTATATCTGTAGGTGGGAGCCACAGATATAACAGCTTGAAACAAATAATACTTAGTATTTTTCACAGTGATGGGCAGTTTATGCAGAGAATATACAGGGAGGTTAGAGCTTTGGAAGAAAGGAAGGATTCTGTAAATTTCCATGGTTCAGGAACAGCATGTAACACTTCTCAAGAAAATGAAGCACCTTCTGGATCTCTTCCCACATCCTGCTGTATATAAACAACTTTCCCTCAATTACCTTTTGGCTCAAAGTGAATAAAGGGCTGCAATCATCCTTTTTAACAAGCCTTTAAAATTGCTCTTCTCTTTTTTTTCCCAGATCATTTCCAACAATACATGCAATTTAAACTTTTATGATAAAAGCATAGAAGAGCTTTAAAATAGCTCAGGTATTTTTCTAAAGAAGGTGAGGTCATTCTTTCCATCAGCAGAAAGAATACTTTACTCATGCTTTAGTCTTTGTTTGCTGTTAAGTACAAAAAGAATTAGAATATTAGTCAGTATTTTGATATTTAAAATTAATTATTTTCCTCTGCTCTATTATCTTTGTCAGCTAGTTTTCATTTTCCAAAAGTATTTCAATTGCCAAATTTGACTTTTTGGTGTATTTACGCTGTTCTAATGTGACTTGTGTGTGTATTTGAGAACAGAATTTGATTCATGTGTAAGTATTTCAATTTGCCTGATGTGAACTGAGATAATTTATTTTATAATTCCCAAGCAGCTGTCTTAAAAACTTTCTTGGTGTATTTTTCTTTGGAAGAAAACAAATACTTTTTATTATCTGTGGGCAGTAAATAAGAAAAAAATATGAAAAAGTAAAAACCCTTTCCTGATTTTGGTTCCAGTTTTAAATTCTTGAGCAATGAGATTAAAGTTTCACTTCTGCACTAGCTGTCATTTCGACAAGACCACAGCTGACTCTCACATACATCTTCAAGGAACAGTATTAGGAACACCTTCACTGATCTTGAACTTCCTTCTCCTCCCTCAGTGGGACTGAGCATAATTGCAGATTATTATTCTTTGGGACATGGAGGGATCCTTGAGCCTGCAACCATCTCCCTGGAAGCACAGCGCATAGCAGCTGAAGGGCTCCCTTACATGTCTGTGACTAGCTGTGTTTTTCACAGCTCCTGCTACAAATCTGTGATTCCCTCTAGAATTCTAACATTGAGCAGAGTGGCCAGGTATAGTGGAATATGATTCTTCTTCGTTCTTCAGCATACTTATGTGAGAATTATACAGCTTTCACTGTGGTTAAGATCTTTTTCACTTTAGACTCAGTCTCAGATAAGATTGAATACAAAGTACTTTCCACCTCTGCCAAAATACTACAAGGGCATGCTCAATTTTTACTATGGAAAATAAATTAGTTGCAGGATCCTGATGAAGTACACCTGCAAGAGATTTGAAACAGTGATAGCTGGAGTTTGTAATAATTTAAATCAATATTTTGGTAATGCAGGTCATGCTGAAGAATACCTCTCTGCTGCTGCTGATTAAAAAGATGTACCTGCTTAGAACTGTTCCTTAATTGACTGCCTGCATTATCATGTAATGATCATGTTTAGTATAACATAGGGTAGGTGCTAGAGGTAAATACTTTTTATAGAGAGCTCAGAGTCATGGAATGGTTTGGTTTCCTGCCATGGACAGGGACACCTTCCCCCTAACACCAGGCTGCTCAAAGCCCCATCCAACCTGGCCTCAAAGACTTCTGGGACGGTGCATCCACAACTTCTCTGAGCAACCTATTCCAGTGTCTCACCACTCCAGGTGGGGTCTCACAAGAGCAGAGTAAAGGGGGAGAACTGTCTCTCCCAGGGTGAGGCGTGCTGGCCACACTTCTTTTGATGCAGCCCAGGATACAATTGGCTTTCTGCTGCGAGAATGCATTGCCAGCTCATGTCCAATTTTTCATCCACCAGTACCCCCAAGTCCTTCTCCTCAGGNATGAAGGGATTGGGAGCAGCCCTGTGGTAGGTTGAAATTTAGCTGATGGATAAATTGCTAATCCAATGAGAGGTCTGGTAACGCCTCTGCAATCGCATATTTATAGGGAAGCAAGCGCAGTAAGTTACTCCTTGTTTCTTGCCCCAAGGGCCCAGGGGTGGCTGGAAGGCCCGGGCCAGGCCCCCCTTGACCCCTCGGCACAGCGGCGGCAGCGCGGGGCCGGCCCTGCCCCACCGGGGAGAGCTGTCCCGGCTCC